>CM065815.1:14005500-14605500 GCA_033398695.1 Orobanche coerulescens | reverse complement strand
CTCAGATCGATCTTAGAAAATCGTTGCTCCTTGCAAGGTCAAACAAATCATCAATCCGTGGCAACGGATACTTGTTCTTAATCGTCATCTTGTTCGGCTCTCGATAGTCAATACGATCGGAGCGATCCATCCTTCTTTCGGACAAAAGAATCGGCGCTCCCGGGGTGAATCGCTTGTTGAATATAGCCCTTGTCCAAGAACTCCTCCACCGCTTCTTCATTCGTACATCTCGGTAGGTGCCATACGATACGGCGCCTTAGAAATTGGTGTCGCTCTGGGTTCCACTCAATAGTAAATTCCACATCCCTTCGTGGAGGTAGTCCAGTAACTCGTCGGTAAACACATCCGGAAATTCGTTCACAACAGGAATGGATGAAAGTTCCACAATTTCGTCTTCTTTCTTCATTGCGTAACACGATGCATCTGACCTTGTTTCAACAATTTGACTTTCATCGCCTTGATCAACTTTCCCGAGCTTCGGTTTCCATCCCTCAAACGAATCTCGGAACCATCGTCGACAATGAGATATTCATCCTTCGGTAGTTTACAATTGCTCGTCTGCGATTAAGCCAATCGTCTCCGAGTATCAGGTCATCTCCTTGCATTTCTATCACGATCAGGTTTGAGAGCCACTCTCTGCCTCCAAATGATACAGGGAAATTTCTAGTTTCTAAATTTCCGACAATCCTCTCTCCACTCGGTAACCCAACCACATAAGGTTCACAAGCATGAAAACCGGAAATATTCAAACGATTTACACAAGACAAGGATATGAAAGAATGTGTAGCTCTGTATCAAATAAAACGCTAATCGGCTGGGAAAGGATCTGGACGATGCACGATGCGGCAATGACATCACGATCGTCTGTCCTCCTCATCTCGCATGAGGCGTGGGGAGCAGATCCGGCACTCAATGTCCCCTTTCGGTCCCATTGTCCTCTGCCTCGCCCGCGGCCAAAATTCCGAGGCATCCGAACACTTTGCCTTGCGTCTGTGGAATACCGGCCTCCTTCTGGGCCGTGGTGTACGGGCTCTAAAGACTTTGCAGCCACTTCACAAAACACCGCCCGATGTCCTCTCTCCACATTAAAAACAAGTCACGGCAGAAGGGGGCAATTCCGTCGATAGTGCCCGTCGGCGCTTAAAGCATTTCTGGTAACATCGGTAAAAGTTGATGTCGCCCCAAAGTTCTTTACGCTCCTAGTAGTGCGGAGGTTTCTGAAAGAGTGAAAGGATGACTGGGCCTTACGGGGCCCGCTGTTCTTGTGCTCTGTAAAAGTACAGAGACTTTCTGTTTCTTGGTTTCCGCAAATTTCTCCATGGCTGCTTCCTTGATCTCATATGCCAACGCCTTATCCTGGTATTGGCGGAGTGTGGTACATTCGAATCCGGACATGTACCTGACTTCGTTTCATTCTCATATCGAAATGAATCATCATTTCGCATCATTACGACCGGATGTCGAACAAATGCCATTCTTTGGTTAAACGCCTTGATCGCACGGGATCTGCACATCGTAGAAGAGCGAGAAAAACTCCCGAACTTTGGCTTCCCTCACGGACGAGGGCAATCCGAGCTTCCATCATCAATCTAAACTCTGTCCAATCGGCATCATGGTCTACAGTCCGGATGGCTTCCCACCATTCGGACGCTTCCCCTATCAGAAAATATTGAGCGATAGAGGCTCTCCGGTCGTCTGGGCAGTTGATTCCGGCAAAGATTTTCTCCAGCTCCTTTAACCAATGATCCCAGGTGGGAGTCTCAGAAATACCGTCGAATTTGGGTGGTTGCATCTTCGCCACTTCTTGCAGCCACCGGTCACCTCGATTTCCCATATCTGGGATCCCTTGCTGTCTCTCTCCCTGTTGTAGTCCCACCGCCACTTGCATTCGGTCCACGACCTGGGCGAACTGAGTCATCTGGTTCACCACTTGACGAAGGATCTCTGGTACAGCAGGATCTGGTTCAATATTAATAGATTGTTGCGGCTCGCCGGAGCTATGACTGGCCTGGTTAGAAGGCGACGCCTCCCTTTCGGCATTTCTTCGTCCGCGTCCACGACCGCGACCACGTCCACGTCCGCCTCTCAACATGCTGTAAGCATAAATACTCAATATACAGGAAACAACATCGTTCTAATATTCGAGTATAAAGAGATACAATATGTAAAGAACGAGATAGAGTTTAGGAACTTACAACCACTGTTCGCATGAAGACGTAGGCAGTGCAGTGATGTCATTCACGGCCGGTTACCCCAAAAGACATAAATGACCCCTATTTTAACCCAACGGCCAAGATATCCATAATCTTAGCTCTGATACCATAGTCGTAACACCCCAATATATTCGGGAATATTACAGCGCTGTAAATCCTTTACATAAGGATTTACAAGGCTGAAGAATTGAACAAGCATAAAAAGGTACTAACGAATGAAAATAACGGAATTACAGTACATCAGTTCTGACCAAATACAGAAACAGTACAATTGTTCAACAGAACTCAATAATACATCAGCAAATCCAAATCATCACAAATGACTTTGTACTCGAGTACTTATTGAAATAACGAATAAACAACAGATAAATAAACCCGGTCGGGACATCACTCTGCACCCTCGTCGTCATACAGTTCCAGTGGTTGTTTCCCCGCTCTCCTGGATCCTGAACACAAACAAAATGTTCACCCCCGAAGGGGTTAGCACAACGATGCTAGTACAAGTACCACAACATATTATTCATATCTCACGGTGAATAATAATAATAACGTAAACGATAAAATACCAACGAGTCTTCTCCTACGAGAAACTCAAACATAACATACACAACTGATAATCACAACATGATATCAATACATACACATGGTAATTCCATCGATCCAGCGTTCACTGCCTAGAACCCACGATGATCCGTCGGACCAACCCGTGGTGGAAAAACCCCGTCCGATGATCCAACAGACGCTAGCATAGATCCCCCGATGATCCCGTCGGACCAACACGAGGTGGACATACAATAACGACATACATGCACGACAATATGTATAACAACAATACGTAAAACCATTAAGGTACTTGCCTCGATTTGAAGACAATAACAACACTTCCACGGAAATGAACACTCGACGATCGTCCTCCTCAATCAATCACGTAACTAGACCAAACCTTAGCAAAAGAAATAATATAGGATTTATCTCACGTCGTACAAATGTTTAACAATTCGATTAACGGTCAAAAGTTCATAAACTGCAATCTGCCCGAATAGCTTAGCGCACGCTAAGTATTCTGTGTAGCGTGTGTTACGTCTGCCCGATAGCGCACGCAAACAACAAAGACTAGCGCACGCTAACTATGCATGGTCAGTACTTCACTGATCAGCCAACTGACTCGACTGATGGTCTAGCGTACGTTACGTACCAAACGTAGCGCACGCTAACTAGTACTCGATAGCGCACGTTAAGCGCATATCATAGCGTGCGCTATCTTCGCATGGCGCTTTCGCCGAGCAAGAAATTCTTGCCATGATCGAAACAATGAAATCCTTCGTGATAATTCATGTTACTTCCATGAATACCAAGTTCTTACTCTTATGAATGATCTCCAGGATGATATCAACTTCAAGATGCAAATATACGTATAATCATCATGACACCATAATCCATCTTGATTACAATTCTCATGCAAAGTTGGTGATCTCCGGTTGATGTATTAGATGCTACTATCATTATACATATTCAGACTTCATCTTGAGGTGAACTAACAATTCCGACTTATACGAAAGAATATTTCCTAAGATGATTCTTCCTTTAAGTTCTTATAACATCTTTTCCAAATCATGATCACAAAGATAACATAAATCATATGGATTGTTAACTTCCGAATATTTCTCTCATCATTTGAAGTACTAGGATTCCAACTTCAAGGTTCCAACAATAATATCGTAATTGTAGACATCCCAATCTTCTAAACATGATGTTGTTGAAATAATTCACTAATGAAATTCAATATCTCGTTAACATGATCATCATATCCATTGGAAATCCAAATCTAAGACTGGTGATAGGATGAACATACCTTAATATGCCAAAATCACTGAACCACAAGGTGTAATCCGACTCCGGTTGGTTATGTGCCCCTCCAAGGTGGTACTTCTCTTCAATGATCACTCACAAGTGATACTCAATCATTCAATGATCACTCATAAATGTTCTAAGTGTTTAGAAGGGAGATTCTTGCTCTCTGGACTCTCAAGGATGAAGTATAGACGAAGGAAATGAAAGCCCAAGCGGTTGTTGTCCCATTTATAATATTCTGCATTATTGACAAGTTAGCGCACGCTACTAAGCATCCCTTAGCGTGCGCTAATAATGGTTGACTTCAGAATTTGTCCGGGTGCGTCAGCCGGAATCTTATCCGGACCCATGTCCCGCTGGCGCATGAGCTAGCTGTCTCGCTCAATAATTGAGTCCTTAGCGCACGTTACTCATACCTGCATAGCGTGCGCTAATAATGGCCCGATAGCGCGCGTTAAGATACATTCTTAGCGTGCGCTATCACGAGGTTGCTTGAACAATTTTGCAAGTTCTATACTTATGTACAATGATGTCAATGCACGAAATATCATACTCCGATAATCAAAACCATCAATCCGAATAATACATGATTTGAATACATATGAAATACACCGTAATAAATCCGGATATTACACCCAAAACACTCGGCACATCACGGACGTTACCGGGCAAAGCCTTACGGCCGTAACCGGGCATTACGCCGTACCCGGCCACACATTACGGTCGTACCCGATCATCCCTGGGTTAGTGCCCAACCTGTGCGGGAGCCTTATGTCCGTAACCGACAAGGCATTACGGCCGTAATCGGCCATATATTACGGTCGTAACAGGCAGTGCATTGTGGCCATAACTCGGCCAGGCCCTGCGGTCGGGACTCGATCATTCCGACAGTCCGATTAGGCGTTCGACAACGTTTCGGTCACACTAACGCACCAGCTATGATTCAAAACAATAACGAGCAAATAACGAAACATAACATACCACATCACATGCACACATTAATCAAAGAAACGCACGTAACAACAAAACGCACCCGACTAAAATGGCTATACGATAGTAACAAATAGAGCATCACGATAGAAACCACTCCAACATTCCGGCGTCAAAACACACACAATCCCAGATAACGGAAAACGAAAATACCGGATATTACAAGTTCAAGAAAACTACCAGATTTCCAATCAATTCCATCCAATAATTAGCCTAATCAGACATATTAATACCCTAAATACTTTTCTCATTTCACATTACACAACTAACCCATACGATTGAATTGGTGGGAGAAAAGAGTTGGGTTAAGAACCTAGGGTTAATCAGTGAGATGCTTTTGAAAGGTCCTTTCGTTGACATCCGATAAAATTGGAACGATACAGAGAAAATTAGGCTTTTGAAAGTATTGTGATTTGACATCTCTTGAGAGATCTTCTTGGACTCAATTGCTCCGAATTAGAGGAAGGTATATTAATTCAATCTTGAAGCTTTTCCTAAATGCTTGATTCTTTTGCCTTTGTGTAATATCTTATATACTAAAAGCTTAAGTTGTCTTATAAATGCAAAGTGCTCACAATAAATGTTTCATGAAGTGAAAGTGAAATGTGAAAGTTTCATGTGTTAGTACATTGATTTAATAGTCATGCATAAGGGTAAGTACATAGGAATCGTGCACATTAAACACGAAGAATACAAACCAAAAATGCCATGAATGCATAAATTAAACACACCAATTAGTGGTTAGTCTTTTTACCTTCCCGTCCATGAGTTATAAATATTTTATCAACTATATAATGTGTCAAAAATCACACAACAAACCACAACTTCCTCCACACCGCGTGCACATTGGGCTACAACTTATTATGGTGGTAAAGTAAGCATCATATCGTCTTACTTATTTAGCATATTGATTTATATTATTTTATGTAAATTTCACGTGTATTTTTTGTGTAACAATGTAGGACATAAAGATGGTGGCTTAGGAGATTTGGTAGTAACATCATCTTTTCTAATGGTTTAAGAGATCCTACACATCGTTGTCTTATCAATTAAGTGGAACATGCACGAATATTTTTACTTTGATCGAAAATGCAATATATTGATTAACTGTATTTAAGTTACTAACGATCAACTATATCTATTTTTTTTGTAGCGCATCAAGAAGCATTAAAGAAAGAGATCGAGAAGTTACAAAAATTATGTCAAGAACAAAACATGCAAAAGGCCAATGAACAACAACGACAAAGACAACAACAACAAAAACAACAACAACAACAACAAGATCAACGCCGTACACCGGTGGGATGAATACTTAGCATTCATATTAATAGTACGTTACAAATTAAACATGCAATATTTTACTTTATGTAATACCGATAAACGGGCTAATACTATTGATTCGTTAGCAAGTAAATTTATTGAAAATGATGTGACGAGCATTCAATTTTTTGTCAATAATTATTACTACACTTTGTTGGTGCATTTTAATATTTTTGCTCTTAATGTAGTTTTTTGTCTTGCGTTGTGTTAATGTCACTTTTTTAATTAAACGTCTTGGAATATTGTGTGACTTTGATATTTGATATGACTGTGTAAATTATGTCGATGTTACATATTGCAAATGGTAGTATATAATAAATATATAATAAAAATATTTTCACACTATCATCATAACAATGAGAATCTTCTAAATCGAAGAAGTATATAAAGGAGAAGAAAATTGTATTTCAAATGTTATCCACATATCACGAGGTAAGTATTATTCATTTGAGTTTGAGATCATGTGATTTATGTCGTCATACTGTAAATACTTAGAATGAGTTACTAATGAATGCTCCAAATTCGATATTATAGTTTATGGAAAAATATTGTAATAATGCATTAATCAAAAAATAATGTATGTAAGTTACTCACATTAAAAGATTACATATGAAAAGCCTCATTTAAATATAACATTTTGCAAAAAAACCTCTTCACATTAAAGAAAGAGATTGACAAGTAACGAAAATTGTATCAAGAACAAAACATGCAAAATGCCAATGAACAACAACGACAAAGACAACAAGAAGAACAACAACAACAAGAATAACGCCACGGCCACCGGTGTCAATATAGATGAATACCTGGCATTCATATTAATAGTACGTTACAAATTAAACATGCAATATTTTACTATACGAATTATAATTTATTATACGAATTATAATTTATACTCTTGAATATACTAATGACTTTAATGTTTTATGTTTGTATAGTTTTGTTAAAAAGGAAATTTGTTTTATAGTTCGCTTTTAATAATGTAATTTATTTGAACAACGAAGTACGTCTTTCACAAAAAAAATGAGAGTTTCAAACATGAACCGAAAATTAGTCCCGAACATTACGAAAAAAACAATTAGATCCAACCTGAGTGCATCGCATGGGTCTGAGTCGATCCCAAACATGTGCATTGCACGTGGATGAATATAAAAGGTCTCCAACATTAATGTCATCGCTTCATATTTAAAATAATTTATGTAACTTATACATATTAAAATTACATGTGAATAGACTTTTTCAATGTAACATCTTGAAAAAATCTCTTCACATATACTCTTTAATGTCAATAAACTATTTTAAATGTGTGCCATGCTTTGTATTGTGATTCCATTAGAACTTAGATATTTATTGACGAAAATAAGTTAAGAAGATTACGATATAAAAACTTATATACAGTATGCAACGATAAAGTATTCTAAGTACGTATAAAGCATGAATGTGTGACACCATGAAAACTTAAATATAAAATGACGAAAATAAATGCCGAATATTACGCTATGAAAACTTCTATATAGCCCATGCATCGCACGTATTTTAAATCTATGAAAACTTCTATACAAACATGTGCATCGTCGCATCATTATCATAAGAAATAGTTATAACTTAGCCCAATGTATTAATATTAGTTAGTTCCAATTAAAAATGATAGAGTCAATACCAAAATAAATAGACAACAAATATTACGTAAAAAATACATCTTAAAAGATTACATGTCAATAAACTATTTTAAATACGTATCATGCTACAAAATGTATGCTACCATGACAACTTATATATACAATGACAAAAATACGTCCCGAATATAAAATGACGAAAATAAATGACGGATCCATAATCAAAATGAAGAAAATTTGTGCTGAACAATAACAATTTAAATATATAATACCATCATATACAGCCCGGGGCATCGCCCGGGTCTGAATGACTCGTGGTATAAAAAATTTTTGAAGTGCTCCATAAATGCAAAGCTAGCTCAAACATTGCAGTTACTCAAATATTGATATCTGTATGGAAATAAATTTTCCAATTTAGAAACATTTGTAGCGGATCATGTGTGTAGAAAATCAATTCCAAACTTTCATCCCTCAATTCAAGACGAGATAAGGAAGATTTTAATATAAAAAATTATTTCCATCACATTCCATTATTATCTGGTACTTCCATGGACGGAGTTATGATTTAAAAAATGGACGAATGAGATTACATTTATGTATTTAAAAATGGGGAAATACAACCTGAATATAATGAAAAAAATTAACGGACGATCTTAGAGACTTGCGAGAGGCTCGACTCCGCCCTTGACCACTCCTTCTGTAATATTCAACTTCTAAACACGCCTATGAAGAAATTAATACATTTATATAATTTATGATTTAGAAAAGTTCGTTCATACTCGTCAATTTTTGGGCTGCTACGCTATTGCTCGTTTTTGGTTATATTTGTCTCCATTTCTTGAAAATGCACCCTATTCTTGTGTCTTTCTGATTTCTCGTAGCAATTAAGACAACAAATTGTACCACATATGCACGAGCACCTACCAAAATGTCCCTCTGGCTATATTTAGAAGGACGTACTATATATGAGATTTTGAATGTAATATAAACTAGATGTTCTCCCGTGCGATGCAAGGCGTAAAATGTTACATATCTTATTACATTAGTAATATGTGATTGAATTTCAATAATATTGTAAATTATCATAAAATATACATGAGTCAATACACACATATACATAAACTGTTGTTCGATTTATTTTCATTTATAAATTCTTATCTTGTGATCTAGGGGCACATGATAGGAAAACCATAATTTAATTAAGCATATGCATTTTATTTTTCATGTAGGATAATATGAGTCTTATATCTAATTTTATAGATAATAAATTAAATTATATTTATTATTATCAACTTTCATTAAAAGTATCCAATCCATATTCTTAATAATATAATTTTTTATATAATTTGGCATTAATGTAATTATTTTATTATTTTACCATCAGAACAAAATAATTCTGAAAAATCAAATAACTGTTAAAGTACAAAACTATGAAAATAAACTAAAAATATATATTTTCTACAATATTCTAATATTTTTATATGCAAGTATTTTAATCATCTAATATATCATTATTATATTTAAATTACTTTATATATACTATATTGATGTCATATTAAAGAGTACGAAGTAAGAATTAATTTGAAATATTTTTTATCAAAAATAAAATTAATACGAAAAAATTATAATTATTTAAACTATTGAGTTATAAATAAAAGAATAAAATGAGAGAAAATTTTTAATTAGTAGATATTATATATTGAATAACCCTCTAAGGCTCTGTTCTTTTGATCGAATGAATTTGAATCGAATCGAACTGATTCGAATCGAATCGAATCGAATGGACTCGAATCAATCGAATCAAATATATATTAAGGATAAATAATAATAATAATAATAATAATGAAAATTAATAATAATAATAATAATAATAGTAATCAACAACAACAATGATAATAGTAATATTATTAGTAATAATAACAATAATAATTAAGATTAATAATAATAATAATAAGAAGAAGAATAAGAAGAATCGAATCGAATCGAATTGACTCGAATCGAATCAATTGAATCGAATCGAATCAAAATCGAAAATAAGTCCAAAAGAACAGGGCCTAACTTCCCTCCAACTAAATATTTATTTTTTAAAAATTTTTAAAAAGAGAAATAATGTGAAGATGGCACATGTCTCTTTAAATTTTTGTGCGATTCTGTTTTAACAGTATTAACTATGGATATAACAAGTGCATGTACATATTAACCATTAAACCCCACACTAAATTTGAGATTAGCCACGCATCCTTGCGCGCCTTTTCAAGAAACCACCACGCCTCACACTCTACACACTGTCGGACCAAAAACCGATCGACTGCGACATTACGTCTCTTCGGATTCATTTTCTCTTGCCTTCTCATCTTCATAATGCTCTGTTGCTTTCTCTTTCTTAACCATTTTCTTTTATTTTATTTTTATGTTCCTCTCTCTTCGAAGAACCGCGCAGTTATTCATCTCTTTCTCACAATCTGTGATCACTGGTTAGAGGTTATTCGACACAGGTGAAAGAAAATCTTGGGTTTGTTTTTCCTTTTCTTTTCTTTTTTCTCTTTTTCTTGTTTCTTGCTGTAAATTCAATTGCGTGTTTGAATGTGTGTTCTTTTCTCCATCGTGCATGTTTTATGTTTGCCTGTTTCCCTTTTATGTACTTTTTCACATCCAATTCATCTGGTTACTCAAACTCTCAAGCTATGCTATTTGCCAATTATTCTGCTCTTCCGGTTCTTTCGCTTCATTTGGTGGGTTCGTGGCAGATTATCATTGTGTTTTACTTTTACAA
Source organism: Orobanche coerulescens (assembly GCA_033398695.1). Lineage (NCBI taxonomy): Eukaryota > Viridiplantae > Streptophyta > Magnoliopsida > Lamiales > Orobanchaceae > Orobanche > Orobanche coerulescens. The sequence goes on along the minus strand of CM065815.1, from coordinate 14,594,740 downwards.
AATGAGTCATTTACTCCCTGTGTAAATTAATTAGTCCGCATATGCTTGTGTTTTTAAAAATAGGCCGATTACCCCTATCCCTATGTGTAGATTAAATAGGTGTATTACTCACTTGGCGCCAGTAAGCTGCGCGAGTGTGGCCACGTGGTCGCGGTCGAGTCACAGGAGCGGCCACTTTAATTGGCGAGAAGGCACTCTATACACTCTTGTAGTGGGACCCTTCCCCGGACGCTTCGTGCACCGGGATGCCCTTTTTTTTATTACTCCCTTGTGTTTACAAAATGGTGCATCCAGCCCCCCCTAAATAATATTGCGTACAAATGGGTGATTTGCAACGTCCGGATAAAACATAGATGTTAATCTTCAATTTTTCGAAAACACACGAGGGTGAGAATACACGAGGTAATGTGACTATTTAATTTTCACAAAGGTAATCAACCTATTTTTTGAAAACACAGGAGTAATCGACGTATTTAATTTATACATTGGGATACATAGCTGAGATGGCTCATTTTGGAAAACACAGGGGATAATTTGCCATTAACCCTCATTTTGTCTTTGTTTCCTTTTTTTTTTTTTTTTTTTGTTTTTTCGTTTCTTTTCGGTGTTTTTGTTTTCATTTATGTTTGAATTTTTGTGCACATTTGGTGTTTGTATTAATTCCTGGTGATTCACTTCACAATTGTCTATTTACTGTTAACACAGACTAATTAATAATATCTTGAGCTAATTCTCTACCTCTTAAGATGTAACCTCAAATCTTAACATGTTGTTGGAACATTATGCTCCAACGAGCGATTTGACATCGTTGACATTATTTTATGTGTGAGGTTATCAATATTGTTTAAGATCATCTGAAAGGCAACATAATAGTATGTATGTGTTCTAGAATCACTTATTGATGGAGAATTTCGGTTAGTTTTTTTCTTCAAATTTCAGATTTTTACATTACCACAATTGGTAATTTTGGTAATTTATTCAATCTTGGTAATTTTATTTATTTATTTATTCATTTTTTGTAGTATTCACAGAAGCCAAAAGGTGTTGCAAATTTGCAATGGCTTCATGTACAGAATCTGAATTCGAAAGGGAGGCGGTACTGTGGGAGGTTGGCCCTACAAAGGATGTGGTTCTTGCCCTAATGGAGACTCTGGTTGATCCTAGGTTGCCTTATAGGCTCTCTGTTAGTGATCCTCCTTCCTTGGATGCTCAAATATCTGTTGCCAAACAGGTCGCTGTTTCTATGTACATACATTTCTTGCCCTGCTTATAACTTCAGGGTCGATCGTACATTTTTGCGATTCTATGTAGTTATAGACTTTAAACCCCAAGTACTACTTAATTCCTTGTTTGGAGGTGTACAACAGAAATTTTAGAAATTCGCCGAGAAATTTGTAAATGCTGAATGTTCTTCTTTTGTAAAATTTAGAATCTTTTATTTAACTTCGGACGAAGCTTTTTATTTATAATCACATTTTATGTGTACTTATTTCGAAATCGTAGATTCGGGGTGAATAACGGATTACCCCATGTTGCTTACCGAATGAGTGGTTTGCCCCGTGTAAATTAAATAGTCATATTACCTCAATTTGTTTTTAAAAAATAGCAGATTACCCCCTTGTGTAAATTAAAAAGACATAGTACCCGATTTTCTTTTGCATTGGGACAGCTTCCAGTTCGTTACTTGGGTCTCCCACTGCTAACCCGGAAAATGACGTCAAATGACTATCTTCCTCTGTTAGAGTCCATAAGAAATCGCATTACTTCCTGGACTGCACGGCATCTCTCGATTATGGACGATTACAACCGATCAATTCGGTTTTAATGAGCATCACTAACTTTTGGCTTTCGCTTTTAGCCGCGCTCATGCATCCAAGATGTGGAGAAATTATGCTCTGCTTTCCTTTGGTCTGGACCGGATCTAAACGCAAGAAAAACTAAGATTGCTTGGGTTGATGTGTGTAGGCCAAAACGGGAAGGTGGACTTGGCTTACGGCCTTTAAACGAGGTTAATACGGTGTGTTGTCTTAAGCTCATTTGGCGAATAATATCCTCCCAGCCATCTTTCTGGGTCAAATGGATCCAGACCTCTCATAACGACTCCTTTTGGTCTATCAAAGCGAACACCACGATGGGTTCCTGGATGTGGCGAAAATTGTTAAAGTATCGGACTGTTGCAAGACTTTTTCACAAAGTGGATATCGGTAATGGTGATACTACATCCTTTTGGTTTGATACATGGTCAGATTTGGGTTGTCTAATGGATTATATTGGTCCACGTGGTGTGGTCGATACGGGTATCTCACTACACGCTACAGTGGCTCAGGCTTGGACGTGTCGTCGACGGAGGCGTCATAGGACAGAGAACCTACGGCAACTTGAAGCTGTGTTAGAGTCACAACTACAACGATCAAATTCGGTCATCACGGACACCCCTCTGTGGCGTAGTAAACCTGATCGATTTCAACCCAAATTCCAATCCAAAAGCACGTGGTTTCTTCTCCGTGAAGCTGCTCCGCTCATTCCTTGGTATAATGGGATTTGGTTCAAGCACTCAACCCCAAAATATTCCCTTCTCACTTGGTTAGCGGTTCAGAATCGTTTAACAACCGGAGATCGTATGCTCATGTGGAATGTTGGAGCTTCTTCAGCTTGTGTTTTTTGTGGGAATACAATGGAGTCGATTCACCATCTCTTCTTCCTCTGTTCCTATTCTGCAGAGATTTGGAAAACGTTGGCTCAAGGATTTCTTCACAACCGATTCACTGCAGACTGGAATCTGATTATGCTCCTTATCCTAGACACAAGTCGTGACAGCAAAACTCTGTTTCTGCTTCGTTATCTCTTTCAGGCGACGCTCCACACAATCTGGCGAGAAAGGAATGCACGACGCCATGGCGATGTGCCTACTCCCACCTCCCAACTGATCAGATTCCTTGATAAACAAGTTCGGAACCGTGTCTTATCCATTCGAGATCCAAATGATCAAAGCTTCAGCACCCTATTGCAGACTTGGTTTGCATCTAGAAGTATATAAGCTCTTTTTCTTATGTATCAATCTTTTTAAAGTAAAGCTGCACTAGTTGTAAAATAGTTTTTTTGTTCTTGAATAAATTTTACATTCAATTCAAAAAAAAAAAAAAAAGACATAGTACCCCCTATATTTTCAAGAAGATGCCGATTTACTCAGACGGTGCAGATTTCCCCCTTGTGCACAAGGCGACGGAGAGGTGGCGTGATGCACCTTTTTGAAAACAAAGGGGGGGAGGGAATGTGCCTATCTAATTTACACAAGGGGGCAATCGATTATTTCTTAAAAACACATGAAGTATTATGACTATTTAATTTACACATGAGGTAAATAACCCATTTTGTAACACACATGGTTAATGTGCCCAAAAACCAAAATTCATTCATGCATTTTATTGAATCGTGACTTGACCTCTAGAGCATTTATAATTACAATTTAATTTAATATACCAAGTACACCTTCATTTTCATCTTCTATGACTTAGTTTTCTTCTCTCTCTTCACATTACATTAGATGCATGCAGTTGTTCTGCTTTACAACTACTACCACAGAAAGCAAAAATCGGAGCTAGAATTTCTAGATTTCATTTCGTTCTCTAAGTTGGCTCTGTCGTTGAGACTACCTTTGACCGCTTTCATGAAAACGACTAATGTAAGCGAATCGATGGCCATCTATGTTTCTGGAGCCGGTCTTTCGGTGACTGAGAGAGCCGTAAAGGATGCATGTGATATTACCGTGGCTTTAGATGTATCAAAAGATATTCCAGTCACAAAAGGATGGCCGGTATCTAAAATTGCAGTCTTGGTGATAGACTCAAAGAACGAAAACTGTTTGCTCCGGTTCGGTGCTGTCACTGAAGGAAATTGGTCGCTTATTGAGTATGACATTAATCAACGAATTTTGGACGAGGAGAAGGTGGGTACAAAGAGGAAAAGCACGGCGAGTGATGATAGTAAGCTTTTGCAGATTGCTTTTGAATGCTTGAAGGATATAGCAGGTATTTGTTCCATTATTATTAATATATTTATTATCTAAATGGCTCCGTGATACACTGCATGAACTTCAATAATTTCTTGATTTTTTCTATTCTCGATGTCGTTTCTATTCTAGCATATATATATATATACAGGTGCAGAATGCTAGAATAGAAACGACATCGATAATGAACTTTGAATGCTAGAATAGAAACGACATCGATAATGAACTTTGAATGCTCTAATAACCCCGGCATCACATGGTTGAATTTTAGAAGTTGTGTTAGGGGGCAAAAAATATAACTCCACATTTCTCAAGCCTTCAACAATCTTTGGATGTGCCGGACAGCAAGAGAACCTTTCTACCATTCATTCTCTTGTCAAACCAATGACAATATTCTTGAAAAAGCAAACCAGTCATCCAAGCTTTCTTATTAAATCGATACTCGCAATTAAGATTATTCAAATTCACATTCTTAAAGCATCTGGGCTTTGCATACTTACCAATAACCCAAAGAGGCACTTTATCAGACCCGTCACCGTTACAGCAAACAGCAATAGTGATTCTCTCCTTATCTTTCTTCCGCCCTTCAAGCTGCTTCATGGCAAGTGAATGGTCAGCCTCCAACCGATAAAACAATTCGGTCTCATCCATATTGTATATATCTTTAAGGTTGAATTGGTCTAGTTTTGACCGTATCTCGGGTAAAGCATTTGCAATATCCTCCATGTTAACTAAACCACTCTCACCAAATCGTCGGTAAGACTTGATTGAATATCTTGTCTTAAAACGTTCGAGCCATCCACTAGAAAAGCTAAATTCTGAGTTTGTTTCTCCATACATTTTCTGTATAAACTCTTTTGCTTTACCCTCCTGACATATTCACCTTCTCTTGTCTTTGAAGAAACCATTCATATAAAGCTTTCTCTAGTTCAGGATATTTAGCTGACTTGTGCCTCTTAACATTGCTATTTTTCATCTCATCGGACAAATATTCCGACGATTATCATCTCCGGCGCACAATGTTAGGATACATGGAGATCGTCCGGAATTTCACGACCCAAAATTTCCGTGGAAGAACCTTATGCAAAAGCTGTAAGCAATAAACCTACCGGCCAATCGACAGCCAACTGCCGACGAGATAAAGAATTGGAGGAAGAATGAACTGTTAAGACACTTCATAGTTCTTATCGGTGAATCTTCAATATTCAACAGTTGTAGTACGGTGCAGGAAGCCGCCGAGGAATTCAAAAAGAGGTTGGACGAAGGATAGCTCCCCCTTCAGCAAAAGATGAAATCCAAGCATAGGCAAGGTGACTTGGTTACCCACCCAAAAGATTGGATCCTGGTGTTCAATAAATCCTATGAAGGTCAAGCCATCTATCTGATGTTTACAAGTACAATTCTTTTTGAATGAACAAAATACCGAAAATTTTTACAAGTAATGCAAATTTACAAGTAAATTCCAAAACAGTAAAATACAAGTAAACTACAAACTCCTATCTACCTCTTTCCCTGCGGAAGAGATGCCTGCTACTGTCGAGACAGTAGATCCCGAGCTCTTGATTCTCGATCCCCCAGCTCAGATCAGTCAGAAGAAGAGGATGACAGATCGGGGACACCTGATAAAACCCCATCTGATCAGCCTCCTGCAGATCGGAGTCTGCAGACAGGCAGGTCGACTGCCAAGCGACCTGCAGATATGGAAGGCTCTGGAGATCACTCCCCTCAGGCAACACCTATCTCATCTGAGATGGCTGAACTGATCAAGCGTCTAGTCGAAGAGACTGTTGGCAAGCTCATAGCCACTGAGCTCAAACCTGACCTCCAATCTCTTAATGCAAAAATGAACACATTACTACAGAAGTGTGTCCCTCCACCTCCTCCTACGAATTCCAGAATGCCTCTAGGAATGTCTGATTGGATATCTAGAGTGGAACAGCAGTTAACCATTCTGGTTGATGCTGGCAAAAAGGGGGAAGAGAGAGGAAAGGGGGAAGTAAGAGGTCAAGGGGAAGAAAAGCTGCAAGAACAAATCCAACCCATCAGGCAAGAAGAAGATGCTGCCGAGGAAGTCAGAAAGGAGCTGAGGACCAAAGCAAGGAATGACCTCCCTCTCATTCAAGCTGGGACGTCCAATCTGAAAAGAAAAGAGTTGGCTGCTCCTGCTGATGGCCAACCTGCAGCTAAGAGGAGGAGAACCAGAGTAGGGGATGAGCAGAGATATGAATGGAAAGGTAAAGAACTTTGGTACGTTGAGAAGTTTTTGCCTGCTGAATATTTTCCAGTTTGGGGAGAGGCAAGGAAGCAGATCATAGAGAAGTATTATCTCTAGGAGTTACTCCAGGATAAAGATTGCTCCCCACAGCAGACGTAAATGGACTCAACATGGCCAAATCTCTGGGCCATCCAAAGAAAATATGCAAAGAAATGGGATGCCTACCCCATGATCCCCTTGTTCAGACCTGAAGAATAGGGCTGTTATTGGTTCAAATCGGTCCGGATCTTGGCCTACCCGGTATCCGACTGATAAGCTTATCGGGTAATCAGGAACCGGTCCGATAAGCTTAACGGATCCGATATTGTTCCCGAGAACCGATCCGGTAAGCTTATCGGATATCCGAACCGATCTGTTAATTTTATCGGGTACTCGGACCGATCCGGACTGGATGTCCCAATTACCCATTTCATCCGATACTGATCCGAATTCAAGAACCGATAACGCGAAATCATTCTTTTCACAATAAAAAAAACAAGGAAAAATTATCTAAGGTATAATTTCGAATGAATAACTACTTTCATGCATTCAAATATATAAGTTCACAACCTCAACCATGTTCCAAGTTCATCAAAATACGAGCAAAAATATAAAGTGCATGTTAAGAGATTACATATACTTGAAGGCTGAAGCCTCAGAAACATTTCATCATAGGCTTTTAATACAATCACCATTCAGGAAAACAAACACCATTCATCATAGGCTTTTAATACAAACACCATTTAGGAAAACAAACACCATTCTTCAAATTCAAAATACAAACACCATTCAGGAATCAAACTTCAGTTAAGTAGACTAGAATAATACATCATTAGCCTCTGTTCATCATAGGCTGGGCATACGATCAAGCAAAACATTAAGGCAATTAAGGCAACAAGTACATGACTGATTCATTTCAGGAGGTGGTTGAATTGGCTCCTCCCAAATCAACCTCACCAAAGTCATATTGCATAATTGGCTCATCTTCTTCTTCTTCAAGCTACATTAAAAGTAAAAGTAGGCAATGTTAAAAAAGGATAAAAAGAAGACAAAAAAATAGGATAATTTACTTACAATGCTTCTTGATGAACCCTTTCTAATCCCATAATATTCTTTAATCCAATCACTACCACGTAGAAGCATCTCAATTGTATCAGTTCTCATTGAGGCTCTTTTTGCATCAATAATTCTGGATCTAGCACTAAAAGTTGCCTCAGAAGAAACTGTAGTAATTGGAATTGATAGTATATCTTTTGCCATTATGCTTAACACTGGATATTTTGTTTCATTTGCCTTCCACCATTGAAGAACATCAAAATGTGTTCCACCATTTTGTACTCTTTCAGGGGGCTCGGACAAATACATATCAAGATCGGATTTAGAAGTATGAACCACATCAACACTCTCAAGAAAAGCCTCAAAGCTTCTCTTTCCCAAACCAGAACTTGTACTACAACCAGCATCTTTGTTTTTATCATGGGATTGATCTTTTTTCTTGTATGCTTCTTCATACAACTTAAATAATTCATACAAGTTTTCAGTCAACTTCTATTTCTCAGTATCAGCCTTATTACTTGTTGGATGCAAGAAACCAAACACCCAAGTAATGAAAAACATTTTGTACTTAAATGCACCAGGACAGGCAACAAGGCATCAAGATAGGCAACAACCAACAAGATAGGATTAAGAGCTGCCTCAGAAAAGTTTCATCACAGGCAAGTAGGCATTTTTGTATCAGTGTAGTATCAGTTCTGTATCAGAGTGTAGTATCAGTTCTGTTGTATCAGTTTTGAAGGCAACAAGATAGTCAACAAGATAAAAGTGTAGTATCAGTTATGTATCAGTTTAGTATCAACATGGACAAAAAATAGGTAACAAGATAGGCAACATAGACAAATAAAAGATCAAAGTGTAGTATCAGTTCTGTATCAGTTTTGTATCAATTCTGTATCAGTTTAGTGAAACAAGATAGGCAACAAGATAGGCAACAACAAGATAAAAGTGCAGTATCAGTTCTGTATCAGTTTAGTATCAACATGGACAAAAGATAGGTAACAAGATAGGCAACATAGACAAATAAAAGATCAAAGTGTAGTATCAGTTTTGTATCAGTTCTGTATCAGTTTAGTGAAACAAGATAGGCAACAAGATAGGCAACAACAAGATAAAAGTGTAGTATCAGTTTTGTATCAGTTTAGTATCAACATGGACAAAAGATAGGCAACAAGATAGGCAACATAGACAAAAAAAAAATCAAAGTGTAGTATCAGTTCTGTATCAGTTACCTAGGATCAAGAACTGCACCAATTGAAATTAATAAATTGCTTTGGCTCCAGTATTTGTCATATTTCTCCTTCATTTTAGCAGCCAAAATCTGAAGGTGTGTCTTTTCTGAAGCCTCAGAATGTTTGTCCAACAAAACTTTAACTCTAAAGAGCTCAGCCAAGAACAGATTGCATGTTGGATAAGAATTGCCACTTACTATATTTGTAACATCAACAAAAACTTCGAAGAAGGTGCAAATATCAGAAATCATCTCCCAATCGAATTCATCAGGCAAATAGTGTATAAATGCCCCATTTTCTTCAGCATACCTGCACCATACATCTTTATAGAAGTAGGCAGTACTCAACATTTTGTGTGTTGAGTTTCACCTTGTTTTGGTATCCAACACTTGCATTTTACTGGTCATTCCCAATTCCTTCACAATTTTAGCAAATTCTTTGCATCTAGCTTCAGAACCCAGGAGATATTTCACCCCTGTCCTGATATTATCAACTATTGGCCTCACAATATCAAGTCCATCCTGAACCAGCAAATTCAAGATATGTGCACAACATCTAACATGAAATATTTGGCCATCTAGAGGCAATTTTCCCCTATGCCTAAAATCATGCTTCAACCTATTTATGCAAGCATCATTTGCTGATGCATTGTCAACTGTTATTTATACAACCTTTTCTCTAATTTTCCAGTCATCCATAACCCTCAACAACTCCCTAGCAAGAACCTCACCACTATGAGGTGGTGGGACATTACAAAAAGACAAAACTCTTTTATGTAGTTGCCATTTAGAGTCAATGAAATGGCTTGTTACAGTCATGTAACCAATTCTCTGATCACTTGACCACCATAAGTCAGTGGTTAACCCTATTCTATTAATCTTAGACATTACAGTTTTCATCTTATTCTTCTCATCATTGTAATATTTTTGACACTCTGTTTTCACTGCATGCCTAGTAATCCTTTTATATAGAGGATTAATTTCCCTCAATAATCTATTGAAAATAACACTCAGAAAAGGAAATTCATATCCTAATACCATGTGGGCAGCTAGGACCCTAACCTTAGCATGATCATATTTCCAAGCAACAAGAGAAGGATTATCACCATCACTAGTAAACATATCAGTCTTTAACCTTGATTGAGAGCCAGGTTTTTCAGATGGATCTAGTTTCAGTTTTCTTTGAACACATTTTCAGATGGATCTAGTTTCAGTTTTCTTTGAACACAGGATTTCAAGTGCTTCTCAGCATTTGATGTACTGCCATGCACAAGATCAAAAGTATAAAGAGCACCACACCATTTGCACTTCCATTTCTTTTTTCCATCTGGAAGAGTAATTACTTCCATCTCAGTATGGACAATAAATTTCTTTGATCTTGTTCTCCTGACAGGGTTATCCAAAGCTCCGGCTTGACCATCAGCGGTTGACCCGTCAGTTTGACTATTATCATTGATGTCCAATAGTTCTCCAATCTCAATCCCTCCTCTGACCTCATCATAATCCACATCAATATCGAATTCATCATTCATCATTGGACTACAACAAGAATCCTGATAAGACATCTCATATACATGTTAAAAATAACAAGTAAATTACAAATAATTTGAAAACAACTAATTGAAACCACATATAAAACCTATTTTAACATTGTTTCAAAAGAAGCCACTGTTATTATTCAAAATACCCAAATAAGATAAAAAACCGAAAATTGGAAATCCTAACTACAAAACCCCTAATTTGAAACCCTAACTACAAAACCCCTAATTTGAAAACCAAATAAGATAAAAAACCGAAAATTGGAAACCCTAATTCGAAACCCCGATGAATAACATAATGAAGCCATTAAGAAAAAATATATTTCACAAAAAAATCGCTGACATATATTTAACTTGAAATCGCTGACATACTCACAAAAAATCGCTTACAGACTCACAAGATTTTATATGTTGAACTTGAATCTGTTGAAATCGGTTGAAGATCGAGATGAAAAAACACTGAATCGACCTTCTTGTTTATGGATTCAAGGATTAAAATCCTCAGGTTAGCTTGCGGTTCTGTAAAATCGAAGAGAAAAAAAAGATGGAGAGTGAAAGACGAGAGAGAGAGGCAGAGATGAGAGACTGAGAGGCGGCGGCGGACTTCTCAAACAAGAGAAGAAAGAAATGAACGCAGAACCCTAATTCCGCGTTTTTATAGGTGTTTTATTACCGGGTTACCGGTTCGGGTCTTATCGGATACCGGATAAAAAATGGTATTCATTCCTGGACCGATAAGCTTATCGGTCCGGATTGGTCCGGGTTTTTCGGTCCGGTTCTCGGATCTACCCACCCAATAACAGCCCTACTGAAGAACCTCCTACCTTGATGAACAATGAGTTGGATGAGGTGGCCCTGCAGAATGAGATTAGAAAGCTCTGTGTAGAACACAAATTCTCATCTACAGAATAACAAGAGTTTGCCTCTCTTGTCATTAAAAAGAAGTATGGTCTAGCACCTGTCAACAAGAGACCTATTGGTGCAAAGCTTTCTAGCTCCCAAGCAGCCTGTTAGAAGAGGCAGGGGAAGAGGTAGATAGGAGTAGGGCTGGGAATTTTCAACCCGAAACCCGTGGAACCGACCGGAACCGAATCGAAATTCTCGGTTCGGTTCGGTTCCTGGGTGTTGAAATTATTTATTTTTTTGGAACCGAACCCGAATTTAGAAATTCGGTTCGGGTTCGGTTCCTGCAAAAAAAAATCACAAAAACCCGAAATTACCTATTTACCTTTTTTATTAACATTAGTTAATTTATAAAGAAAAATAAAAAAAATCCTAGAAGTATACCGTCTTACTTAATTTATTGAAGTTCAAGTTACTCTTTTGTTGCTTCATTTTGTTTGATATTTTGATTGTATCAACTAAGGGTGTGCTTGGTTCAAATTCGGGAAAGGAAAAGGGAAAGGTAATGATAATAGTGGGGAAAGGGAAAGGGAGAAAAAACCATTCCCCCCAATTTATTGGGTAATGGTCCATTACCCACTATTGGGCATTGAGTCATTCCATTATAGAGCACCAAACATTATTTTTCATTACCTTTACCATTACCCACCCTCCAAAACATCCTACCAAGCACCTCCTAAACATTCAATATTGTATCTTCACTATCTTGTTTTTAATTGAATATTGTTGTTTAGAAATTTAAATTGGAGTCAAAATTTGTTTTTAAAGACTATTATTGTTTAAAATTAAATTTTTTAGATTGAAACAGATGAATAGATTCATATAGACATGAAAAAAATAAAACCGAAATATTATCGGAACCGAACCGAAAATTTCGGTTCGGGTTGTGTTCGGTTCCGAATGAAAAAAAATATGGAACTGAACCCCAATCACACAATTCGGTTCGGGTTCGGTTCCTGCAAAAAAAAAACGAATTTTGACAGCCCTAGATAGGAGTTTGTAGTTTACTTGTATTTTACTATTTTGGAATTTACTTGTAAATTTTGCATTACTTGTAAAAATTTTCTGTATTTTGTTCATTCAATCTGAAAGTTTTTATAACACTCATTTCAATGACGACCACTAGCTGTCTCAAAACAAGACTGAGTTCGATTTGTCTTGCACTTGATCATGTGCAGACTTATTCTACATTTGAATATTTTGTTTAAATTTTGCCATCATCAAAATTGGGGGAATTTGTCAGGAATACTTATTAGATTTTGATGATGTCATCCCTGTATTTAATTATTCAAATGTATGTTTTAAATACTTGGCAAAATATAAAGAAGAACCAAATGAGTATCTTCTGTAGGTCAGATTATGTATAGTTGAATACTTGGCAACATGCAAAGAAGAACCAAATGAGTATCTTCTGTAGGCCACGTAAGTTAGGCTAAAATCGGCAAAGTATAAATCACAGACAAGTTCAAATCAGAAAAGTTTTGGTCAAACAGATACATCAGAGAGGTTTGACCAAACACTGCAGAAAGCCGAGTTGCAGACAAGTTTAATCAGAGAAGTCTTGGTCAACTCAACTGTTCAGAGAAGGTTGACCACAAACGACTTATCATTAGACAACGTTCTGCGGAAAAAGATTTATCAGAGAAGTCCTGGTCAACTCATTTATCAGAGAAGTTTGACCAGACTGCAGTCAAGTGATCGGACAGAGTCCAGTCAACTAAAGTTTGACCATCAGATCAGATAAGTTCATTAGGTCAGAAGACTTCAGACAGAGCATCAGATTAGAGAAGATTAGTCGGGACAGAGAATTTCACCTCAGAGAAGTCCGACATTAGAGAAGGATGACTGCACGTCAGACAGATTGACCAAGAGTTCAGATAAGATCTGTCAAAGTAATCAGCCAAGTATCCCACTCCACGTCAGTATGCGTTGAAAAGTCAATAATCACGAAAAGTCACATGCAGGAGTAGAGAGACAAACTGGAGACTTTAAGCATATTATAATCTAATAAGTATTTAGACTGTTCTACTCGGACAAAATCATGTTTTGTAAGTAGACTCTTGAAGTAGGATGGAAGGAGTACTGTTTTTTTTTGTTTCCTTGTTCGTTGTTCCTTTTCTTTTCTTTTTCCAATGAAAAGCTGACAATCACTTTCTTTAAGCGTTTGCCGAAGAGTCCGTTAGGAATGGTTGGATACGAGGGTGGAGGATAAATATTCTATTTCTTGGTGCATTTTATTAAAAAGTATTAGCATTATTGCAGGAAAGATTTATGCTTGCCAAGTTGGAACAACTCCAATAATCGAAGCATCCCGAAAAGTGGTGAAGAAGAATCAACTCAAAGCAAGAAAGCTATTTTACCTCATTCAGAACGTCGCAAGAATTCACCGGCTGAAGGGCCATCTCGAAACACGGTGACACATGAAAATGTCTCAAAGAAATTCGAAAAGAGATCTGAGGTGGCGGAGTCTGGGAAGGCGGAAAGAATTGTTGGGATTAAGTAGCCCAAATGAATAAAATAATGAGGGCCCAAATTTATCTCCTGCAGCCCACTTAAAATCGGACCCGGCCCGGAACTTTTTTGGAAGCAGCCCATTAATGTGTGGGATTAATCCTGGCCATTTATCTGGTATCTATTAATCCCAGCCGTTGGTTTTATATTTACCCTAAATATATAAACCCTTTCCCCAAACCCTACCCCTCACTTTTCACTCCCCTCACCCGCCGTCTGTCTTTCACCCACCCTTATCTCTCTCGATTTTCTTTCCTTCTTCTCCTCGGTTTTGACCTGTTCTTCTGATGGAAAGTAAATCCTCCCGATTTCATCTCTTCGTTTTGTTGTTCCGATTCTCCTATAAATTCCGATTTCGGAGGAGATGAAAGCACAACATAAACAAAGAGAGCAAGTGATATTTTTCTTTGAATCCCTCGGTTTTTCTCTGTGAAATAATTGAGGGTTTTTTGTGGGTGAGGCTTGTGAGAATCGGGATCTGATTTTCTGGGGTTTTTCGGTAGCTTTGTGCTTCGATTCTGGTTTTGGGGTTTTGGATCGGTTGAATCTTGCTTGGTGCTTTGATTCTTCAGTGGTTGCTTCCGGTTCTGGTGGTGGGTTTCGGTTCGAGGTGCTGGTCGCGGGTCTTGTGAGTCCAGGATGTGGCTACGGGGACGGAGGACTGAGCCGGCCGGTTGTTTCCGACAGTGACATCACTTTCCGACGGTTTCGGCCGTTTGGTTTGCATTTCTATTCCTACTGTTATTATTTTCTTTTTCCAGTTGTTGTTTGATTTATTTAATAGAAGTTGTGTAATCCCTAATCCCTATCCCGAGTAGATTCGTGTAATAGTTATATTTGTTATAATTATTGTAATAATCGTGCCACCTGATTCGGACCAATACTCAACATTGGTATCAGAGCTTTGGTCTGGATCTGTCCGAATCGGGTCAACCTGGATCGCTCAGGTATATCGGCTTAACCCTCTCCTTATTTTCTGTTTTTTACTTGCTCGTTGTTCTTTGTGATATTATTCCCGTTCGTTGTTCTTGGTGATTTTTTCTTTGTGATATTTTTGTTCGGATCTTGCTGCTCTTCGTGTTGCTCTCGGCCCACTGTTCTTCGTGTTTTTGGGCTGACTGTCTCGGCCCTGTTATTATTGCTTCTGCTGCATTGTTGGTAATATTCTGTGTGTTTATTACTGCAATTTTACTTCGTGTTGAATCTGGAATTTTTTCATAATCGGGCATTTAAACCCTCCTGCCTGGACCGCTTAAGTGTCCTCGGATCTTGTAGGGGCCTGGTATTGGATTTTTTCATATTGGTTTAAATTTAATCATCTGTGTGATTGATTACTTTGTGTTTCTGAGGTTTGATAAAATTAACCGTTTCCTCCTTGTTTGTGTTTTCCACAAATTTTCAAAAACTTTGTTCATTTTGAAAATTAAAATGGGAACAATCTCTGCCTTCTCTGTGGCACCATTTGATGGAAAAGGTGATTTTGCCATTTGGCAACAAAAAATGAAAAGCATACTTATTCAACAAAAATGTTTCAAAGCTATTGATAATTCTTTCGCTTCTAATGTGACGGCGGATAAAAAGGCTGAACTTGATGAGTTTGCTTATTCTGCGATTATCTTGAACCTTTCTGACTCTCTGATAAGAAAATTAGGTAAACATGGTTCGGCTAAAGAGTTATGGGAAAAATTAGAAGAAATGTATACTGAAACTTCGTTGCCCAATAAATTGTTTCTTCTTGAAAAATTTTTCCGCTACAAGCTTGATCTTAATAAAGACATTGATGCCAATTTAGACGTGTTTACAAAACTGGTTCAAGATATAAAGTTAACGGGAGATAAAAACATAGATGATTACACTCCGATTGTTCTTTTGAATGCTATTCCTGATTCTTATAGTGATGTGAAATCTGCCATTAAATATGGTAGAGATCAAGTGACCTTAGATATTGTTGTAAACGGCTTAAAGAGCAAAGAGTTAGATTTGAAAAACAATAAAGGTCAGCCCTTAGAAATCTTGGCGAGGTTAATTTTGTCAAAGGAAGACCTCAAAACGCTTTCAAAATAAAAAGTCTTCCAACAGTCAAAATAACCAAGCCAACAAGAAAAAGGGCAATGAAAAATTTCGGTTTAAACCTAGACCTAATAATCGTAAGTGTTACAATTGTGGTGAGTATGGTCACTACATTCAAGACCGCACTAAACCTAAGAAAAACCGAATCGAGCAGGCTAACTTAGTCGGTGAAAATCAGGTGATGTGTTTATGATTTCGATGCTATGCATGCTTCGTGAACTCGTGTTAGTGACCTTGGTGAAAATGATTGGTGGTTGATTCTGGATGCACATTTCACATGACTCCGCATAAACAACTTTTTCTAGCTATCGTGATTTGAAAAATCGATATGTGTCTATGCCGGATCATGTAAAACGAAATGTTCTTTGGAATAGGAACTGTGTGCCTTAAATTTGAATCTGGAAATTCGATAACTTTGGAAAATGTTAGGCATGTTCCTCACTTAGCTCATAATTTAATATCATGTGCATGTCTTGAAGATGATGGTTTTGAAGGTACATGGGCTAAGGGTGCTATGAAAGTTACGAGAGGTCCCAAAACCTTTTTTGTCGCCATTCGTAAAATGAATTTATATATTTGTTCCACTGTAAGTAACTTTTCCGTTAATGCAGTACTTGGAGATAAAACTGAAATCTGGCATAAACGGTTGGGTCACATTAGTGGTAAAGGTCTTGAAATATTGCACAAAAATGGTTGTTTTGGGAATAATAAAATATCTGACTTGCCATTTTGTGATAACTGTGTGTATGGTAAGCAACATCGTGCGAACTTTCCCCATTCACCTTCCCCAAACCCCCCTAAGAGTTCAAATGTGTTTGAATATCTGCATGCTGATGTGTGGGGCCTGCCAGTGTTCCGACACATGGTGGAAACCGATATTTTTTATCTGTGATTGATGATTATTCTAGGAAAGTCTTTGTGTTTCTCCTTAAGAACAAATCTGATGTGTTTGACACGTTCAAAACGTGGAAAATTTTAATTGAAAATCAGACCGGTAAGAAAATTAAAATTTTGAGAACTGACAACGGCCTGGAATTTTGCAATAATTTGTTTGATACTTTGTGTGCGGAAAGTGGTATTCAAAGGCATAGGACAGCACCCTACACCCCTCAACAAAACGGAATTGCTGAGCGCATGAACCGAACCCTCCTTGATAGGGTCAGGTCTATGCTCGTCACCTCCGGATTGTCAAAACGTTTTTGGGGTGAGGCTTTATCTACAGCTGCCTATATTATAAACAGATCTCCATCTGTCCCTTTGAATGGAAACTATCCAGAATTTGTGTGGACTGGTAGTAATATTGATTTCTCAAATCTTCGTGTATTTGGGTGTGCTGCATATGTTCATCAAAAGCAAGATAAACTAGAACCTAGATCGATAAGATGTGTGTTCTTAGGATACCCGGAGGGAGTTAAGGGATTTAGGTTATGGCTTAAGGGCGAACCAGGGTTTAAGGTGCTAATTAGTAGGGATGTTATATTTAATGAAGAAGAATTTCCTTGTCTTGAACATCCTGCACCCGCACCCGTGCACATGCCTAATCCAGAATTTGTTTCTAACTACTCTACCTTAAGTGAGGTGGAGCCTGAAAATGATGAAACTTTGCATGCTGAAAATGAAAATCATTCCGAAAATTCTAGTGATGAAGTAATTGAAAATGTTGATGAAAGTCTTGATCGACCAACTATCAATTAACTAGAGATAGGCCTAGAAGAGAGAATGTTAGGAGGCCTCATCACTTTGATGATTTTCATATGATGTCCCATGCTTGCAATGTGTTTGAATCTTTAGATAATAACGAACCTAAAAGCTACAAAGATGCTTTAAAATCTGAAAATGCTTCTGATTGGTTAAATGCTATGAATGATGAAATGAATTCCTGCATGTTAACCAAACACGGACTCTTGTTCCAAAACACGAACGTTGTTCTCTTGTGGACTGTAAGTGGTTATTTAAGGTTAAGAATGAAGTAGAGAATATCAGATTTAAAGCTAGGTTGGTTGCTAAAGGTTTCACTCAAAAGGAAGGAATTGATTACACTGAGATATTTGCTCCTGTTGTGAAATTCACCACCGTGCGTATCATGCTTGCTTTAGTTGCTCACTTTAATTGGGAATTAAAACAAATGGATGTTAAAACAACTTTTCTTCATGGTGAATTAAATGAGAAAATTTATATGAGGCAGCCAGAAGGTTTTGTC
Source organism: Orobanche coerulescens (assembly GCA_033398695.1). Classification (NCBI taxonomy): domain Eukaryota; kingdom Viridiplantae; phylum Streptophyta; class Magnoliopsida; order Lamiales; family Orobanchaceae; genus Orobanche; species Orobanche coerulescens. Next base: position 14,576,971 of record CM065815.1, on the reverse strand, counting down.
GACTCTAAGAAACCTGATCACGTTTGCCTTCTTAAAAAGGCCCTTTATGGCCTGAAACAGTCTCCAAGGCAATGGAACAAGAAGTTTGAATCTTACATGCTTTCTTTAAAATTCAAACGTAGTTCGTATGACCCTTGTCTCTATTTTAAAGAAGACTCCATTGTTCCTATTGTAACACCCCCAATATATTCGGGAATATTACAGCGCCGTAAATCCTTTACATAAGGATTTACAAGGCTGAAGAATTGAACAAGCATAAAAAGGTACTAACGAATGAAAATAACGGAATTACTGACATCGATTCGACCAAATACGTAAAGCAGACAATTGTTCAATGTAACTCAATAATACATCAACAAATCCAAATCATCACAAATGACTTTGTACTCGAGTACTAATTGAAATAACGAATAAACAACAGATAAATAAACCGGTCGGGACATCACTCTGCACCCTCGTCGTCATACGGCCCGGTGGTTGTTTCCCGCTCTCCGGATCCCGAACACAAACAAAATGTTCACCCCGAAGGTTAGCACAACGATGCTAGTACAAGTACCACAACATATTATTCATATCTCACGGTGAATAATAATAACGTAAACGACAAAATACCAACGAGTCTTCTCCTACGAAACTCAAACATAACATACACAATGATAATCACAACATGATATCAATACATACACATGGTAATTCCATCGATCCAGCGTTCATCGCCTAGAACCCACGATGATCGTCGGACCAACCCGTGGTGGAAAACCCGTCCGATGATCCAAAGACGCTAGCATAGATCCCCGATGATCGTCGGACCAACATGAGGTGGACATACAATAACGACATACATGCACGACAATATGTATAACAACAATACGTAAAACAATTAAGGTACTTGCCTCGATTTGAAGACAATAATAACACTTCCACGGAAATGAACACTCGACGATCGTCCTCCTCAATCAATCACGTAACTAGACCAAACCTTAACAAAATAAATAATATAGGATTTATCTCACGTCGTACAAATGTTTAACAATTCGATTAACGGTCAAAAGTTCATAACCGCACCGCCCGAATAGCTTAGCGCACGCTAAGTATTACGTGTAGCGTCGTTACGTGCCCGATAGCGCACGCAAACAACAAAGACTAGCGCACGCTAACTACGCATGGTCGATACCTCACCGATCGGCCAACCGACTCGATCGATGGTCTAGCGTGCGTTACGTACAAACGTCGCGACGCTAACTAGTACTCGATAGCGCACGTTAAGCCGCATATCATAGCGTGCGCTATTCGCATGGCGATTCTATCGGCGAAAGCAAGAACTGTTCTTGCCATGTTCGAAACAATGAAATCCTTCGTGATAATTCATGTTACTTCGGAATACCAAGTTCTTACTCTTATGAATGATCTCCGGATGATATCAACTTCAAGATGCAAATATACGTATAATCATCATGACACCATAATCCATCTTGATTATAATTCTCATGCAAAGTTGGTGATCTCCGGTTGATGTATTAGATGCCACTATCATTATACATATTCAGACTTCATCTTGAGGTGAGCTAACAATTCCGACTATACGAAAGAATATTTCCTAAGATGATTCTTCCTTTAAGTTCTTATAATATCTTTTCCAAATCATGATCACAAAGATAACATAAATCATATGGATTGTTAACTTCCGAATATTTCTCTCATCATTTGAAGTACTAGGATTCCAACTTCAAGGTTCCAACAATAATATCGTAATTGTAGACATCCCAATCTTCTAAACATGAAGTAGTTGAAATAATTCACTAATGAAATTCAATATCTCGTTAACATGATCATCATATCCATTGGAAATCCAAATCTAAGATCGGTGATAGGTTGAACATACCTTAATATGCCGAAATCACCGAACCACAAGGTGTAATCCGACTCGGTTGGTTATGTGCCCTCCAAGGTGTTACTTCTCTTCAATGATCACTCACAAGTGATACTCAATCATTCAATGATCACTCATAAAAGTTCTAAGTGTTTAGAAGGGAGATTCTAGCTCTGGACTCTCAAAGATGAAGTATAGACGAAGGAAATGAAAGCCCAAGCGGTTGTTGTCCCATTTATAATATTCTGCATTATTGACAAGTTAGCGCACGCTACTAAGCATCCCTTAGCGTGCGCTAATAATGGTTGACTTCATAATTTGTCCGGGTGCGTCAGCGGGAATCTTATCCGGACCCATGTCCTGCTGGCGCATGAGCTAGCTGTCCCGCTCAATAATTGAGTCCTTAGCGCACGTTACTAATACCTGCATAGCGTACGCTAATAATGGCCCGATAGCGCGCGTTAAGATACATTCTTAGCGTGCGCTATCACGAGGTTGCTTGAACAATTTTGCAAGTTTCTATACTTATGTACAATGATGTCAATGCACGAAATATCATACTCCGATAATCAAAACCATCAATCCGAATAATACATGATTTGAATACATATGAAATACACCGTAATAAATCCGGATATTACATACTCTCCTAGTAAAAAGGAGTTTCGTCCCGAAACTCAAGACGAAAATAACTCGGGATATCTGGACTTCATATCAGCTTCCGTTTCCCAGGTGGCTTCTTCCGTTCCATGACGTGACCACTGAACTTTGACCAAAACTTGTTCCTCAGTTGCTTAACTCGACTCTCGAGTATCTTGACAGGTCTTTCTTCAAACGTCCCATCCTGTTCGACTTCGATCTCGCCGAAATCGATGATATGACTGGGATCTGGTATATATCTCCGCAACTGGGATACGTGGAACACGTTATGAACATGGCACAATGACGGCGGTAATGCTAATCTGTATGCCAACTCCCCAACTCTCTCGAGGATCTCAAATGGCCCGATATATCTCGGACTCAGCTTTCCTTTTCTACCGAAACGAAAGATTCCCCGGGTAGGAGAAACCTTCAAAAGTACGTGATTTCCAGTACTGAACTCCAATGGGCGGCGGCGTACGTTCGCATAGGATTTCGCGACTGGGCGATCAGCGGCCTTTCACGAATCAAGGCTATCTTCTCTCGAGTCTGCTCGATCAACTCTGGTTCTGTTCCGATCAAGTCTGATGAATCGTCCCAACATAAGGGCGATCTGCATCTCCTTCCGTATAATGCCTCAAACGGTGCCATCTTAATGGAAGCATGCCAACTATTGTTGTAAGTAAATTCAATCAACGGTAGATGAACTTCCCAATCGTTTGACCAATCTAAGGCACATGCCCTTAGCATATCTTCCACCGTTTGTATAGTTCTCTCAGATTGTCCGTCGATCATGCGGGTGATAAGTCAGATCTTGAAGTTCAATTCGGTCCCCAAGGCCTTATGAATCGCCTTCCAAAAGTGAGACACAAACGGCCGTCTCGATCAGAAACAATGGTCTTCGGCGTACCATGCAATCGAACTATCTCTGAAATAAAGACTCGTGCCAACCTCTCTGGTCCCCACGTATCCTTAATGCCTAGAAAATGAGCCGATTTGGTTAAACGATCAACTATCACCCAAATCATGTTCATTCTGTCACGGTTTTCGGCATATTAGTGATAAAGTCCATTGATATGTCCTCCCACTTCCATTCAGGGAATCGCGGCGGCTTCAACATTCCAAAGAGCCGTTGATGCTCGATCTTAACTCGCGACAAGTCAAGCATTTCGAAACATAGTCCGCTACGTCTTGCTTCATGTTGCCCCACGAAATTCCGCTTCAAGTCCTTATACATTTCTGGTGCCCGGGTGGATAGAATATGGCGAACTATGAGCTTCCTTCATAATCGTCTGTTTCAGAACATCAACATCGGGAACGCAGAGTCGGTTCTGAAATCTCAAAACTCCATCGTCATGAATTATGAATCCGGGGGCCTTTCCTTTGATCACTTCATCATGCAACCGAATCATCAGAGGATTATCTGCCTGTCTAGATTTGATTTCTTCGGTTAAAGATGAAGTTATCTCCATCACGCATAGTTGTCCTTGGACTCTTTGTAACCATACCTCAATTCCTTTACGAATCATCTCTCGTTGAAGGCTAAGTTGGGATGTCAGCGTCTCCAGCATCTGAATAGAGACAGGTTTGCGGCTAAGTGCATCGGCCACTACATTTGCTTTGCCTGGATGATATAAAATCTCCAAGTCATAGTCCTTAATCAGTTCCAACCATCTTCTTTGCCGCATGTTCAACTCTTTCTGACTGAATATGTACTTGAGACTCTTATGATCCGTAAAGATCGGCGGTGAGTCCCGTACAGATAATGCCTCCAAATCTTCAAGGCAAAACCACTGCTGCTAGTTCCAAATCATGTGTCGGGTAATTCACTTCATAAGATTTCAGTTGTCGCGACGCATAAGCGATCACCTTATCATTCTGCATCAACACGCATCCAAGTCCTTGATTCGAAGCATCACTGTAAACTATGAATCCTTCAGTTCCCTGCGGAAGTGATAGAATCGGTGCCGTCGTCAATCTCTTCTTTAACTCATCATAACTAGTCGACACGACTCGTTCCACTCAAACTTTTGAGTTTTACGCAAAAGTCGAGTAAGTGGGCGGGAAATTTTAGAAAACCCTTCCACGAATCGACGATAATATCCAGCAAGTCCTAAGAAGCTTCGGACCTCTTTCACATTCTTTGGAGGCTTCCAATCCAATATTGCTTCGATCTTCGAGGATCTACTCGGACTCCTTTAGTGACACCACATGGCCGAGGAACATTACTTCCTTTAGCCATAATTCACATTTAGAAAGTTTGGCGTACAATTGCTCGTTTCTCAAGAGTTCCAATACAATCCGCAAATCCGCGCATGTTCTTAGGACTCTTAGAATACACAGAATGTCATCAATAAACACGACCACAAATTTATCCAAAAATTCAATGAACACACGGTTCATCAATTGCATAAATACTGAAAGTGCGTTAGTGAGACCAAACGGCATCACTACAAACTCATAATGCCCGTAGCGAGTTACGAACGCTGATTTCGGAACATCGACTCCTTAATCCTCGATTGATGGTATCACGATCTCAGATCGATCTTAGAAAATACTGTTGCTCCTTGCAACTGGTCAAACAAATCATCAATCCGTGGCAACGAATACTTGTTCTTAATCGTCATCTTGTTCAGCTCTCGATAGTCAATACACAGTCGGAGCGGTCCATCCTTCTTTCGGACAAAAAGAACTGGCGCTCCCCAGGGTGAAACGCTTGGCTGAATATAGCCCTTGTCCAGTAACTCCTCCAGCTGCTTCTTCAGTTCGTACATCTCAGTAGGTGCCATACGATATGGCGCCTTAGAAATTGGTGTCGCTCCAGGTTCCAGCTCAATAGTAAATTCTACATCCCTTCGTGGAGGTAGCCCAGGTAATTCATCAGGAAATACATCTGGAAATTCGTTCACAACAGGAATAGATGAAGGTTCCACCATTTCTTCTTCTTTCTTCATTGCGTAACACGATGCAGATCTGACCTTGTTTGACAATTTGGCACTTTCATCGCCTTGATCAACTTTCCCGAGCTTCGGTTTCCATCCCTCAAATGTAATCTCGGAACCATCGTCGGCGACCCGAGATATTCCTCCTTCGGTAGTTTACAATTGCTCCGCACCGATTAAGCCAATCGTCTCCGAGTATCAGGTCATCTCCTTGCATTGTCCACGATCGGGTTTGAGAGCCACTCCGCCTCCAAATGATACAGGAAATTTCTAGTTTCTAAATTTCCGACAATCCTCTCTCCACTCGGTAACCCAACCACATAAGGTTCACAAGCATGAAAACCGGAAATATTCAAACGATTTACACAAGACAAGGATATGAAAGAATGTGTAGCTCTGTATCAAATAAAACGCTAACTGGCTGGGAAAGGATCTGGACAAGACTGATGCGGCAATGAAGATCACGATCGTCTGTCCTCCTCATCTCGCATGCACGTGGGGAGCAGATCCGCACTCGATGTCCCCTTCGGTCCCATTGTCCTCTGCCTCGCCCGCGACCAAAATTCCGAGGCATCCGAACACTTTGCTGCGTCTGTGGAATACCGGCCTCCTTCGGGTGGCTGTGGTGTACGGGCTCTAAAAGACTTTGCGGCCTCTTCACAAAACACCGCCCGATGTCCCTCTCGTCCACAGCCAAAAACAAGTCACGGCGGAAGGGGCCAATTAGTCGATAGTGCCCGTCTGGGCGCGATTAAAGCATTTCTGGTAACATCGGTAAGAGTTGATGTCGCCCGAAGTTCTTTCCGCTCCTAGTAGGTGAGGAGGTTTCCTGAAAGAGTGAAAGGATGACTGGGCCTTACGGGCCCCACTGTTCTTGTGCTCTGTAAAAGTACCAGAGACTTTCTGTTTCTTGGTTTCCGCAAATTTCTCCATGGCTGCTTCCTTGATCTCATATGCCAACGCCTTATCCTGGTATTGGCGGAGTGTGGTACATTCGAATCCGGACATGTACCTCTGGACTTCTGGTTTCATTCTCATATCGAAATGAATCATCATTTATGCATCTGTTCTGACCAGATGTCGAACAAATGCCAGCTGCTGGTTAAACGTCTTGATCGCCTGGGATACTGGCACATCAGAAGGCTGAGCGGAGAAAAACTCCCGAACTTTGGCTTCCCTCACAGGACGAGGGCAATACTGAGCTTCCATCATCAATCTAAACTCTGTCCAATCGGCATCATGGTCTACAGGCCGGATGGCTTCCCACCATTCGGACGCTTCCCCTATCAGAAAATATTGAGCGATAGAGGCTCTCCGGTCGTCTGGGCAGTTGATTCCGGCAAATATTTTCTCCAGCTCCTTTAACCAATGATCCCAGGTGGGAGTCTCAGAAATACCGTCGAATTTGGGTGGTTGCATCTTCGCCACTTCTTGCAGCCACCGGTCACCTCGATTTCCCATATCTGGGATCCCTTGCTGTCTCTCTCCCTGTTGTAGTCCCACCGCCACTTGCATTCGGTCCACGACCTGGGCGAACTGAGTCATCTGGTTCACCACTTGACGAAGGATCTCTGGTACAGCAGGATCTGGTTCATTATTAATAGATTCTGCGGCTCGCTGAGCTATGGTAACTCGGTTAGAAGCGACGCCTCCTTTCGGCATTTCTTCGTCGCGTCCACGACCGCGACCACGTCCACGTCCGCCTCTCAACATGCTGTAAGCATAAATACTCAATATACAGGAAACAACATCGTTCTAATATTGGAGTATAAAGAGATACAATATGTAAAGAACGCGATAGAGTTTAGGAACTTACAACCACTGTTCGCATGAAGACGTAGGCAGTGCAGTGATGTCATTCACGGCCGGTTACCCCAAAAGACATAAATGAACCCTATATTAACCCAACTGCAAAGATATCACTAAACTTGGCTCCTATACCATATTACGTAACACCCCAATATATTCGGGAATATTATAGTACCGTAAATCCTTTACATAAGGATTTACAAGGTCAAGAATTGAACAAGCATAAAAAGGTACTAACGAATGAAAATAACGGAATTACAAAGACATCGCCCGACCAAATACAGAAACAGTACAATTGTTCAACAGAACTCAATAATACATCAACAAATCCAAATCATCACAAATGACTTTGTACTCGAGTACTAATTGAAATAACGAATAAACAACAGATAAATAAACTCGGTCGGGACATCACTCTGCACCCTCGTCGTCATACAGTTCCAGTGGTTGTTTCCCCGCTCTCCTGGATCCTGAACACAAACAAAATGTTCACTCCCGAAGGGGTTAGCACAACGATGCTAGTACAAGTACCACAACATATTATTCATATCTCACGGTGAATAAAAATAACGTAAACGACAAAATACGAACGAGTCTTCTCCTACGAGAAACTCAAACATAACATACACAACTGATAATCACAACATGATATCAATACATACACATGGTAATTCCATCGATCCAGCGTTCACTGCCTAGAACCCACGATGATCCCGTCGGACCAACCCGTGTGGTGGAAAACCCGTCCGATGATCCAGTATGACGCTAGCATAGATCCCGATGATCCCGTCGGACCAACACGAGTGGACATACAATAACGACATACATGCACGACAATATGTATAACAACAATACGTAAAACAATTAAGGTACTTGCCTCGATTTGAAGACAATAATAACACTTCCACGGAAATGAACACTCGACGATCGTCCTCCTCAATCAATCACGTAACTAGACCAAACCTTAACAAAAGAAATAATATAGGATTTATCTCACGTCGTACAAATGTTTAACAATTCGATTAACGGTCATAAGTTCATAAACCGCAATGCCCGAATAGCTTAGCGCACGCTAAGTATTACGTGTAGCGTGCGTTACGTCCGCCCGATAGCGCACGCAAACAACAAAGACTAGCGCACGCTAACTACGCATGGTCGATACCTCACCGATCGCCCAATCGACTCGGCCGATGGTCTAGCGTGCGTTACGTACCAAGCGTAGCGCACGCTAACTAGTACTCGATAGCGCACGTTAAGCGCATATCATAGCGTGCGCTATTCGCATGGCGCCATCACGAGCAAGAACTGTTTCTTGCCATGTTGAAACAATGAAATCCTTCGTGATAATTCATGTTACTTCCAGGAATACCAAGTTCTTACTCTTATGAATGATCTCCAGGATGATATCAACTTCAAGATGCAAATATACGTATAATCATCATGACACCATAATCCATCTTGATTATAATTCTCATGCAAAGTTGGTGATCTCCGGTTGATGTATTAGATGCCACTATCATTATACATATTCAGACTTCATCTTGAGGTGAGCTAACAATTCCGACTATACGAAAGAATATTTCCTAAGATGATTCTTCCTTTAAGTTCTTATAATATCTTTTCCAAATCATGATCACAAAGATAACATAAATCATATGGATTGTTAACTTCCGAATATTTCTCTCATCATTTGAAGTACTAGGATTCCAACTTCAAGGTTCCAACAATAATATCGTAATTGTAGACATCACAATCTTCTAAACATGAAGTAGTTGAAATAATTCACTAATGAAATTCAATATCTCGTTAACATGATCATCATATCCATTGGAAATCCAAATCTAAGACTGGTGATAGGTTGAACATACCTTAATATGCCGAAATCACTGAACCACAAGGTGTAATCCGACTCCGGTTGGTTATGTGCCCCTCCAAGGTGTTACTTCTCTTCAATGATCACTCACAAGTGATACTCAATCATTCAATGATCACTCATAAAAGTTCTAAGTGTTTAGAAGGGAGATTCTAGCTCTCTGGACTCTCAAAGATGAAGTATAGACGAAGGAAATGAAAGCCCAAGCGGTTGTTGTCCCATTTATAATATTCTGCATTATTGACAAGTTAGCGCACGCTACTAAGCATCCCTTAGCGTGCGCTAATAATGGTTGACTTCATAATTTGTCCGGGTGCGTCAGCGGGAATCTTATCCGGACCCATGTCCCGCTGGCGCATGAGCTAGCTGTCCCGCTCAATAATTGAGTCCTTAGCGCACGTTACTAATACCTGCATAGCGTACGCTAATAATGGCCCGATAGCGCGCGTTAAGATACATTCTTAGCGTGCGCTATCACGAGGTTGCTTGAACAATTTTGCAAGTTTCTATACATATGTACAATGATGTCAATGCACGAAATATCATACTCCGATAATGAAAACCATCAATCCGAATAATACATGATTTGAATACATATGAAATACACCGTAATAAATCCGGATATTACACCTATCTTCTTGCTTATATATGTGGATGACATGTTACTTGTGAGTCTGTGCATAAAATTGATTGATCATGTTAGATCGTGTCTTAGTGATCAATTTGACATGAAATACCTTGGAGACGCCCAGAAAATTTTAGGCATGAATATTGTTAGAGATAGGAAAAATTGTTCTTTGTTTCTCAATCAGTCTTCCTACATAGAGAAAATACTTGAAAAATTTTCTATGACTGCTGCAAAACCTGCTTCTGTGCCTCTTGCTGCCCATTTTCTGTTATGCAAAGATCAATCTCCAAAAACTAGTGAAGAAGAAAAATCAATGGAAAAAGTTCCCTACGTTAATGTTATAGGATCAGTCATGTATCTCATGGTTAGTACCAGACCTGATATAGCTTATGCTGTTAGTTGCTTGAGTAGATACATGTCTAATCCTGGTATGCCACATTGGGAAGCCTTGAAGTGGCTTCTCCGTTATTTGAAATCCTCTGTGGATGTTGGTATTAAGTTTTCTAAATCTTGTGATGGTGTTAAACTTGTTGGATATGTGGATTCTAACTTTGCTAATGATCGTGACAATCGAAAATCCACGACCTCTTATGTGTTTACCCTTTGTGGCTCTTGCATTAGTTGGAAATCTCGATTCTGAGAATGTTGTTGCTTTATCTACAATCAATCAATATGTTGCTACAATCGAGGCATTTAAAGAAGCCATATGGCTAAAGGGTCTTCTCGTCAAATCGGTTTTCGAAAGAAAAGTCGTGGTATTTTCAGATAGTCAATCTGGAATTCAGCTATGCAAAAATCCTGTCTTTCATGACCGCACTAAACATATTGATGTTAAATTTCATTTTATTCGTGACATTGTTGAAAAAGGTGAACTTGATCTTGGAAAAATTCCTTCAGAATTCAATCCTGCAGATATGGGCACCAAATGCTTGCCTTTGGAGAAGTTTGTGTCCTGCACTGACCTGCTAAACTTGGGAACTCAAGACTAACTCTCAGTCTTTGCCTTCTTTGTGATGGCTTTACATTCTTAGTGAATTATTATGCTATCTTTGTGATAGTCCTGCTGTCTTAGTGATTGCTTTCTTTGTGATTACCTGTACTTACTTTGTGTTTTGTGTGCAGGTGATGTCCGGCGATGATGACCTCCGTCTCCCTTATGTACCCCGATGACTCATTTGGCCCAGGTGGAGAATTGTTGGGATTAAGTGGCCCAAATGAATAAAATAATGAGGGCCCAAATTTATCTCCTGCAGCCCACTTAAAATCGGACCCGGCCCGGAAATTTTTTGGAAGCAGCCCATTAATGTGTGGGATTAATCCTGGCCATTTATCTGGTATCTATTAATCCCGGCCGTTGGTTTTATATTTACCCTAAATATATAAACCCTTTCCCCAAACCCTACCCCTCACTTTTCACTCCCCTCACCCGCCGTCTGTCTTTCACCCACCCTTATCTCTCCCGATTTTCTTTCCTTCTTCTCCTCGGTTTTGACCTGTTCTTCTGATGGAAAGTAAATCCTCCCGATTTCATCTCTTCGTTTTGTTGTTCCGATTCTCCTATAAATTTCGATTTCGGAGGAGATGAAAGCACAACATAAACAAAGAGAGCAAGTGATATTTTTCTTTGAATCCCTCGGTTTTTCTCTGTGAAATAATTGAGGGTTTTTTGTGGGTGAGGCTTGTGAGAATCGGGATCTGATTTTCTGGGATTTTTCGGTAGCTTTGTGCTTCGATTCTAGTTTTGGGGTTTTGGATCGGTTGAATCTTGCTTGGTGCTTTGATTCTTCGGTGGTTGCTTCCGGTTCTGGTGGTGGGTTTCGGTTCGAGGTGCTGGTCGCGGGTCTTGTGAGTCCAGGACGTGGCTACGGGGACGGAGGACTGAGCCGGCCGGTTGTTTCCGACAGTGACATCACTTTCCGACGGTTTCGGCCGTTTGGTTTGCATTTCTATTCCTACTGTTATTATTTTCTTTTTCTAGTTGTTGTTTGATTTATTTAATAGAAGTTGTGTAATCCCTAATCCCTATCCCGAGTAGATTCGTGTAATAGTTATATTTGTTATAATTATTGTAATAATCGTGCCACCCGATTCGGACCAATACTCAACAAGAATTATTAATTCTGAAATTTTCGATAATGACGACTATGAATCTCTCAAGGGTTCTTCATTATGGTGTGCTTCAAAAGGGACACGAAGCATGTATGACTTTACGAAGACTTACTCTAAGAGTGAGAACACAAGCAAGAATTCAAATTCAAAAATCCTCGCTTGTGATCAGATGAAAGATAATATTTCTTCTACCCAGCATGGTGGACGTGATGGTGCCAACTTAAAGGTTGGATTTTTATTTCTAATTATATTTTTTTTATATTCTGCAGTTATTTGTAGAAACCATGATTTGTTGTTCTCTTTTGATGAATTATTAAATCTGATATTGAATTATATACAAGACTCGTTCACTAGGTGGATATGCTGAACCTTTTGAAGTCGAACGATACACTATGCCTAGATGACAAGAAGACTGCAGAAAAAGGTGATATGAATATCTCGTGCAATCGAAGCTCAACAGAAAATCGGCTTCCACTAGTTCGGTTCGAGGGGTTAAATAATATCGAAAGGAAAAATAAACAGGATTTAGAGGATATGAAGAAGAATGCATTGGCACTACTTTACAGAAAAAGACAAGAACTGGTAATGTGTTTTCGGTTTAATAAGCGCTTAAGTCATAAGTACTTTTGATCCGTTGTCTGATTTTTAGTTGCCTTTGCAGTGTTCTCAAATCTGCACTAAGGAAGACGAGCTCGCATTATATGAAGATTGTATCGAACGAATAAGGGAAGGTATATTGTCTTGGGATTTTTTTTATTCATGTCACTTTCGTTATTTGCTCCGAACATATTGAAGTTGCATGTTTCTGAAAAATGTTTAAAATATTATATTTCATATTTTTCCAAAGTAATAATAAACGATATTAAAAACTGAATGTAAATAAATGTCAATTATTTAGGTGAAGTTGATTTAGCTCGACAATACATCAAATCGATTATCATAAGAGGGAATAGTGATTTGCTGCCGAAGAATGAAATCCAAGTTCTGAGTAAGAGTCGGAAGAAGCCCGGTGATGATCACAGCAATCCTCAACCCGGGAAGCAAACCAAATTATGTGATGCATTTCTTCCTGGAAGATCTTCATGTCAGGTGAGTTTCGTTCTTTTCCTTCTGCCAAAAAAAAAAAAAAAAGGAAAACTCAAGAACAAGAACCAAATTTTATTTATATATATATAAAAAGCATAGTAATCATTGTTATAATAAAATCTTCACTTTTCAGGACTTGGAGTATATATGTCTCAAGAATAAGTGGAGATTCCCCAGATATTTTGTAGAGCTATCTGATGGCTTGTGAGTAGTTTAAAGCTGGCCGCAGCATTTATGCTTTAATCATGCTATGTATTGATTTTATCGGTAGGTAAATTCTCGTCGAATGCGGCCGTTGGAAGTAAGAAATTTGAGCTCTCTTTGAAGGGTGGTTTGGAGTGTAGTCCCTGTGAAGCAAGAGAGTGCTGCTGCTGCTGCTGAGATGATTTCCAAAATTACGACTACGTTGTTTGGGTGATTAAGGCTGATCAATTAGGACATTGTTATGTGACCTTACAATTTTGGTTGTACTTGGAAAAATAGAAAAATGTAGGGTTTTTCCTTTTTCTTCCTATTTTTTATATATCGATGTCCATGTTTTGACATGTATCAAACAAAGGCGGTGAAACCTAATGTTTGAAAAGGCGAGGGCGTAAGCCTAGGCCAAACTTGTCAAAAAGCGAGGCATAATAAGCCTTGAGGCGTCGGGGCATAAGCACGCAATTTTTTTTATATAGAATAACACATAAATAATAATCCTTTAAACAAATAAGCTTCAAATAAGTAATAATCCAAGTTAAACAATATAGATAAAGTCTAAAAACATAAGTCCATATATGGAAACATAAAAAAAAAAAAAAAAAAAGTTCAACAATAAAAATCCATAAGTACAATAGGAAAGTAAATAAGTTCAATAAATGACTAAGTCACATCTTAATCATCTTCAAAGATTTAGAATTGAAAATTGACACATTCAAACTCCCCATAGTCCATTATTTTCCCACCAATTTGCATATATGCAAACATATCGCTGTCCAAATAGTCTCAAGTGTATAGAAATGGGGAATCACGTACTCAAATAATTTGGTGTCGAATGCCTCATCATCACCATCTTCTTCATCAACCAAAAACTACTTTGCCGCTTTTCTTTATCCACCTCTTTGCTTGGGCCGCCAACTTCTTTTTCCTGTGTCGATGATGAATGAACAAGATCTATATTTGCTTCAGTCTCTATAACTTCATCAGTTGTTGGGATCGGGACATTTATAATAGCGGTTGCAGTAAATATATTTTTGTCATCTACAAGCAACATTCTCTGGAAGAATTGGTCCACTATCCACTCATCACCAGAATCGATATTGGTAGGAATGTCAATGGGTCGGGTAGGGTACGGGTATGCCTCCTCCATACCCTACCCTATTTGATTCGGATCGGGTTCGGGTATTGCCCATCGGGTAATCGGGTACCCAATGGGTATTCGGGTACCCGTATACCCTATATTTAAGAATATAAATATTTTTAATATATATCATATATACATATAATATATTAATAAATTCAATTTAGTATAATAGATATTTAAAATATAATATTTTATATAATAATATATATAATTTATAATACAATATAATATTTATTTATAATATATACTAATAATATATTTATATAATTCAAATGGGTACGTTAGTCGGGTAATCGGGTCGGGTATTCGGGTAATATACTATACCCATACCCTACTCATACCCGACCATAAAATTTCGGGTTCGGCCGATACCCGACCCGATTTCGGGTTTATCCGACGGGTAGGATCGGGTACGGATAAAGTTGACATCCCTAGATATTGGTACACTATCCACTCATCACCAGAATCGATATCATCTACCAATATTGGGTCCATCTTAGCTCTCCTTCTCATGCTTCTCTCCGTGAATCCCGTTCTATATTTCACATATAGAAGTGTGTTCAACCTTTACTGCTCAAGCCTATTTCTTTTCTTTACATGAATCGTTTGAAAGGTGCTCCAATATCTCTCACACCCAGAAGCACTGCAAGTAGGGATGTCAGTTTTACCCCTATCCGCCCGAAAATTTGGGTAGCGGTAGGACATGCTCGTGCCCAATAAATTCTGCTAGGGTAAGGGTAGGGTATGGGTTTAGCATTTCACCCGTCTACCCAACCTGATTACCCTACCCGATTACCCGTTAAATTTATTTATTATATATATAATTATTTAGTGAATATATATATATATAATATTATTTATACATGAAAGAACAAGAACAAAAGAAATAATTGAAAAAAATGAGCTTATATTTAAGTTTTTAACTTTTCACTTAGATTTAAATTGTCTAAGTATCATCGTGTGGAATCACACTTAAAAAAATTAAGAAAAATGAGCTTGTATTAAGAAAAAAAATAGAAAAATGTAGGGTTTTTCCTTTTTCTTCCTATTTTTTATATATCAATGTCCATGTTTTGACATGTACCAAAGAAAGGCAGTGAAACTAATGCTTGAAAAGGCGAGGGCGTAAGCCTAGGCCAAACTAGCCAAAAAGCGAGGCATAATAAGCCTTGAGGCGTTGGGGCGTAAGCAATGCAAATTTTTTTTTTGATATAGAATAACACCTAAATAATAATCCCTTAATCAAATAAACTTCAAATAAGTAATGATCCAATTTAAACAATATAGATAAAGTCTAAAAACATATGTTCATACATGGAAACATTAAAAAAAAAGTTCAACAATAAAAAGCCACAAGTACAATAGCAAAGAAAATAAGTTCAATAAATGACTAAGTCATATCTTAATCATCATCTTCAAAGATTTCGAATTGAAAATTGACACATTCAAACTCCCCACAGTCCAATATTTTCCCACCAATTTCCATATCCGCAAGCATATCGCTGTCCAAATTGTCTGAAGTGTCTACAGAAATGGGGAATCACGCACTCAAATAGTTTGGTGTCGATTGCCTCATCATCACCATCTTCTTCATCAACCAAAACTACTTGCCGTTTTCTTTATCCACCTCTTTGCTTGGGCCGCCAACTTCTTTTTTCTGTGTCGATGATGAATGAACAAGATGTATATGGGCTTCAGTCTTTATAACTTCTCCAGTTGTTGAGATCGGGACATTTATAATAGCGGTTGTAGTAAATATATTTTCGTCATCTACAAGCAACATGGTACACTATCCACTCATCACCCGAATCGATATCATCTACCAATATTGGGTCCATCTTAGCTCTCCTTCTCATGCTTCTCTCCGTGAATCCCGTTCTATATTTCACATATAGAAGTGTGTTCAACATTTTCTGCTCAAGCCTATTTATTTTCTTTGCATGAATCGTTTGAAAGGTGCTCCAATACCTCTCACACTCAGAAGCACTGCAAGTAGGGATATCAGTTTTATCCGCAGGGTCGGGTTATCCGCGGGTAAACGAATAGCGTACTGCCCAAAAGTTTGGGTAGCGGGTAGGGCATGTATGTGCCCGATAAATTCAGCTAGGGTAAGGGTAGGGTATGGGTTTAGCATTTTACCCGTCTACCCAACCTGATTACCCTACCCGATTACCCGTTAAATTTATTTTTTATATATATAATTATTTAGTGAATATATGTAATATATTAGTTATACATGAAAGAACAAGAACAAAAGAAATAATTGAAAAAAATGAGCTTATATTTAAGTTTAAGTTTTCACTTAGATTTAAATTGTCTACGTATCATCGTGAGGAATCAAGGCCCTACGTAGTTCTTTCACTTAAAAAAATTAAGAAAACTGAGCTTGTATTTAATTTTATGTTTTCACTTAAAATTAAATTGTTTACGTATTTTTGTGAGGAATCAAAACCCTACGAATCAAAACCAGTCAGTTAGAAGATTGGATCGTCCCAACATACAATTAGTTATAAATTTATCTCCCATCTTATTTCATACAATCAATATAAAAAGAGAAGTTGATGGATCATCATTCTTCAGATTCTTAATGAACTCCGCCAATCGGATCCTCCTCGGACCCCTCCTTACAACTCCGGTCGGCGGCCGGCCCGAAGGGTCCGTGGATTTCTTGGGATCCATTCTCCCGCCCCTGATTAAGGCTGATGATTAATCAGACGGTGTTATGTATTAATGTATTAATAGAAGTAACATTTGGCTTTTCAACTCCAACTCTTTGTTTTTCACTACCCTTATAACTTATGTTTTGAGAGACTATATAAAGTCTTACATGTACCTTATTTTATATGAATAATAGTGATGATCTCTCTTGTCTCCATTGTTTAGTTCTCTATCATTCTCATTATATTATATAATACATAATACATTATCAGCACGATCGAAAAGAAACAAGTGTTACAAGCAATCTGAAGAAAGGAAAGAAAAATAAGGACGAGAGCAACAGGTGGCCGATATGTATTTTATTTGTGTATCTGCATCTAAGCACAAGAAGTACACGGTAAACAGATAAAACTTTCACTGTATCAAACCTAATCTATCCATATTTGATTGTCTTTTATATGCCTTTTAGTCTCATAAGAAATACCGATAGTATTATTATTGTCTTTTAAATGTATATATTTACATTATATATAGACGAGGATAAAACTTTTTACGTCCCGTAATTTTTGACCTTTTTCAAAAACATCCCACTAAAGTTAATTTCGCCAATTGCATCCCAAATTTTTGCTAACAGTACAATTTACGTCCTAAATTTCACTGGAGTCGCCGGAATGCACCAAAACGACATCGTTTTGGCCGACGTGTCATCCCAATTTGGGGATCTCCGGCCTGGACGCTGATGTGGCTATCTTGGGGTTATAATTGTGGCTTTTTTAATTAATTTACATGCCACATCATTTCCAGATTTTTTATTTATTTTTTTAGACGTTTATATATTTTCTGGAAATTAAAAAAATATATATTCCCGACTAATATTTAAATTTCTCGAATAATATAAAGTTCTGAAAATTATAAAAGTTTAAAAAAATAAAAAAAAATCTGGAAATTAAACTTTTATATATATATGTAGACAATTTATCTAGAATAAAAGTTTAATAGAATAAAAATCTGAAAAAAAAATGTCAGGAATAAAATAATATATTCAGATTTATTCAGATAAAAAAATAATTAATCTGAAAATAAATCTATTCAGATTTTTTAAAGTTTTATATAATAAAAATAATAGAATAAAAATCTGATAAAATTATCGGGAATAAAAATAATATATGCAGATTTTTATTCAGATAATAAAAATAATAAATCTGAAAATAAATTTTTTCAGATTTTTTTTAAAAATTTATATTATAAAAATAATAGAATAAAAATCTAAAAAAATATCGGGAATAAAAATAATATATTCAAATTTTTATTCAGATAATAAAACTAATAAATCTGAAAATAAATTTATTCAAATTTTTTTAATATTAGTCGGGAATAAATTGTCTAAATATAAAAGTTTAATTTCCAGATTTTTTTATTTTCTTAAACTTTTATAATTTCCAGATATAATATATTAGTCGGGAATAAAAAAATTTTAATTTACAGAAAATATATAAAAGTTTAAAAAATAATAAAAAATAATCTGAAAATGATGTGGCATGTAAATTAATTAAAAAGCCACAATTATAACCCCAAGATAGCCACATCAGCATCTAAATCAGAGATCCCCAAATTGGGATGACACGTCAGCCAAAACGACGTCGTTTTGGCGCATTCCGACGCACCGGTGAAATTTGGGACGTAAATTGTACGGTTAGCAAAAATTTGGAATGCAATTGGCGAAATTAACTTTAGTGGGATGTTTTTTAAAAAAGTCAAAAATTATGGGACGTAAAAAGTTTTATCCTCATATATAGACTATGCATGTACGTAGAGTTCCTACTTGCCAGTCATTATATTTAAATGAATGACTTAATCTTGTGGACTAATATCTACTTGTTGCATGCTCTTTTTCTTTTTATACTGTGCTTTTTGATGTGAATAGATGAATGCCTTTATATTCTTTTTTTTTTATCAATATAAATTTTACATGTAATATCTTGCCTTTTATTTGGATAATTTGATAACTATTTTTGATAAACTATAGGAAAGAATCTGAACTAAGTTCAATAAATTGACACATTCAAACTCCCCATGGTCCATTATTTAATCATCATCTTCAAAGATTTTGAATTGAAAATTGACACATTCAAACTCCCCATAGTCCATTATTTTCCAACCAATTTCCATATTCGCAAGCATATGTCCAAATTGTCTGGAGTGTCTATAGAAATGGGGAATCACGCACTCAAATAGTTTGGTGTCAATTGCCTCATCATCACCATCTTCTTCTTCAACCAAAACTACTTGCCGCTTTTCTTTGTAATATCCGTAATTTTTCCATTTTTAGCAGTTTCCATTTTTGGTGTATGTCTATTTTTATCGACTTGATTGTAACCGTTTCGACATTTCGAAGCTATTTTGTTCTTGGAGTTTTTCCATTTGGACGAGTTTTGATGATGTTTTCACGTAATTTCATTTTATGACATGTTTTGCCGCATGAACGTTCGATTCTTGTAAAACTCGTTCGTTTCCGTTGTTTCTTGGTTTGTACAAGTTCGTATGGTTGAGTTGGTCATGTGGAGACTTTCGGTTTGTAAATCTGACGTCGTTTCGTGATTTTCGGGCACTTGGGCCATTTTTGTAATTTCCTAATAGTTTAGGGAATCTTGTTTTCGTTGTCGCATTACGGACCCTTCGGTGGTCGGAATTGTATTTCTCTTTCAGCGCTTAGCTCCGTCGTCTTGTATGCTTCGCGTTCATGTTCCTGGATTCTCGGTCTCGTCGTGTGTATCGTGTATCGTACTCGATGCCAGCATCGCCGATATGACATCGGCGATCAATCGCTGTGTAGGTAGCGACGCTACCCTCGTTGCCTTGCGTGCGCTATCAAGAACAGCTTAGCGACGCTAATCCTTATTGTTAGCGTACGCTAACGAATGGTGGCAGTAGCCACTGGACTGTCACGGCCCCGTTAGCGCACGCTACATATGGAAGTTAGCGTGCGCTAACTTCACAAATATATAAGCCCAGCGGGCAGTTTTCAGAGCAGCAGTTTCATTCTTTTCCCTTCGTTTCTTCGACGTGCGACCTCAGAGACGATTTCCACCAGTTCTTTTCGGAGTTCTATCCAGATTCCATCACGGTAGAATCGAGCCACCATATCATAATCAACATAATCACCTTTCATCAGCCGAATTAAAGGTAATTCCTCAGGAACCCTAATTTTGACGAATTTGGGGGATTTCGGGATTTTAGGGTGTAGTTCCGAATTGTTCATCTATATTACGATATTCTTCACCGATTGTGATTATTGAATGATTCCAAATCCAGTTTCCTTGATTTTAATCCGCGAATTATCAATACGGGGAGATTTTGCGTAAACCCTCACCCGTATTGATTGAACGTATATTGTTGTTAATTGTAATCGGGGTTTTGAGAGTATTCCTTTCGATTATTAATGTCCGTTGGGACTGAGTTATGCTAATTCTTCGTTTAGGAACCGTCGTTTTCCATTCGGATCATCCGTAGTCATTTTTCACTTCCGATTCTTCGAAGAATGTCTCAAAGGCAAGTACTTTACATTTGTTTACATGTTCTAGTATTTGAATTATGGTCAGTATCGTGGTTGTTGTGGATGGTTATGTGTATGTTCACCTAGGGACGGTCCGACGGGCCTCTAGGATACGTATTGCCGTGAGTGTGCGTATCGTGAATCGTGGTTAGCCACCTGGGATGTCCGACGGGACTCTGGTACGGCGGTGGCCGTGAGTCTCGTACCAACGGTTAATTTTGAATTGTGATTTGTTGGAGATAATGTGTTTTGTGATTGTAAATATTAGGAATATAAAATGTTTTCTAAAATGACTTTTTGGCGCATATATTCATCCGATTAGAATGTAGTTCAAATGGATTGTACTTGCACTAGCGATTGTCGCTAACCCTTAAATGGGGGAAATACTTTTGTATTTCGTATTGATCGTGGGGATAAACGAGCACTCGGACGTATGAGGATGATGGGCAAGCATGATATTGTCCAAGATTTGATTTTTTCGATGTCATGTCCGCCGGTTACTATTGATGTCTGATTTTGAGATTTATGTATTATAAAGTTGGTTTAAGTACTCGAGTACTTCCTGTTTGAAATTGTTTATGTTGTGTTCCCATTTTGGGAAATGGATTTGATGTCAGATTTTAATTGTCGGTTGGTAGTATTTTATTTTAATTGTCGTTTTATTAATGATAGTTTGTCGTTGTCAAATGTCTTGTTGGTACGTTAGCCTGGTGGATTCCACAGTGTGGGGTCCACGGCGCTGTAATGTGCCCTGAATGTCTTGGGGGTGTTACAGAATATGGTATCAGAGCTTAGGTTTATGGATACCTAGGTTGTCGGTCATTTGGGTCTAGTTAAGTGTTGTTTTTTTTGGGACAGTATCACTGCTATGCCATCATCTCAGTACGCCGGTGCTCGTAAGTTTTCCTAACTTGACTCGTTTCACCATTCTGTTCTATTCCTGTCTTAGTATCTTTTGCGTTTTGCGTTTGAATTGTACTTACCCGTTGCTTCTTCAGAATTCCTGCTGGTAGAGGACGCGGGCCTTGGTCGCGACGCGGTAGGGGACGTGGCGCAACCGGTGGGGCGGCCATGTCCGATCACTCGAACCGGTCGGCGATGCCCTCTTTGTCGAACAGTGTTCCCCTAGTTCGGAGGTCAGCAGGACCACTGCTAGCTCCGGTAATGCTCATGAGAATGTTGGAGTGGCCAACATATTACGGCAAGTAGCGAACCGGATGACGCTGCGGCTCAGCCGTTACAGTCGGCCATGCTAATGCCAACCCGGTTCCGCCCTCTGGATCCGGTAATGATAAGCTACTCGGGGCGTGATTCGTATCGTCCTCCGCGATTTGATGGTGCTTCGACCCTTCTGGTTGGGAGAATTGGTTATTCGAGTTGGAGAAAGTGTTTGAGGCTGCTAACTGTTCCGAGGAGAGGAAAGTACCCATTGCTCAGTACTTCCTCGCCAAGGAGGCAGCGAAGTGGTGGCAAGCGGTGAAACCGCGTGACCGGGCAGCTACGTGGGCAGAGTTTCGAGATCTGATGGAAGACGAATCATCCTTGGCGGTGAAAGAGGGGAGGATCCGAGCCTTCTTTGAGGCTAAGCCCCAAGATGTTCCTATTTCTCAAGCTATCAAGGACTACAATCAACAGCTGCACTACGTGAGAAACCAAGTCCGAGATGAGCTAGACAAGATCCGCCACTTTGATATGCGGATGAAGCCGAGGGTGCGCCACTACATGTCTGGCCTGGGGTGCACGACTTTGAAAGATTATCAGAATAAAGCGATGGCTTACGAGATGTCGTTTTCCGCGTGAGGCAGTGAAGGAAAGAAGCGAGAAGACCTCGGTCGGTTCGGGAGGCAAGTCGGGGGTATTCAAGGCTCGATCAGTTCGCGAGTCTTGAGTCGATCGCCATCGGTTGGTCGAGGAACGATTCTAGGTGCACTCTGCTGGTTCCGTTCGTGGTCCTACGTGCTTCAAGCTGATCGTCCGGCCACATGATGAGTGAGTGTGATAGGCCTCGATTGATGTCTTACTTGTGGTCGTATGGGTCACCGTGCTAAGTTTTGTACGGATGCGGCTCGGGCTCGATTACTCGGATATCGGCCCAGTGCGGGAGAGCCGAGTGTGAATCGAGCACCGACAGGTTCCTCGGCAGCAGAGTTTTGGTAGAGGTCGAGGTCGTGGTCGGCCTTCTAGAGGGGGAGCTTCTAGTGCGGGGTCTGATTCGCCCCGTGTGTATGAGAAGAGGCGAGCCGGAGATCCCGACGCGACGGTGGCTACAGGTACCGACCACATCCTTGACCATCCTGTTTCCGTATTGTTCGATTAAGTGCTACGCATTCTTTTATATCTATGGATTGTGTGCGTCGTCCGCATGTTGATTGCCTTGTTGCTTGTGAGCCTTTTGTTGTTAAACTTCCTAGCGGGGATAGCATCGTGGGGACCGTGAGATTAGAGATTTTTGTGTGAGTATCGCGGGGAGGGATTGGCCTTCTAATCGATTGCGGTAGATATTAGAGATGAGGATTTGATTAAGGTGAGGATCGGTGGACCGTCATGGGGCGATCATGAATTATAGAACGAGGACTGCTTCGATGTTAGCCTCGATGGTACCGAGCATTCTTTTGTGGGGCGTAAGCGGGGTAGCGGTGCGATCAGCGCTTTGAGGCGGTGAGACTTCTTGAGGAGGTTGCACGGGCTATTGGTGTTACGCTTTGAGATCGGAAGAAGGGGAGTCGAGCTCTCGTCTATTCCGGTAGTATGTGAGTATCTGACGTTTTCCGGATGAGTTGCGGGTTTGCCGCGGCCGAGAGGTTGAGTTTACCGTCGATCTAGAGCCGGGTCGGCACCTATCTCTAAGACGCCATACCGTATGGCGCTGCCGAGATGCTTGAGTTGAAGAAAAGCTTGGGAGAGTTGCTAGACATGGGGTATATTCGACCGAGTGCTTCGCCTTGGGGCGCACCGGTCCTATTTGTAAAGAAGAAGGATGGGTCACTTCGTTTGTGCATCGACTACCGAGAGTTGAACAAAGTGACCATCAAAAACAAATATCCACTCCAGGATTGATGACTTGTTTGATCGGTTGCAAGGAGCGGCCGTGTTTTGAAGATTGATTTGAGATCGGGGTATTATCAGCTCAGTGAAGGATACCGATATTAGAAGACGGCCTTTCGGACGAGATACGGTCACTACGAGTTTGTGGTTATGCCTTTTGGGCTAACTAACGCACTGGCCGTGTTCATGCGACTTATGAACAAAGTCTTTATCGAGTACCTCGATAAGTGTGTAGTCGTTTTTATCGATGACATCTGATTTACTCGAGGAGCGAGGAGGAGCACGCCGTCATTTGCATATTGTGTTAGATATTTTGAGAACTCGGCATCTTTTGCGAAGTTCTCAAAGTGCGAGTTTTGGTTACGGGAAGTTATGTTTCTCGGTCATGTGATCTCGTAGAGGTGTCCGTGTGGACCCACATAAGGTAGAGCGGTGTTGGATTGGCGCCGCCAAGAACGTGAAAGAGGTCCGTAGTTTTACGGGATTAGCCGGGTATTACCGTATGTTCGTCGAGGGTTCTCTAAACTTGCTCGACCTCGACTCGGTTGTTACTGAAGTCGAGAGAAGTTTGTGTGGACCGATGAGAGGCGTAATAGTTAAGAGGAGTTGAAGAAGCGGTTGACGACCGCTCCTGTTTTGGCTTTACCGAGTGGTAACGATGGTTTCTCAGTTTATAGTGATGCTTCGGGCCAAGGGCTCGGATGCGTACTTATGCAGCACGGGAGGACGATCGCTTATGCTTCCCGTCAGTTGAAACCATATGAATTGAATTACCCTACGCACGATCTTGAGTTGGCCGCAGTCGTATTTGCGTTGAAGATCTGGCGTCATTACTTGTATGGCTCGTCGTGTCAGATTTTCACCGATCACAAGAGCCTGAAGTACATTTTCACGCAGAAAGAGCTTAATATGAGGCATAGGAGGTGGTTGGAATTGATTAAGGATTACGATCTCGAGATCCTTTATCATCCGGGCAAGGCTAACGTGGTAGCAGATGCCTTGAGCCGGAAATCAGTATCGCTTCGAGCGCTTGAGTTACTTACGGCCCAGTCGGAACTTCAGCGTGAGTTTACGAGGTTGAGCATTGAGGTTGTGCTGCCAGAGAGTTCCGGCGATTCGTACTCTTGAGATTTCTTCATCTGCAGTCGAGGACATTAAATCGGGACAGTTGGAGGACCCGATGTTTATTCACTTCGGGAGAGTGTAGAGAAGGGGAAAGCCGGGATTTGTTATTCATGAGGACGGAGTGTTGAGATTCCGAGGTCGGTTGTGTGTTCGAACGACTCGGAAATGAGACAGTATTATGCGAGAGGCTCACGCGTCACCTTACTCGATCCATCCGGCTCGAGTAAAATGTATAAAGATCGAGGAAAAATTTACGGTGGAACGATATGAAGAAAGAGGTAGTTCGGTTTGTGGCTAAGTGTTTGACTTGTCGGCAAGTCAAGATTGAGCATCGGCGGCCACCGGATTATTGAAACCACTTCTGTTCGGAATGGAAGTGGGAGGACATCTCTATGGATTTTGTCACGAGTTTACCGAGGACGAAGACTGGTATGAATATGGTATGGGTGATTGTAGACCGACTGACTAAGTCGGCACATTTTCTGGGCATCAAGGATACTTGGGGTCCAGAAAAGTTGGCTCGTATTTTTATTACTCAGATAGTGAGGCTTCATGGTACGCCGAGGACCATTATTTCAGACAGGGATGGCCGATTCGTATCGCATTTTGGCAAGGCGGTGCATAAGGCATTGGGGACACGATTACGTTTGAGCACTTCGTTCCATCCCGCATCGATGGCGGTCGAACGTACCATTCGGACGTTCGAGGATTTGTTGCGCGCGTGTGCGTTATCGGAGTAGTAATTGGGAGGAGCATTTGGCCTTAATTGAGTTTGCTTATAATAATAGCCGCACGCGTCGATTAGGATGGCACCGCACGAGGCACTTTATGGCCGGCGTTGCCGATCACCGATATGTTGGGATGAGCCGTCCGATTTGGTTGGACCGAGCCGGACCTTGTGTTGGAGACGAGGGAGAAAGTTGAATTGATTAGAAAGAGGATGTTGGTGCTCAGTCGACAAAATCTTATGCGGATGTTAGGCGTAGACCTTTGGAGTTCGAGGTGGGAGATCATGTTCGTTGAGAGTGTCTCCGACGAAAGGAGTTTTCCGTTTTGGGAAGAAGGAAACTCGGCCTGAGATATATTGGACCTTTCGAGGTATTGGAGAGAGTCGGTGAGTTAGCGTACCGTTTGGCTTTACCTCCGTCGCTGAGTCATGTACATAGCGTATTTCACGTTTCCCAGTTGAGGAAGTACGTTCCGGACCCGTCCCACATTATTGACTTTGGGGACGTGGAGATAGAGAAGGATGTTACGTTTGAGGAGAGGCCCGTCAGAATTTTGGAACGTCGTGACAAACAGTTAAGGCACAAAACCATTCCTTTGGTTAAGGTGCAATGGTCGAGGCACGGAGTAGAAGAAGCGACGTGGGAGCTAGAGGAGGATATGCGTTCGAGATACCCCGAGCTTTTTGATTCTTAAGTTTCGGGACGAAACTTTATTTTAGAGGGGGAGAATGTAATATCCGTAATTTTTCCATTTTTAGCAGTTTCCATTTTTGGTGTATGTCTATTTTTATCGACTCGCTTGTAACCGTTTCGACATTTCGAAGCTATTTTGTTCTTGGAGTTTTTCCATTTGGACGAGTTTTGATGATGTTTTCACGTAATTTCATTTTATGACATGTTTTGCCGCATGAATGTTCGATTCTTGTAAAACTCGTTCGTTTCCGTTGTTTCTTGGTTTGTACAAGTTCGTATGGTTGAGTTGGTCATGTGGAGACTTTTGGTTTGTAAATCCGACGTCGTTTCGTGATTTTCGGGCACTTGGGCCATTTTTGTAATTTCCTAATAGTTTAGGGAATCTTGTTTTCGTTGTCGCATTACGGACCCTTCGGTGGTCGGAATTGTATTTCTCTTTCAGCGCTTAGCTCCGCTGCCTTGTATGCTTCGCTCATGTTCCCGGGATTACGGTCTCGCCGTGTGTATCGTATCGTACTCGGCGCAGCTATCGGGCCGATATGACATCGCCAGCATCAATCGCCGGTAGGTAGCGCACGCTACCCTGCCTTGCGCGTGCGCTATCAAGAAGCGATTAGCGTATGCTAATCCTTATTGTTAGCGTACGCTAACGAATGGTGGCGAGCACCGGACTGCCACGGCCCCGTTAGCGCACGCTATATGGGAAGTTAGCGTGCGCTAACTTCACAAATATATAAGCCCAGTGCGCTTTGAGCGTTAGCTTCATTCTTTTCCCTTCGTTTCTTCGACGTGCGACCTCGAGACGATTTCCACCAGTTCTTTTCGGAGTTCTATCCAGATTCCATCACGGTAGAATCGAGCCACCATATCATAATCAACATAATCACCTTTCATCACCGAATTAAAGGTAATTCCTCAGAACCCTAATTTTGACGAATTTGGGGATTTCGGATTTTAGGGTGTAGTTCGAATTGTTCATCTATATTACGATATTCTTCACCGATTGTGATTATTGAATGATTCCAAATCCAGCTTCCTTGATTTTAATCCGAATTATCAATACGGGAGATTTTGCGTAAACCCTCACCCGTATTGATCAACGTATATTGTCGTTAATTGTAATCGGGGTTTTGGGAGTATTCCTTTCGATTATTAATGTCCGTTGGGATCGAGTTATGCTAATTCTTCGTTTAGGAACCGCTTTTCCATTCGGATCATCCGTAGTCATTTTTCACTTCCGATTCTTCAAGAATGTCTCAAAGGCAAGTACTTTACATTTGTTTACATGTTCTAGTATTTGAATTATGGCCGTATCGTGGTTGTTGTGGATGGTTATGTGTATGTTCACCTAGGGACGGTCCGACGGCCTCTAGGGATACGTATTGCCGTGAGTGTGCGTATCGTGAACTGTGGTTAGCCACCTGTGGATGTCCGACGGACTCATGGGGTACGGTGGCCGTGAGTCTCGTATCAACGGTTAACTTTGAATTGTGATTTGTTGGAGATAATGTGTTTTGTGATTGTAAATATTCCTAATATAAAATGTTTTCTAAAATGACTTTTTGGCGCATATATTCATCCGATTAGAATGTAGTTCAAATGGATTGTACTTGCACTAGCGATTGTCGCTAACCCTTAAATGGGGAAATACTTTTGTATTTCGTATTGATCGTGGGGATAAACGAGCACTCGGGACGTATGAGGATGATGGGCAAGCATGATATTGTCCAAGATTTGATTTTTTCGATGTCATGTCCGCGGTTACTATTGATGTCGATTTTGAGATTTATGTATTATAAAGTTGGTTTAAGTACTCGAGTACTTCCTGTTTGAAATTGTTTATGTTGTGTTCCCATTTTGGGAAATGGATTTGATGTCAGATTTTAATTGTCGGTTGGTAGTATTTTATTTTAATTGTCGTTTTATTAATGATAGTTTGTCGTTGTCAAATGTCTTGTTGGTACGTTAGCGCAGTGGATTCCAGTGTGGGGTCCACTATCAGAATGCCCCAATGTTCGGGGTGTTACATTCTTTATCCACCTCTTTACTTGGGCCGCCAACTTCTTTTCCTGTGTCGATAATGAATGAACAAGATGTATATGTGCTTCAATCTCTATAACTTCTTCAGTTGTTGGGATCGAGACATTTATAATAGCGGTTGCAGTAAATATATTTTCGTCATCTACAAGCAACATTCTCTGGAAGAATTGGTCCACTATCCACTCATCACCCGAACTGATATCATCTACCAATGTTGAGTCCATCTTAGCTCTCCTACTCATGCTTCTCTCTGTGAATCCCGTTCTATATTTCACATATAGAAGTGCGTTCAACCTTTTCTGCTCAAGCCTATTTCTTTTTTTTGCATGAATCGTTTGAAAGATGCTCCAATACCTCTCACACCCAGAAGCACTGAAAGTAGGGATGTCAGTTTTACCCCTATCCGCCCGAAAATTTGGGTAGCGGGTAGGGCATGTCCGTGCCCGATAAATTCTGTCAGGGTAAGGGTAGGGTATGTGTTTAGCATTTTACCCGTTTATCCAACCTGATTACCCTACCCGATCACCCGTTAAATTTATTTATTATATATATATATAATTATTTAGTGAATATATACAATATATTATTTATACATGAAAGAACAAGAACAAAAGAAATAATTGAAAAAAATGAGCTTATATTTAAGTTTAACTTTTCAGTTAGATTTAAATTATCTAAGTATCATGGTGAGGAATCAAAGTTTTTCCACTTAAAATTTTTTAAGAAAAATAAGCTTGTATTTAATTTTAAATTTTTACTTAAAATTAAATTGGGTACGTATTCTCGTGAAGAATCAAATCCCTACCTATCTTCCAATCAATTAGAAGATTGGATCATCCCAACATACATCAGTTAGAAATTTATCTCCCATCTTATTTCATACAATCAATATAAAAAGGGAAGTTAATGGATTCAGGCTGATGATTAATAGAGGGTCATTTTTATCTTATCTGCTCAGTAATAAAATGAAAAAGATCACAAAAGTTGCTTTTTCATCCTCCTTTCTCTTACTTCTGTTTTATAGTCAAACTTTGGAAGAAGGATCAAAGTCATCGTCTACGTCATCTTCCTAACGTCACAGCTTTTCTTTTACTAGTATTTGGCAGTAACTTATGAAGCATGGGAGAACTTTTGAAAAATTAACACAACGCTTAGTGAAAACCTGCAAATCATTACTCTGTCGATTTGATCTGTGCAAATCAATATCGCGTGTGTCAATTTGGGGAAACCTGCAAATTCAAACCAATCTAAAAATCTCCATTTGCTGCAATCGCGTTTTGAGTTAAAATCTTAATACCGCTGTCGTGTTCTCCGTACTATATCCCCTGTTCCTGCTTGCGGGTTGCTTAGGGTTTTAGCGGGTTCCGTTTTGATCGAGTTTTTGCAGGCGATATTAGCCGTACTTTTGTTGAATCCGATCAGATCTCAGCCGTCGCTCTCCGCCCCGCACCAGATTAAAGTCTTGTAACTGAAAATTGCAGGCGTTTTGAAAGGCTTTTTCACGAATTGACTTTGAATATTGCTCGAATTTGAATTTGAGTTCAGTTTTTTTTTTTTGGAATTCGACGTTAATTTTTGGCTTCTTGGAATTCGAGATTGTTTCTCTTCTTCATTTCACTGCCATTCTTCTGGGGCTTGGCCGCCATTGATGAACTTGAAGCTGGACTGTTGTTTGTTGTCTGTGTTTAGTTCTCGACTTTTTGGATTTGTTCGCCGCTCTGATTCTTCTCGTGGAGTTTCCCTTTATTTAACCTGAGTTTTGGAGCTTGTGGAGATCTCTGGCCGGCGTATCGCCGGAAGAATATCATTACACTGCTGCATTCATCCCTCCCCGTCAATCTAACAGTAGTATTAGATTTTAGCTGTCTGTTTTGCAGGTTTTCCAGCCGGATTTTCAAGCTGCTCGGAATCGTCTTTGCGTGTCGTGACCGTTTCTGTGTTTTGCAGGGTGGTGTTTAGGAGTCGTTCGGTTTCCAGCTCCCGCGGCTTCTCCTCCTCCAAGGCGTGTCGAAGTATGGTATCATTGTACTTTTCTGTTAAATATCATTTTCGTCAGCTATATATCTACTACCTATTGTGATTTGTATGCGGTTTGCTTGCTTTTAAATTGTCTTTCTCATTTTCATCATATTTTCATTTTTGTCTTCACTACCGCATTTTATTTTTCGTAGTCCGTTTGTGTTCTGTGTTGGTCGATGTCGCGCTGTTTGCGGGTTGGTAGTTGGAATTTGGGTACCTTGTCGGGTAAGCTTTTGGAGCTTGTGGATGTTTTGGGTAAGAGAAGGGTTGATGTGGTTTGTATTCAGGAGACTAGGTGGAAGGGGGCGCAGTCCAGGGAGGTGAACGGTTATAAATTGTGGTATTCAGGCCTTGCTAACTCGAGCAATGGTGTGAGCATTCTTTTGTCTAAGGAGCTTAAGGACAACGTCGTGGAAGTGAAGAGGTGTAATGATAGGATTATGTCCGTTAGAGTGGTGGTTGGGGAGAAGGTGGTTAATGTGGTATGTGCGTATGCCCCACATGTTGGTTTGAGTGTGCTTGATAAGGAAGCTTTTTGGGTCTGTTTAGATGAGTTGGTCGGGTGTATTCCGGACGATCAATTTATTGTTTTGGGAGGCGATTTCAATGGGCACATTGGTGAGGGGGTGGATGGTTATCATAATGCGCATGGGGGTTTCGGCTTCGGAGTTAGGAATGCAGGAGGTTCCGCACTGTTGGAGTTTGCCACTGTGCATGAGTTGGTAATTGCTAACTCTGTTTTTCAGAAGAGAGCTGAGCACCTCATCACCTTCAGTAGTGGGGGGTACAACACGCAAATTAACTACCTTCTTTTGCGCAGTTGTGATGCTAGGGCGTGCGTGGACTGCAAGGTGTTCCGGAGTGAGGCATGTGCTTCTCAACACCGACTGCTGTCTATGGATTTATCCATGGGAGGTCGTGTTGTTAGCAGGGTTAGAGTAGCTAGACCTAGGATTCTCTGGAAGGATCTGAAGGGTGAGAAGGCGACAGTTTTCAAGGAGTCTCTGACCCGCGAAGGAGGTTTTTTTGCGTGCGGGCGATGCTAACCTTATGTGGACCAGCATGGCCAATGCTATTTGGAGAGTGGGCGAGAAGGTGGTAGGGGTTTCTTCGGGCAGGTCTAGTGGACCTAGGGAGGCTTGGTGGTGGAATGAGGAGGTCCAAAACAAGGTTAAGGCAAAACAAGCGCTATTTAAGGAGCTTTTGTCGGTTAGTGATGGGGAGGAGAGAATCTTGAAGATTGTAGCGTACAAGGTGGCGAAAAGAGAGGCTAATAAGGCAGTGGCTAAGGCTAAAGGTGAGGCTTACGAGGAGATGTACAAGCGCCTAGACACCAAAGAAGGAGCGAATGCTATTTTTAAACTAGCGAAAGCTAGGGAAAGAGGGCGGCGCGACCTGGGTCCCGTTAAGTTTATTAAGGATGATTTGGGCCAAGTGTTAGTGAATGATGTGGCTATTAAGGAGCGGTGGAATAGGTATTTTTTCGAACTTTTCAATGAGGCTAGAGGTAGTGACTCGGTGGTGCAAGGAGTTAGTCTAGCTTTTGCTCGTTCGTTTAGTTCCTATGAGAGCATCAGCAAGGAGGAAGTAAAGGGTGCCCTAATGAAAATGGGTAGAGCTAAGGTTGTAGGTCCGAATCACATCCCTATTGTGGTGTGGCTTTGTCTGGGGGAAGTCGGAGTTCAGTGGCTAGCAGAGCTGTTCAACATCCTCCTGAGAGGTTCTAAGATGCCGACAGAATGGAGGCATAGTATTGTCGTGCCTTTTTTCAAGAACAAAGGCGATGCTCAGAGTTGTAGTAACTATAGGGGTATTAAACTCCTCAGTCATACTATGAAACTTTGGGAAAGAGTGGTGGAATGCAGGGTTAGAAGAGAAGTTGAGATCTCAGAGAACCAATTTGGCTTCATGCTGGGGAGGTCCACGACTGAGGCCATTCATCTCGTCAGACGCCTTATGGAGAAGTTTAGAGAGCGGCGTAAGGACCTCCATATGGTGTTCATAGATCTAGAGAAGGCTTATGATAGCATTCCGCGCTATGTTATTTGGAGGAGCCTAGTAGACAGGAGGGTGTCGTTGCCGTTCGTTAGGGCGATCCAAGACATGTAATCCCAAGCTAGGACGTGCGTTAGGACCCCAGTTGGTGACACCCAATATTTTCCAGTTGAGATAGGGCTACACCAGGGGTCGGCGCTAAGCCCTCTTCTCTTCGCTCTAATCCTTGACGTCATTTCGCGAGGGATTCTAGATGGCATCCCGTGGTGCATGCTTTTACTGACGACATTGTGTTAGTGGCGGAGTCGAGGAGGGAGGTGAACTCGAAGCTGGAGCTTTGGAGGGCTAAGTTAGAATCCCAGGGCTTGCGTGTGAGTCGGTCTAAGACCGAGTATCTCTGGTGTAACTTCAGTGGTGAGGCCAACGAGGAAGATGTTGAGGTAATGATTGCGGATCAGATCGCACTCGCACGGATAAGTTCAAGTATTTGGGTTCGATCATTCAAGGAAGGTGAGTGTGAAGATGATGTCACGCATCGCATCAAGGCGGGGTGGCTAAGGTGGAGAGCAAATGACAGGGTCTGTGCGACAAGAAAGTCCCTCTAAAGTTGAAGGGTAAATTCTATAGAGCGGCAATCCGACCTGCAATGTTGTATGGCTCCGAATGTTGGGCGATGAAGAAGTCGCTTGAGAGCAAGTTGGAAGTGGCTGAAATGAGAATGTTACGTTGGTCGTGTGGTCGCACAATGTTAGATAGAATCGCGAACGGGGTTTTCAGGAACGCGCTGGAAGTGGCGCCCATTTCAGCGAAAGTTAGGGAAGGGAGATTGAGATGGTTTGGCCACGTCCGCAGGAGGCAGGCATCTGCTCCGGTGAGGAGGGTCGAGAGTTTATTGGTTGTCGGGGAGAGGAGGAGAGGCAGACCGAGGAGGACGTGGGAGGAGCAACTGAGATTAGATTTGAAGGCCTTAAACCTTTCCGAGACCATGACTGTTGATAGGTGCGCTTGGAGGCGCCAGATCAGAGTTGTGGATTCTTTTGTTGGGAGCGGTGCTGTAGTTGAGAGCCTCAGGGTTGGGTTGTCTCGGTTAGCTTTGACCTAGAGCATTGCATTTTTACTTTTATTGTATATTTTATCCTATTGTCTTTGCGTGTGGTGTATTTTTGACAGGGAGCTGTGCGCAGAGCCAACCTCTCTTTTGTTAGAGCAGCGTTCATCGGGAGTGAAGTAGCCGTATTCCGCTTAGGTAAGTCCCATGTGGATCAAGCCATGGGCTCAGGTATGGTCTCGATGTTTTTCGAATCATATGTTTTCCTTTGTATTTATCACACAAGATTCTGCTGTGCACTAAGCTGGGGGTCTTCACGGAAACAGCCTCCCTACCGTAATAAGTAGGGGCATGGTCTGCGTACATCTTACCCTCCCGAGACCCTGCTTTGAGCGGGATATACTGGGTATGTTTGGTTTGGTTTGGTTTTGGTTTTATGAAGCATGGGAGAAAATTTGTTTCGGTCTTTTGCATATAGTAATATTCTTTTCTGTCCCAAGTTTACTAACAACTCTTTTGATACTCAAATTGTCGAAATTGACCTTTACTCGAATAAATTCGAGTCATTTATTATAATTTTGAGTAACATAATTTCGAGTCAACTTCAAAAAAAATACAATATTGAGGAAGGTTGGCAATCGGGTAACACGTAATAGAAATTCGTGTAACCCGAATTCGACTTACACAGTAAGGATCGACCAAATTCGGTTAATACGGGATACACGAGGGAGTTCAGATTACACGACCAGTTCGGGTTACACGTTACTCGGGTTACCCGAAGTTGTCTGAGTAGCCGGGTAGTCTGAGTAACCCGAAGTTGTTTGAATTCGTGTAAAACGTTTATTTTTTATTCAAAAACGGATAGCTTTTACACGTGCTAAAAATTCGGGTTACACGAATTTTTGAATTCGTGTTTGAACTCGGGTCACTCGATTTTTTTCAATTCGTGCTAAAAATATTAATAGACGTGTGAAACGAATTCATTTACACGAAACAAATTCGTGTGACATGAATTACATTACTCAGAAAATTGAGTGACTCGAAACGGCGAGTAACTATTTAAAATCCAGGCGTCTTCTTCACTTCTCTGTGTTATTCGAATACTAATTGGGTAACCCGATTGCCATGAGTAACCTGATATCGTGTGACACTTATTAGATTCGAGTAGCCCGAAAAAATCATAAACCAAGTATTACACGTATTAGACAATTACCCGAGCAGAATCGGTTACACGTATTACCCGAAATACTCGAGTAACCCGAGCGGGATTTGGGTTACACGAATTGACGAATTACTGTAAACGGGTTAGTCGTATTTCCCGAAAGAGGTTTACACATATTGGGTGAGTTTCAGAATAATAAATACCATGCTCAGCACGCCACAACATTCATTGAATTGAACTATTTCTCAGCAATATTTTCATCTTTGTTTTCTGATATTATCTCACCGGTATTTTTTCCTTTCTTCTTTGATTAATTATCCCACACCAGGAGCTCTCTCACATCGAAAAAGAAGGATTATTTCGACTGCAAAATATAAAACGTATATTTGTAGCTCAATTTTCAATAATGTTTATACTTGAAATATCAAAAATATTCAAATACTATTTAAGTGTGTAAATTTTTAGTTAATAACCTAAATTTTTTATATTATTTGACAGATGAATTTTTGGAAAAAAGTTATTATTCGTTTTAATGGCAAGTGGCTGTTGGGATTCCGAAAATAAAACGAAATACACAGCGGAAATAAATACGAATCCCAAACATGATCGATCAAGTAACGTATATACGAAAAAATAAATACAAAGATAAAGATTCATACCCTTGAAGCCTTTGAAATAAATCTTCGTAAAATGTAGACGATGATCACGATCCCGTCCCGAACACGAAATCCCTTCGTTCCAAGCACCGAAAATTCGAAGCCTCTACTTCACACGCGTCGGAAGTTGCCCGGAAAATTCGACGTAACTTCGTTCTCCAAGAACACGGCTAGGATGTTACCGTAGGAATTTTCTCTCTATTTTTTCTTGAATTTCTTTCACCTCTAAGATGAAAATAACTTGAAAATAAAATTTTTCTCTCTCCCTCAAGAATACTTCACGGCTGAAGTAGTAGCAAGAAAGTATGTGTGTGTGTTTTTAGTTGTTATCATGTGTGTTTAATATATATCTCTCAAACATATAATTAATATGTCTAATAATGAGATAAAATGTCAACACATAATAACAAAAATACAACTAACACATACACATGCATGGAAATGATTCCATGTGATGTGGGGAGAGGGAAGGTGGCCCATGGTGGAAGTTTCCTAGAAAACGAGCCGAGTCACTCGGCTTGTGTACCGGACGTTCGTCAAACGACTCCGTTAAATACACTCCGTTTAATCACCAATGTATTTATATTAATTAATTAATCTAATTAATTAATAATATCAAATACAAATATATTTCTCTAAGAAATATAATTTATGAATTAAATTAATTACCCTAACTTAATTTTAATTCATAAGACCGCTATTTTGATTTATCTAATAAATCATAATTAGATATCCAATATCTAATATTAATAGAGAGATAATAAATTCACATTTATCCGTCAACGCTCCTGATGCGCGACTACGTAGGTCCGTCTCAGCCGGCATTGGGAGTAACCAATGAGTGCGGCAAAGACTTAGCCAAATTAGCGGGCCGCACCGTAAACCCCGATCGAGAACGAATGAAGGGATCATTCCGTAACCATTATGTCGTGAATACTATATAATGATAGACCCTTCATCGATGTCCCGGTCAAGTCTTCGGTCACAGAAAGTCAAACCCTACTATTTGACTAAACTCTATACATGTGTTAATGCAAATCAAGACCGATCGATTAATAGTGTATCTAATACGACTATATCGTAATGCTTGCCAAAGACTTATGATCTTATTTGCCATTAACCGTATAGACATTCGCCCGCTCACTAACAGAGATAGAATCCTTTCTTGGCGTACAAGAAAGATCGCACTCGCCCGTATAGTCCGCACTTCGAGGTCGACTCAAAGAATTAAGCAAATGAGTCTAACTACTCTAATGACAAACTAAACATCACAGCACATCTTCTACGAACCTCAAGTCAAAGGTCCACGTATACTATCACAACCTTCGATTCGTCATCGACTCTCCGAGAGTGAATACTGCAGTGATCAATCGAGTATGAGTCGTGTTCGAGTATACTGGCCCCACCAATATACTTATAACTATGCTATCAAGACGTGCACACGTCCTAGCATCAGTTATACAAGTCATATTAAAACTTAATGCCCATTTTAAGTTTATTGACTTGCGAACAATTTACGTAAATAAACTTTAAACACTTCCAGTACATTTTCTCTTATCCCATAACGAGAATGGAATGTTCGATTTATTTACATGGACTTCACTTCAATGTTTACCAAGTCAAGAATGCAATTGAAATACAATAAACAGTGAATGAATCGTATTGCCTTTTTATTAATTATTCCATAATTACAAGTACAATGCGAGGGCATATTTCTAACAGTGGCAAGATTTAGACTCTCGCGGTGGAGAAGAACAAATATTACCTGTGCCCGTTGGTGTGAGCTATGCAACATTAGTAGATAATGTCCACTCTATTGTTGAAGCTGATAGAACAAAACATGTTTATGTTTTATTCTCAATTGATTGTGATGGGAAAAAAAGAAGAAATATGAAGATAAAGAATGATTTTGATATAAATTACTTGTTCCAATTCAATGTTGAGCCTGTGATTTTTGTTAGCCTTCAGAATGCAACTAGCATTCCTCCAAAAGCTCCCTCATTTGGTCCACAATTTGACTTACCTGGATCTAGCTCTTTTCCGGTGCCCTACAATTCTAATCGTATGGATTATATGACTGATTGGGGTTCAAGCATGTAAATTCCTCAGGAATTTGATGGTTCTCGATTTGATGGTTGTGGTCCTTCAAATAATGTATGTGATGTTGGTGGTAATTGTGGTGGTGGTGGTGTAACACTCCCAATCCGCTCAGGGATATTACACGTCGTAGAACCTTTACTCAAGGATCTACCAGGCTGGTAACAACATAGAACATCTCAACGATGCCTTTAAGGCTAACATGACTCAGTAGACCGATTTGGTCTTTCAATAAAAACATACAACTCGATTACAATTCTTGCCCATGCAGGGGTCGAATACAACACACTCCCGTACAACGGGGAAAGAATACTGCAGCGGAAATAAAATACAACTAAACCAATATAACATCAAACGGTCCTCGTGTGATTAGTATCGTTCATCTTTCATCATCCTTCATGCCGACCCTGTGCTATGCTCCAAAACCTGAATGCAATACAAACATCCACCCCCCGAATACTCGGGGGTTAGCAAAACTCCACTATTTTGCCAGTGCAAGTACAAGTGCAAAAATACGA
The DNA here is from genome assembly GCA_033398695.1 of Orobanche coerulescens. Taxonomy (NCBI): domain Eukaryota; kingdom Viridiplantae; phylum Streptophyta; class Magnoliopsida; order Lamiales; family Orobanchaceae; genus Orobanche; species Orobanche coerulescens. The sequence goes on along the minus strand of CM065815.1, from coordinate 14,539,336 downwards.
GTCATACAATTCACATTCCACGAATAACAATAACCCGGAATCCTCAAAGATCCAAACGAAACGAAAAGTACTTCCTGAGGCAAGAGTTTGAGAAAAAATATTCCAAAACCGAAAGATCACAAATCAATGGAAATAATTTATAAAACAGTTTAGAATGCCATCGAGAGTTTTAATAGAAAACAATTTAGGATTATCAAATCCCACTTTTCAAAACCCAAAAGACGAAAGGGGTCACCGCCCCAAAGGTTTACTTTCCGTAAAATGACCTTTACCAAACCGTTGGGATTTTAGCCCCAAATCTCATCAACTCACAGTACACAAGAACGACCACAAGGTTGGTCTCCCAACATCAAAATCCACAAATAAAGGATTTAACACAAACAACAAAATACTCTAGTGCCATCCTAGCCAAGTAAGCCAAACGAACAACTTACCTCTTACACACTTAGTCTATGCATGCAATCATGAAAACCATTCGAAAGCACTCATTTCCGGAAATGCCAATAATCCAAATCACATTGTAAAATGCACCACAATTAACCGCGGACCCACAACTTCGTGGATCCCTACCGAGACCCCGTCGGATCTAACCCGTAGTGGTTAAAAGCAAGCTCGCGGTTCCACAGCTTCGTGGAGCCCTACCGAGACCCCGTCGAATCTAACCCGTAGTGAGCATACACACACACGTTACTCATGCAATACTAATATGCTAAGAATGTAAGTTCATCAAGAATACTTACTAGGGATGGCCACTTACTCGATGCCGTTATCAAACTCTTCAAAACACAATAACAAGATTAAACACGGAATACACGATTCCATAACTTTAAACAATAGGGATATCATCACATCCTTCAACGTTCAAAATGATCAAATCATAAACAATTTCCAAAACACACCGTTCACAAAACACACACGCGTTTTGAAAGAGAGCCTTTAACGAGGCCAAACCGAAATCTTTTGAAACTTCATTCCAAACAACCAAACAAACACACCAAGACAATCACCGATCATCATATCCACAAAATAAGAAATGTATGAGCAAGGCACTTGCCTCGAATAAGAACAACGCGGAGAATCGACCAAAGTAGGTTGGCACGAACCGACTACGAACCCACCGACTCCACCGAAAGCCAACTCGTGATAATAAAGTACGAAGGACAATAACAACAATGAAAATGAATTCCATAGCACGACCTAAAGCCGTTGAATTCAAAGAACGAATGACGAAAGTTCAAGTGTTTCCCCCAAAACGGTCAAGAACACGATTCGTCCCGACAAAACACTAAAACGGAATTCCAAGTCAAAATATGGATATACAATCCATAGAATATGTTTAACAACATCATTTAACCACAATCGATCCATCAAAAATGGATGGAAAACGAGATCGAGAACAAATCCCTCAAAAAGTCGATTCGAAGGAAATCAAGAAATACACTTCGATTCGACGAAGAACAATGGATTAAATGATGTTAAACACAAGAATACTACCAAGATTAATCATACCCATCATGAATTAATCAACAATACGGAACGAATCGGACAAAAACGCAAAACCCCCAAAATTCAAGAAATTAGGGTTCTAAGGAGAGATTACCTTGATTTGCTGGATCAAATGATGATATAGGATGATCAATCCATGATATGAACTCAAGAACTTCGTGGATTTGTTGTTCAACAACATGGCTTTGCCTCCTCCGAAGTTCCAGCTGCGGATCGAAAAGAAAGGAAATGAAAAACGAGTGAAAATGAGGCTGCTCTGCCACATTTATACTGGGCCGGACTAGCGTGCGCTAGGCTGCCGAGCTAGCGTGCGCTATCGGCCCAGGCCGCAATCCAGAGACCTCTGACTAGATCGCCGCCAGTAGCGTGCGCACTTTTCTACCAGAAGGCGCGCTACCACTGCCGTAGCATGCGCAGTGTCCACTACGCCATAAGTGCTCATAGGCAATGCCTGTTTATTGTTGCAAAAGACACAAAAAATGTTGCCTTAGGCCAAAGGCAACACCAAACTCTTGTTGCCAATACGGCCGTTGCCTTTGACACCTAAGGCAACACTTTTAGTCTCTACTGCAACAACGGAAAAGTATTGCATTACACCTCTAATGCAACAACATAACTAAGTAAGGCAACAACAAACGATGTTGCCTAAGATTTCAAAAAAAAAAAAAACATAGGATCCACATGTGCCAAGTCATCAATGGGTCCCACCTCTGTGTCACGTCAGCAATGAGTCCCATCTTAATGCCACGTCAGCAGCAGGGCCACATTTATGCCACATCAACAATGGCTCTACATTTGCGCCACATCAACAATGGGCCCACATCTATGCCACATCATCATTTTTTGTAATACTATTTTTATAAAATACAACAGCAGCTAAAGTAAAAAGCAACACTTCATACAAATAATTTGAAATAACCATTTTATTCTTAGATCAACCCATCTAAAATAAACCAAGGCAACCAAAAACCAACAAGGATGCCAATACAAAATACAAATTCTAAATTCATACAAAGCAACAAACCACCAATTTAACTTCAAATGTACCAAAACAAAATAACACCACCAATCTAACTTAAAAGTACAAAATTACGAAGTCTAAATACAAGTGATAGAAAGTTACATATTGAAATAACTGATAAATGGTGCCCCCTTGAGTCATAGGAGTACCATTATTATCTTGATCACTTGATATCGTTGCACAAAATTCTCCAATATCCAAGTTGAGGCTGGGATTAGCTTCTCCCACTCTGCCAAATGTTGTTCAAAAAATGCACATTAGGATGATTGATTGAAAGAAATGTGCATATTTGGAAGATTTGTTGTTATATGCATATGGTTGTAGTGGAAAGTCCAGAAAGAAATTAGTAGGACTTTTATCAAGAAGGTCGTAAAAGATAGAATAAACTAACAATTCGGGCCTGAAATTAAATAACTACAACGTTTATTCCTTATTATGAACCAATTCTATCCATTCAAGCAAACCAAAATTTCCCATAAGTTAGACTATCAAAAAACTATTATACCCTTATTTGTTACTAAGGGGTGAATTAATAAGCTTATACTTGCAAGAAGGTGTTTAGTATTTATAAGGTATTGGTGGAAAAAAAGATGATTTTTGTTGGTATTACCGTATTAACAAATTGACAAATAATTAGGAATACTATTTTGGATAAAATCGGACAGATAATAAGGAACGGAGGTAGTATGATATATGAATTTCACGTATATGAGTAAAAATCTCTCTGTGTGTATGAATAAAGAGAAAATCAATATATATATATATAATGTTTTATATATATGTGTCAGTGTGTGTATTTGAATAAAAATAAAATCGATTATAACTAGCACAAAAATTGTCATTGCACCAGTTCTTACCAATCCAATTCCTATGCACAAAAATCTATCTGTGTGTATGAATAAAGAGAAAATCAATTTTTTTATATATATATATAATGTTTTATATATATGTGTCAGTGTGTGTATTTGAATAAAAATAAAATCGATTATAACTAGCACAAAAATTGTCATTGCACCATTTCTTACCAATCCAATTCCTTTGCACAAAAATCTATCTGTGTGTGTATGAATAAAGAGAAAATCCATTTATATATATATATATATATATGTATCCGTGTGTATTTGAATAAAAATAAAATCGATTATAACTCACACAAATATTACTATTGTCGTTTAGAATCTTCAAAAGCTTGAGACTAACAGGACAATGAGAACAAGAAGCGAAACACGTAAACATGATTTCTCAAGCGAAGGGGATGCGAGACTCATATTTACATAAATAAAGACGTGTATAGAGCAATTATGGTCACTAACTATATAACCAAGACTAAAAATATGTAAACCGACAACTAAGATATAGAAACAAGTGTAATAACAGAATCTAAGCAAGGTCATTGCATACTTGTTATGAAGTAATTAATGGCGAACAAACTAGATAGAAAAAATGGTTAAAAAGAGTCTTCAGATCAATGGAGAGCGGAAGTATACATTTCTTTCCTTTTTTTTTCCCGGTAATCGAATTTAATACTTAGGTGACTTCTTTTCTAAGAATTTAAACAAAGGAAAGCTATGAAGCATTCAAAGCTTGACAGATGTGCACTTCAGTGGAGTCTTTTGTAGCATTCCTAGCTTGACTTGAAAAACTACAAGATGACTTTTTCACCTTTTACCAGATTTATTCTATGCAAGATTCAAAGCTATGCACCACGTGGACATATACTTTGCATTGAATCGGTGAAGTCTCTAGAGAGCAGATATGCGGTTCGATTACGCATTGAATCATGTATAACAATGTATGCAAACATAAATGTTGGTAATTCAGAAAGATGTTACTACACAAATAATTTCATAAGAAGTCTTAGAATAAACAAGTAATGAGCTTAATTTATCTTTTTGTAAACTTATGCGGAGATGATCTCAACAAGTAAACTTATGCGGAGATGATCCGAGCTTAGTTTTCACCTACTAATGTCGTGTATGAGGATTGTTACAGGTGTGTATTCTTTGTTACTTATTATAGCGTTTACTTATAACTTTAGTAGTTAGTTGATTTGCTTATATATGACTTGTTTGTTACACTACTTGCGCACTGAAGAATCGGGTTTGATAGATAATGACGCATCATTGCCTCATGATATATCAAAATAAAGTACCAATGAGTTTTTACCTACTAATGTTGTGTCAAAATGATCGAGAATGAGGATTTCAACACGATCTCTCATATTGTTGTTGTGAATAATGAAATGAGCGGTGGATTTGAAACAAATGATGAAGATTCCGAGGATGATGATGAAACCGAAATGGTGATGGAACCAGAGATGATCAGATATATGGGACTGTGAAATACCACATGTAGATGGACAAGATATCGACTCAAATAAACAGTACCCTCTTGTTTTACTAGTTTGGAGGGAATAGAGAAGGCTAATATTGATATGGACGATATCGTATTCGAAAGTAAAAATGATTTAACACGGAGTTAAAAAAGATTCATTCAAGGATAAGGAAGAACTCATTAGAGCTATCAAGCTTTACACTATCCTAAGCATAGGCAATATGAAGTAGTCGAAACATGTCCCACTATTTGGAAAATAAGATGTCGATTAAGTTCACAATGTGGTTGTAATGGCAACTTCGTGCATGTAAACGTAAACGTAGTGGAAATTTTGAAATCACACAATATACAGGACACATACATGTTTACACAACAAGATTACTCAAGACCATCCCAATCTCGATGCAAATCTGATTGCTCAAGAAACACAACATCTTATAAAGGAGCAACCATCTATTAGCATTCCTACTTTGAGAGATGAAATAGTTGATAAATTAGGCTACAATCCATCGTATATGATAATATGAAGGTTTGGGCAGTGAAACAAAAGGCAATTGAACATATATTTGGAAATTGGGAAGAATCTTATAATGTTTTACGCAAATTTCTAGCCGCACTTCAAAATACATTAAAATACATACCTGTTGGATATTGCGGCAGGGCGTCACAGAGGGGAGGGCGTCGCCGGCGGGGAGGGAAGGGTCGCGTCGCGGAAGGGAGGGGAGGGCGTTGTATCGCGTACGGGAGGGGAAGGCATCTCGTCGCATAGGGAAGGGGAGGGCGTCGCGGTGGCTGAACTGAGGGGAGGGGAGGGCGTCGCGTCGCGGAGGAAAGGGGAGGGCGTCGCGGCGGCTGAACTGAGGGGAAGGGAGGGTGTCGATTCGCGGAGGGAAGGGGAGGGCGTCGCGGCGGCTGAACCGAGAGGAGGGGAGGACTCACGGCGACTGAGTGGGTGACATAACAGTGAGGGGAGAGAGGAGAAGAAGAACGAGAAGATGAGAGAACGAGGGAGGCGGTGAGAAGAGGGAGTAGGGTTAGGGGGTTATAAGGGGGATCGGACGATGGTGATGAAGGGGAGATTAATAATCTCAATCAGACGGCTCCCACTAAAAAAGGCTATCATGTGTCGGGTTCGGACTGGGATAATAAAAATGTTATAATGGGTCGAGTTGGGCTAAAATATTATAATAAAACAGATGACATAATATAACCACACCAGCAAAATACACTTAGCAATCAATCAAATAGGGAAAAAAAACTAGAAAACCATTGAGCAATCATTCAGATCTAAACAAAAAAAGAATTTAATCTTTAAAATCAAATTCAAAATAAAAAGTTCAAAATATCTTTTTAATTGACGGATCGAGAATCAAAGAAATATTACTTAAAATACGGAACCTACCACGGCGTTTTCTAAAAACGCTATGTAAGTGTACTGTTACATAGCGCTTTCTAATTAAACGCTATATAAGTATTTTTAAAAGGGATTGTATTATTTTTTATAATTTAAAATTTTGAAATTTTATTATTAAAATTTATAATGTGTATTTATATTAAATAATTTAAATATATATATATATAAGTTATAATTTATATTATATTATATATCAAACTTTGAAAATAAAACATATATCGTAATTTAAATTTCATTATATATTGATAATATATTAAACTTTAAAATTATAAAAAATATTTATAATTTTTAATTAAAATATTAAAAATATAATAAGTATTTATATTAAATATAAATAATTTAGATCAAATTTATCATACGTTATATATATCAAACTTTAAGAGTAAAAAATTATCAAAATTTAAATTTCATTTCATTGTGCTTGTTTTTGACAATAACTTGAAAAAATTATTAAAAAATTAGATATAATGCAACATCATCACAGGTGTTGCACATCGCGCAACACTATTTTTATCTTGCAACACCAAATGTATATCTAGTGCAATACTATTTCAGTAGTGTTTCAAAAGATCAAAAATCAGCAATCTATTGAAACGCTTTGGTGGCAACACTAGCTAAAAGCATTGCCTATGAGCACTTATGGCGTAGTGGTCCGACAGTAGCGTGCGCTAACTGCCGATCCACCAGAGTCCAGAGCCTCACTGCCTACCGCCTGCCCGATAAGGCGTGGCCGGCCGCATAACGTGCGCTACTCTGTCGGTTAGCGCACGCAGCCTTTCGAAGTAGCGCGCGCTACGCCGCTCGCCACACCGACCGACTGCCCGCAACCGTCCGGCCAGACTCCGCCACCGTCTGCCACCGCCACCGCCATGACCCGACGACTCGATTTCTGAAAACGCACGGAACGAACACGACGAAAAGCTCGCGGACAACATCATCGACCCGAAATGAAAACATAATGCAGTAATTAATCATACGCGACCAAGAAAAGGGTCGAGACAACAAATACAGATACGGATACCCGTAACTTTGGGTAAATTACAAAATGGCCCAAAAGGCTCGAAAATCACGATACGTGATTGAATAACCAAACCGAAGTTCACAACACGTCTAATAAAGTTAAACGGACTTACGGGAAACTCGAAACAGCAGTTTCGAACGAGATTCGCAAGAATCGAACTCAAGTGCGGAAAAGTCGCCAAAAAGCACGGAACTCAACAAAACGACACCGAAACGAACTCGGATGACAAAAAGTGCAGAATTAATCATTCTCAGAATGACGAAACGGTTATGAGCGAGTCGTCAAAATGGACTTCCACCGAAAAAAAGAAATTATCGGAAATTGAAATTACGGGTATTACAGGTGGTTGTGATGATGATGGTAGTAGTGATGATGATAATGACGACATAAATATCGATGATATCGATTTCGAAGATGCCGAGGTTCAGAAACATTGGTTTGAAAAATTTTGCAAATACTGTGAGAAAAAGGGCATGTTCAATAAAATATTGGTAAAATAAGCAGAAGCAGAAGCAGAACCAGAATGGAGACACTTTGATTTTGATCAATTAGTAGATGAAGAAGGTGCTCCAGCTCCTCCCTCTGGTCCTTGGTGGAAAATTCCAGGTAGACCTCCATATGTGTCTCTTTCTGAAGTTGATGATGATATGGACGAGCAATTTAATCTTGCAAATACATTATCTTTACAAAGAGGATCTCTATTTATCTCCAAAGATAGGTTGAAGAACGTCGTTGGGCGATATCATTTGGAAAAGAAGTCTGACTATCATACTCTAAAATCTGATAAGCAGCGCTATTCTGCCGTTTGTACAGATGAAACTTGTAATTTTTTGTTGAGCGCCTCCGGGAGGGGTGGATTTTGGAGAGTGCACTCACTGAACGAGCATACGTGTCATTTTGACCCAAATCGCAAGGTGTAACACCCCCATATCCTATTGGGTTATTACAGTGCCGCGGACCCCACGCCAGGAGATCCACCAGGCGAACATGACTAAAATACATTAAATTAAACAACACGGGAAAATCATAGTCCCTACCATGATATCCGACACAATATTCCGATAAGGAATTTCAACGACAACGATGGGCCTACATTGCCAAAAATAAAATACAACATCCACGAGCATCTGCTCGGGTAATACATAATGATAAAGACTGACAGACTGAAGAACACTCTAACTGACTGACCAATATGACAACTCAGACTAGTATCGTTCGAATGCCTCGTCGCCATCATCATGCCCTTGTGTCTCAACTCTCTCCTCGCAAGCACCTAAAACATGAAAACATGTTCCGCCCCCACGAGGTCAGTCATCCAGATAATGAATATCAAATACATGTATAACATGATATGCATCCAAAGGCAGAATGAAAAGGTACAATGATAATAATAATACGAGATGCTCACAAACCAAGGTAAGAACCGAGCATTCGTGAAACACTATGCCCACGGCATACTATTAATACGTGTTCGACAGGTTAGAACATAAGTGCCCAATGACGAATCATAATTATAGAGTACCACAAGGAATTACACGACATGAACCAAACCAGAGCTGAATTAATTATGAATCACAATGCCCGAAGGCTCCAATGAAATTACCAAGACAATCACAAAGGCTTGAAAGCCACTCAGCCGAAGCTGTCAAATATCACAATCACATGAAGCCAAAACAGCCCGAAGCTGTTATCGATTAGGGCCGAAGCCACGGCACAAAGCCGTATCACAATTAGGGCCGAAGCCATGGCACGAAGCCGTATCACAATTAGGGCCGAAGCCATGGCACGAAGCCTTATCACAATGAGACCATCCAATGGCCGTGACCTACTGAATTGTAGGTGTTGGGAAACCAACCGCGAAGGTTCAAGCCCCAAACTTACCCATAAAGAGATCACCCAGTGACCGTGACCTGCTGAATTGCAGGTGCTGGGAAACCAACCGTGAAGGTTCAAGCCCCAGACTTACCCATAATGAGATCATAAACATGACCATGACCTACTGAGTTGTATGTGTTGGGAAACCAACCGCGAAGGTTCAACCCCAAGCTTACCCATAATGAAACCATCCAATGGTCGTTGACCTACTGAGTTGTAGGTGTTGGGGGAAACAACCGCGAAGGTTCAGGCCCCACCAAACTTACCCCACAATGAAACCATCCAATGGCCGTTGACCTACTGAGTTGTAGGTGTTGGGGGAAACAACCGCGAAGGTTCAGGCCCCACCAAACTTACCCCATAATGAGCACTAGCCGAGACTAGCCTCCAAACATAATTAATCACAAATGGAAACGATACCAAGATTACCGAATTCACGAGAATGATAGTGTGCTGCCTTGAGTCGGCCAACACGACAACAATGACTCACGGATGGGTACCGTCCTCGGCGGTCCCAATTCAATACCTCGATTACCTTAGAATGGTCAATCGATAACAACGACACAATGGATGGGAACTATCCTCGATAGCCCCAATTTAATACCTCGACTGCCTTAGAATGGCCAACCGATAACAATGATGCAGCGGATAATTCAATACCTCGATTGCCTTGAAACGGTCAATCGATAACAATGATACAACAAATGATTGAGCACCTCGATTTCCTTAGAACGACTAATCGATGACAATGATGCAATAAATGATTGAGCACCTCGATTGCCTTAGAATTGCTAATCGATGACAATGATACAATGAATGATTGAGCACCTCGATTGCCTTAGAACGGCTAATCGGTGACAATGATACAATAAATGATTGAGCACCTCGATTGCCTTAGAATGGCTAATCGATGACAATGATACAATGAATGATTGAGCACCTCGATTGCCTTAGAATGACTAATCGATGACAATGATACAATGAATGATTGAGCACCTCGATTGCCTTAGAACGGATAATTGATGACAATGATACAATGAATGATTGAGTACCTCTATTGCCTTAGAACGGCTAATCAATGACAATGAGATAATGAATGATTGAGCACATTGATTGCCCTAGAATGACTAATCGATGACAATGAGACAATGAATGATTGAACTCCCCGATTGCCTTAGAACGGCCAATCGATAACAATGATATGATGAATGATTGAACTCCTCGATTGCCTTAGAACGGCCAATCTATAACAATGATATAATGAATGATTGAACTCCTCGATTGCCTTAGAACGTCCAATCGATAACAATGATACAATGAATGCATCGGCACCTTTAATCGGCTACTGACGACGAAGATGAGAACGAATACGAAAATGCCTTCAATCGGCCAATACAACATGAATGACAGGATGCCAACATTAATAACAATGATTACAACAACGTCTAGATCGACATCAATATTAACAACAACAACCGATACATTGATACCGTGAACCGGTGATCGATAATAACATTAACACGAATATCGCAATGCCTTACCGGCCATTAATGAATGATAATAACATTTGGCATAATTGCCGAAGAGTATCGTATCGAACGATCCCCTAATATCAATGAACTTATGAAGAGACTAAGTCTCGGAATGATACAACACATTCATACACATATATGATAACATTAATCTCATTGACTAGTACAAGTATAAAACTTGCCTCAACCGAAGGCGATGAAACCCTTCCATGAACAACGAACGGCGTCCTCCGATAAATACAATTACTTGAACAACCTTGAATGAAATACAATTCATTCAATAACACAATATCAATCGAAATCAACATAACGACCGAAAGAAACTCTTTGAGGCATTTAATCGAACACTAAATGTTCAAAGTTCCTCAAGAGCCTAAGAATCATCAATCGGGTTGAACGAATCGAAAATATGGATATACAATCCATAGAACACGATTAATAATATTTACTAACATCAACCGATTCATCAAAATCGGACTAGAATCGAAATCAAGAACAAATTCCCCAAAAAGTCAACTTGGAGGAAAATCAAGAAATATACCTTGATTCGACGAAGAACATGGATTGGAGGATGATATAATCAACAGGAATCTTCCAAAACGTCTTGAAATTGATTAGAATCGTCCAAGAACTCGATTTCCCGAGCCTCCCGTCGCCAGCCGCCGAAAAATGAGGAAAAAGGGTGAGAAATGAAGGTCTGGCCGAGCCCAGGCTATATATAGCCGGCAGGGTTACGGCCGTAACCGGCAGTGCCTTACGGCCGTAACTCGGCCCTTACGGCCGTACTCGGCAGGCCTTACGGCCGTAACCGGCATTCGTCAAAAAATCTACCCAGCACCTGTCGGACACTTACGGCCGTAACTGGCACACATTACGGCCGTAACCGGCCTTCGTCCGGAAGATGCCCAGCGCCCGTACGGCCGTAACTCTCGGCCCTTATGGCCGTAACTGGCATTCGTCAGGCCATGCCTGCCGAGCACGTACGGCCGTAACCGGCACCTTACGGCCGTAACTCGGCCAGGCCAGGCCCGACTCCGGTTGTGGCCACTCTGACGGCCCGACGACCCCGAAACCCGAACCTGAATACGAATCGAAGATATGGTTACGACATACTCGCAAAGACGAATCCAAGTGCTAAGAGAACACACGATTCCGACCACCCAAAGGCTCGAAATTCGAAAACGGAAAGTAATTACCCCAAACTTTGGGAAATTACGAAAATGGCCCAAAACGTCCGAAATACACGATACACGATCGAAACACCAAGCCAAAGCTCACAACATGAATAATAACATTAAATGAACTTACGAGAAACTCGAAACAACAGTTTCGGACGAGATTCGCAAGAATCGAACTCAAGTGCGGAAAAGCCGCTTATGAACTCGGATCTCAACAAAACGATACCGAAACGAACTCGGATGACAAAAAGTGCAGAATTAATCATTCTGAGAATGACGATACGGTTATGATAGAGTCACTAATATGGACTTCCGCCAAAAAAAAGAAAACTACCGGAAAATCGAAATTGCGGATATTACATACTACCCCCCTTAAAAGAAGTTTCGTCCCGAAACTTAAAACAAGTAGGGAGAAGCAATATCCCGCCAGGAAAAATCAACGAGATACACACGAACAAGAATGATCACAATGAATGATAATGAGTCGAAATCCAACAAGGATCAAGAATGACTCACAGGGTGAAATGATAACGTAATGAGTGATAGCTCAAATGAAATGATTGGAACCATTGTTCCCCATGAAGTGAATGATTAGTTTGATAATTATAAGTCTCAACGTGATTGATATATGATGAATGACTTATGTGAATGAATGAACGACAATGAAATGAATGATTATCCTATTACCGAACAAGAATTAACTTGCTCAAAACCAGTGATGAATGTCCTATTGTATCACAATTAAAGCAAACAACAGTCAAACTCGTCGTCTGAGATGAAGATGCTCTCCTAGCACGAAGATGACTAGAAAACGATCTCTTGGACGTCGGAGTCTGATGCCCCTCTGACAGCTCTTTCCATACCGAGGCAGGAAAGTCACGTGATAATTACAGATCTCATATGAAGATCGCATTATGATTATGAAACGGAATGATAACAATGAGCATACACGCTCTAAGACTAACACAATGAATGCATTAATAATGCAATGAAATGATCGTCAACATGATGCCTGAATATGATAAGATCGCATGAAAGATCAAGTGAGGTAACATGATTATCTGATGAAACTCCTGAAATGATTACCTTGAACAAGTTAACAAGGTTGGAAATTCGATCCATAAGATCAACTACTGAACCGTGAGATGGATTGGATGATTAATGAATTAACTGAACAATGAGATTGACTGAGTGATGAATGAATTAACTGAGCGATGATATTGACTGAGTGATGAATGAATTAACTGAGCGATGAGATTGACTAAGTGATGAATGAATTAACTGAACAATGAGATTGACTGAGTGATGAATGAATTAACTGAACGATGAGATTGACTGAGTGATGATGAATTAACTGAACAATGAGATTAACTGAGTGATGAATGAATTAACTGAACAATGAGATTAACTGAGTGATGAATGAATTAACATGATCGACAAGATCAAAATGATGATTGAGGATTATTAACTGGTGAATGAGTTGATCCTTAGCACTTACACGAGTCACACGTGCTCCAAAACAATTAGTCATGAATCAATCATAACAATAATATCACATATAGGTTTCAACAAAGCATGAATAATTAATGATATGATGAATGTATGAACATAAAGATAATCGAGTCCTTACACAGGTCATACGAAGCTTCTAGGTCTCACGATACTAGTCTCAACTGATGATGACTCGATGAATGAACGACTCGTGCAGTCGTACAAATTTCATGACTCACAAAACCTGACTGTCCAGATTGTCATAACCTGACAGTCCCACTACTACCGCATCGGTAGAGCCACATAACTCACATATCAGGGTATCTCACAACCCAAAATCTCTGATACCATCTTTTGTAACACCCCCATATCCTATTGGGTTATTACAGTGCCGCGGACCCTACGCCAGGAGATCCACCAGGCGAACATGACTAAAATACATTAAATTAAACAACAAGGGAAAATCATAGTCCCTACCATGATATCCGACACAATATTCCGATAAGGAATTTCAACGACAACGATGGGCCTACATGGCCAAAAATAAAATACAACAACATCCACGAGCATCTGCTCGGGTAATACATAATGACAAAGACTGACAGACTGAAGAACACTCCAACTGACTGACCAACATGACAACTCAGACTAGTATCGCTCGAATGCCTCGTCGCCATCATCATGCCCCTGTGTCTCAACTCTCTCCTCGCAAGCACCTAAAACATGAAAACATGTTCCGCCCCACTGGTCACCATCCGATAATGAATATCAAATACATGTATAACATGATATGCATCCAAAGGCAGAATGAAAAGGTACAATGATAATAATAATACGAGATGCTCACAAACCAAGGTAAGAACCGAGCATTCGTGAAACACTATGCCCACGACATACTATTAATACCTGTTCGACAGGTTAGAACATAAGTGCCCAACGGCGAATCATAATTATAGAGTACCACAATGAATTACACGACATGAACCAAACCAGAACTGAATTAATTATGAATCGCAATGCCCGAAGGCTCCAATGAAATTACCAAGACAATCACAAAGGCTTGAAAGCCACTCAGCCGAAGCTGTCAAATATCACAATCACATGAAGCCAAAACAGCCCGAAGCTGTTATCGATTAGGGCCGAAGCCACGGCACAAAGCCGTATCACAATTAGGGCTGAAGCCACGGCACGAAGCCGTATCACAATTAGGGCCGAAGCCAAGTCACGAAGCCGTATCACAATGAGACCATCCAATGGCCGTGACCTACTGAATTGTAGGTGTTGGGAAACCAACCGCAAAGGTTCAAGCCCCAAACTTACCCATAATGAGATCATTCAGTGATCGTGACCTGCTGAATTGCAGGTGCTGGGAAACCAACCGTGAAGGTTCAAGCCCCAGACTTACCCATAATGAGATCATAAACATGACCGTGACCTACTGAGTTGTAGGTGTTGGGAAACCAACTGCGAAGGTTCAAGCCCCAAGCTTACCCATAATGAAACCATCCAATGGCCGTTGACCTACTGAGTTGTAGGTGTTGGGCGAAACAACTGCGAAGGTTCAGGCCCCACCAAACTTACCCCATAATGAAACCATCCAATGGTCGTTGACCTACTGAGTTGTAGGTGTTGGGGGAAACAACCGCGAAGGTTCAGGCCCAACCAAACTTACCCCATAATGAGCACTAGCCGAGACTAGCCTCCAAACATAATTAATCACAAAAGGCAACGATACCAAGATTACCGAATTCACGAGAATGATAGTGTGCTGCCTTGAGTCGGCCAACACGACAACAATGACTCACGGATGGGTACCGTCCTCGGCGGTCCTAATTCAATACCTCGATTACCTTAGAATGGTCAATCGATAACAACAACACAACGGATGGGAACTATCCTCGATAGCCCCAATTCAATACCTCGACTGCCTTAGAATGGCCAACCGATAACAATGATGCATCGGATGATTTAATACCTCGATTGCCTTGAAACGGTCAATCGATAACAATGATACAACGAATGATTGAGCACATCGATTGCCTTAGAACGGCTAATCGATGACAATGATACAATGAATGATTGAGCACCTCGATTGACTTAGAATGGCTAATCGATGACAATGATACAATGAATGATTGAGCACCTCGATTGCCTTAGAACGGCTAATCGATGACAATGATATAATGAATGATTGAGTACCTCGATTGCCTTAGAACGGCTAACGGATGACAATGAGACAATGAATGATTGAGCACATTGATTGCCTTAGAACGACTAATTGATGACAATGAGACAATGAATGATTGAACTCCTCGATTGCCTTAGAACGGCCAATCGATAACAATGATATAATGAATGATTGAGCTCCTCGATTGCCTTAGAACGGCCAATCGATAACAATGATATGATGAATGATTGAACTTCACGATTTCTTTAGAACGGCCAATCGATAACAATGATATAATGAATGATTGAACTCCTCGATTGCCTTAGAACGGCCAATCGATAACAATGATACAATGAATGCCTCGGCACCTTTAATCGGCTACCGACGACGAAGATGAGAACGAATACGACAATGCCTTCAATCGGCCAATACAACATGAATGACAGGACGCCAACATTAATAACAATGATTACAACAACGTCTAGATCGACATCAATATTAACAACAACAACCGATACATCGATACCGCGAACCGGTGATCGATAATAACATTAACAACGAATATCGCAATGCCTTACCAGCCATTAATGAATGATAATAACATTTGGCATAATTACCGAAGAGTATCGTATCGAACGATCCCCTAATATCAATGAACTTATGAAGAGACTAAGTCTCGAAATGATACAACACATTCATACACATATATGATAACATTAATCTCATTGACTAGTACAAGTATAAAACTTGCCTCCACTACACCATATATGGCTTTCAACAACATTTTTTTTGATGTTATAAGCAAAAGTGTAGCCTTAGATGCCTTAAAATTGGTCAAATTTGATTTAAGGCTACACATTTTTCTAACGTTATTATTGATATAAATTAGTGTTACCGTAGACCAAATTGAATATCTACGCTAACACAAAATTTGGTGTAGCCGTTGCTATTTAGAAAAAGTGTAACTAAACACTAAAAGAAATAGGCGGATTTGCTAAAATATTTTAGTTGGTCCAAATAAATTATTTTCAACTATAACGACCTAATTTTTTTAAGGTATTTTATGAATCGTCCTAATCGGAGGGAGTAATGTAAGAGAGATGAGCATTAAATAAGAGGAAATATTGCACTACGCCATAAGTGCTTATATGCAACGCATATCTCCGGTGTTGCAAGGAAAAGTATTGCAATAGCCCTCTGATCTTTTGTCTTTTGCAATACTACTCAATTAGTGTTGCATTAGACCTTAATGCACTGTTGCAAAAGACGTTAATGCAACACCAACCTAAAGTGTTGGATTATACGTGAACTTAAAGCGTTGCAATATACTAAATCATCTTAATAATTACGAAAATTATTTTAAATATTTTTAAAAAAATATCGTCAAATTTAAGTTTTTTACACTAAAATAAAGTAAATTATTTGAATTTGTTTAATTATTTTATAACGGATTTTTTATAAGAGCACATATAATTTTTTACTTAAAATTTGTTCGGATTAAACTAATAAATTTAAAAAATATTAAAAAAGAAAATAATTCCTTAAAATTATACTAATAAAATATATTATATGAATACATATATTTTTATTTTGAAAAATATAATCTAAAATGAAAATAAAAAATTGAATTTATACATTCAACTCTTTTAAAATATAATAAGAAATATAAATTAAAATTTATTTATATTAATATTATAAAAAGTTGAAAAATAAAAATGCATTTATCATCAAAACATTTGGACAACGGCACGCTGAGATGGCCAAATCTCGATCTAAAACTGGACATTGAAAACATGGGTCTTGTAAAGATTGGGAGATGCTAATCCCGATCGAAAACTGGACATTAGAGATGTTAATCGGGCCCGGTCCCGTCGGACCAGCCCGTTTAACTCGCTAAAAAATAGGGTTAGAGCCAAAATATCACAGCCTTTTAAATCCGGGCCGTATACCCTATATTTAAGAATATAAATATTTTTAATATATATCATATATACATATAATGTAATTAATAAGTTCAAGTTAGTATAATAAATATTTAAAATATAATATTTTATATAATAATATATCTAATTTATAATACATTATAATATTTATGTATAATATATAATATTTTATATAATAATATATCTAATTTATAATACACAGTTATCTCCCTAACTTCCTCTCCCTCACGGGCAGAACTCATTTTCTTTTTCTCTTCTTCTTCTTTCTGATTCTCCCTTCTCGGCTCTTCCTCTATCCTCTTCTTTACTCACAAAGTTCACACACACACACACACACTCTCACAAAATTCACACACACACACATAGTGAAAGATGAAAAATGAAAAACGGCAATTGTGAGCAGAGCGTTGTGCGCGGCGCGGGTTAGGGTTTCTGTCCTAATTTCCGGCAGGCATATGGCATCGGCGGCCGGGGCATGGCAGAGGTTCTGGTTCAGGTGGGTTACATGAATTCGGGTCGAAATTGAGGTTTAAATTCCAAGACTCGAGTAAGAATTCCTAATTTTTTTGTGAATCTGGGTGTTGTGTTGAGGTGAACCGGCTGGGCTAGATTTCTTGACTCAGGCAGGTTTGAGCCGGTGTCAAGTTCCGATCTCAGATTTTGGCGGTGAAAATAAGGCTCGACGACAGCCCGATGGTTGAAAGTCGGGACTGTTTGGGCTACATAAAATTGAAGTGCTTTAGTTGTTGTATTTTTGAGTTATTATCTAATGTATATTGATTATTGTTTTAGCTTTCAAAAGGATTCAGTCAGAAGAAAATACTAGGAGGTCTGTAGATTTGTTGATGATGATTTGCTTTGAATGCTTCCCGGTGTTAACCTCTTTTTTTTTTTTTTTAGAGCATACTTCTGTAGATTACTTGCCGGGTTCAAGTGGTCGTACCCAACAAAGAACGCTCTTGTGTTGAGTGCACCAGAGGAAGGCTGAGATGGCCAGCCATTCTGATTGCTTCATTGCTTTGCTAGGTTTGTACAATCTCTCTCCCTCTCTCTCTCTCTACTTTGTTTCTTATTGTTCATACAGTATTGTTTACAATTATCAGATGGTTATGGCACTATGGAGGAGTTATTGGAGGTCGTAACATGGGCTCAAATTGGCATCCATGAACAACTCACGTGCATGTTCTAAAATTGTAAGAATTCATCCTAACTCACTAAGTTTCATAACTTGAACTATGATAGGCTTGTAGGCATGTTCATATAGTAAGCTCACGACTTACAACTTTAAACTAGGAACTGCGCACAGTCAAGCTCATACAGTAAGTTCCAATATGCATAATAACTCAAAAAGATTGAAGTTAAACGTAATGCAAGTAAATAATAAATTATGAGCCGTAATCTTCTTAGGGCAGAACAAGTAACTTTCATTCATAAGCAATAAAAGCATACAATTACATTATTTGCAAGAAAAACTAAATAAAAATAAGATAAATAGAACTATCTATAACAGCAAAGTGAGATAATTAACATCTATGTTGCTGTCAGCTAATGTTTTTCTCTGGCCTTTTACTGTAAGGATCAAGTTGGTTTCTTTCCACAAGTTTTCTTGTTGTTCATTTATTTGTTTACTGTAATAACATTTTCCTTCTAAAGACATGTCATAGACCAACAACCAGTCTTTTGGGTGGGTAAGATAATCATTTTTCATGTACCTTCATTTGAGTGTCTCTTGGGGAGTTTACCTTCTGCCATAAGCCAGGAAAATTCCTTGCTGCATCATTGAGTGTCTTAAACCTATTGAAGATCGTGACTACTTTATTAGGGTACAAAAGTACCTGTTGAGTTCATTGGTTTTTAAATTCTTGATCTCCTGGTCTGTGTATTACCTATCTGTAGGCAAATGAGTTTCTGCCTGCTTGGTGACCATATTAAGGTTGGGATCAGAGAACTCTGGCTTCTATGAGCTGCCAAACTTATGCCCTAAAGATCCTTGCCCCGGGCCAGTTATGAGAGTCGACTAACGATATTGGCTACAACATCATCCAAAGAAATAAAATAATTCACTTGCTTCTAGTGTCGCCGATCCGTTGCATTACACCACTTCTCCCCTCTTTGGGCATTATAAAGGGACGTTACGCTTTCAAAATCTCTTTAATGTTGGTGGCAAATTCATCATAGACTTTATTCTTTTTCTTCACCTCTTTGGTTAGATCTCAATATTCTTGTCATGAGCTTTCGCTTGTATCGCGTGATTTCAAGATCGAGAGCTTTGGCTTCATCTACAAGGGATTTTTTTAATCGTTGTTCAGAATTTCTACTTTATTTTTAGTGAATATACCAAGACGAGCTTGATAGCCACTGAGTACGCTTTGAAAGCATCTACTACATCCGAGATAGTACATCACATGTTGGTGACTGAAATGAGCTATCATGAAGAAAAGCAGCTCATTTTTATCGGAGTCTATGGCTCTGACAACATCTTTAAGAAATATAGTTTAGTAAGCAAGAGATTCTCGACACCGGTGTTGGTGAGGTAGAAAAGATGATTTCTTTGTCCTAATAGATTCAAGGTGCAAGTTAGGAATTATCTGACCTACGTGGACAACATACCACTGGAGGAACATTAATGTCCTTGGTACCTGTTGGGAAATGATATGATACTACCTTAGATATATCTTCTTCCTTTTCAACTATAGGCGAGATAGTCGCCTGGCTGTTGGATAATAGGATGTTCTTCATAGGGTGGATGTAATATCCGATCAGTAATTTTTCTTATTTTACTGTGTAAAATTCCTTCATCGTCTTCACTGCTCGCTTATTGCCTTTTATGAAATTGTATATACATTTCAATTTGCTTCCTTTGATTGCATGCATCACTACTATTTTAAGTCCTTTCTATTAACAGATATGTGATGTGCAGATTTGTTCAATCATGAGGTTTATTTATATGCCTTTTGGTCATTCTCGCAATTTGTTTTACAAATGGATTCAGATATTGTGCGTCTCGAGTATGTCTAAATCATGATACCGTTGACTACACCATAAGCAAGGAATTTTTAAGGAGTCTAGTCATTTATCTTACATGTTGAAGCCTGGAGCCCTTTTTACCTTGTTATTTGTTTGGTCATTCTCGATGAGAATGAATCATTATTTCACTTTGAAGCTATTTTATTGCCGTGCGTAATAATAAGAGCTCCGCATCGACCATGTCAAGTCAAGATCCAAATGATGACCATCCACCAAGAGTCACAAACGGGTAATTATTGTTGACTTATCCGATACTCCGATTGGTAGTTGGTGGTTTATAACTTTTTTCACCCCTTTTTCACTTTCCTAATAACCGACAGCTTGAAGAAAAAGGTTGAAATTCTAAAGAACGCGAGGGACTATTCTTTCTTATCCGATGATTTGTTCAGGTATGAGGAAGTGTCGTATTTTTATGATTGTTAGCATGAATAGGCTCTTGTGGTTTTGGTGTCCTTTTTCTTATTTCTATTATCTATATATTGGCAGTTGAGGAGACCACCACCCAAACTTGCAGCTCGTCATACTTCAGTGGACCAAAAGCCAAAGGCAATACCTAAGAGGCAGCTCCATGATGAAGATTCTGATGGTGAAAATCCTATTAATATGATCAGACAAATGTTTGGGTAAAAATTAGCTCTTTTTTTTGCTGCATTAATAATTTTATGCCTTTAACGAGAAAAAGAAAAATGGTCAATGCTGCATGTTATGTTCCAGGAATTTCAGTTTTCTTTTTACCCATTCATATTGCCTGTAATATGTATTCTTCGGTATACTAAGCAATTTATGCTACCTTATGTAAATGCTCAGGGAGTCTATGCTAGAAAAGGTTTAACATTGATTTTGCAGTTTATCTTACCCTATACTTTATCATCTCTTCCTTGTGAAATTCAACTATCTCCTTCTTAACATAATGTGACATATTCTCATTCTTCTTACCAGTGAGTGTATATATATAGTCAAGAAGAGTATATTACAGAGCAACCGAAATCGAAGTCTTCAGCATCACCATCCGTTCAAGTTGCTGATCAGTACGTGGCGGACCTAACTACTAAGATCAGGGCTCAACTCGAGAAATGATGAAAATGTTGGCCGAGAAGAATCCAGATTTGAACTTAAAGATTGATGACTCTCAGAAATCAGTCGAGGAGTCCTATGGCGGTGACAATGTCACTCCTTGACTGATCTCATCATTTTATATTATGCTAGCTAAGTGACTCAAGTAGTTTTGTTATATTTGTGGATTGCGATCGTAACTTGTTCTTAGCTATTATGGATTGAATATTAGCAGTCATGTATTTTGGATGTTGTTATGGTTGACATTGTTTTAATGGTATTGACTGTTTTATGGTAATATTTATTTTTCAATATAACATTTTGCTTTTTAGCATGAAAAATGATGGTAAAAATCTGCAAAAATGTAGCCATAGACTATAATTTATAATTTTTTCTGTTGGCAAAATATAAAAATTGTGTTGGCAAAGATTAAAATTGTGTTGGCAAAAGTTAGAACTGTTCATATATAAGTGTAGCCATAGTGTTAAAGTTGGTAAAGATGTCAAAATGTTTCACAATTTAATGTTACATTAGACCTCATGAGTGTTGGCATAGGTCTACGGCTACACAAATCTTGGTGTCACTAAAAATATAAAAGTGTGGCCTTAAGTCTACAGCAACACAAAATCTAGTGTAGCCAGAGACAATAAAAGTGTTGGCATAGGGGTCTATTGCTACACTTTTTTAACATGTTACCAAAAAAAAGAAAAGTGTTACCTTAGACCCCTATGGTTGCGGCCGTTTTTGTAACACTTTCGAATTTGGTCAAAGTGTAGCCATAGCTTGTTTTTCTACCTTCAGCAACACTTTTTGGACTTTTGAACACAGTTTTTCAGGTGTTGCTGAAACCCATATATGGTGTAGTGCTCAACCGAAGGCGATGAAACCCTTCCACGAACAACGAACGGCATCCTCCGATAAACACAAGTACTCGAACAACCTTGAATGAAATACAATTCATTCAATAACACAATATCAATCGAAATCAACATAACGACCGAAAGAAACTCTTTGAGGCATTTAATCGAACACTAAATGTTCAAAGTTCCTCAAGAGCCTAAGAATCATCAATCGGGTTGAACGAATCGAAAATATTGATATACAATCTATAGAACACGATTAATAATGTTTACGAACATCAACCGATTCATCAAAATCGGACTAGAATCGAAATCAAGAACAAATCCCCCAAAAAGTCAACTTGGAGGAAAATCAAGAAATATACCTTGATTCGACGAAGAACACGGATTGGAAGATGATATAATCAACAAGAATCTTCCAAAACGTATTGAAATTAGAATCGGCGAAGAACTCGATTTCCCGAGCCTCCCGTCGCCAGCCGCCGAAAAACGAGGAAAAGGGTGAGAAATGAAGGTCTGGCCGAGCCCAGGCTATATATAGCCGGCAGGGTTACGGCCGTAACCGGCAGTGCCTTATGGCCGTAACTCGGCACTTACAGCCGTACTCGGTAGGTCTTACGGCCGTAACCGACATTCGTCAAAAAGTCTGCCCAGCACCTATCGGACACTTACGGTCGTAACTAGCACACATTACGGTCGTAACCGGCCTTCGTTCGGAAGATGCCCAGCGCCCATACGGCCATAACTAGCATTCGTCAGGCCATGCCTGCCGAGCACGTACGGCCGTAACCGGTACCTTACGGCCGTACCTTGGCCAGGCTAGGCCCGGCTCCGGCCGTGGCCACTCTGACGGCTCGACGACCCCGAAACCCGAACCTGAATACGAATCGAAGATATGGTTACGACTTAGTCGCAAAGACGAATCCAAGCGCTAAGAGAACACACGATTCCGACCACCCGAAGGCTCGAAATTCGAAAACGGAATGTAATTACCCCAAACTTTGGGAAATTACGAAAATGGCCCAAAACGTCCGAAATACACGATACACGATCGAAACACCAAGCCAAAGCTCACAACATGAATAATAATATTAAATGAACTTACGAGAAACTCAAAACAACAGTTTCAGACGAGATTCGCAAGAATCGAACTCAAGTGCGGAAAAGCCGCTTAAGAACTCGGATCTCAACAAAACGATACCGAAACGAACTCGGATGAAAAAAAGTGCAGAATTAATCATTATGAGAATGACGATACGATTATGAGCGAGTCACTAATATGGACTTCCGTCAAAAAAAAAAAGAAAATTACCGGAAAATCGAAATTGCGGATATTACACAAGGCACCTAAGCAGTTGCCTTCTAAGATACTCGGTGAATACATGTCCGACAAACTATTAGTGGAAGGAAAAATTATGACTCCGAAGCTAGTGCAGGCTCAACTTAAGAATGAGCATTGTTTGACAATCCGTTATGGCTTGGCATTGAGCATTCTCAACCATGCTGTCTCAGTGATATATGGAGACCATCAAGATTCTTTCAGAATGATCCCATCGTACTTGCATATGTTGGAGGTGACGAATCCAGGTACCATAACTGATTATGTAGTTGATGCAAATACTGGAAAATTTAAATACATGTTTTATGCTTTGGGGGCTTCGGTATCTGGATTTCGTTATGCTAGACCAATTATTGTTGTTGATGGGACACACCTTAGGGGTAAGTATCGAGAAGTATTATTTGTTGCTGTTACAAAAGATGGTAACAATCAGATATTTTCACTTGCTTTCGGGATTGGCGACGTCGAATGCGATGAGTCGTGGAAGTATTTCATGTACAAATTGAAAGAGGCCTTTGGTTGTCCAAGGGACCTCTTGATTGTTTCAGACGGGCAAAAATTCATAGCAAATGCTATAGGATAGGTATTCCCACTTGCGCATCACGGGTTATGTTGTTACCACGTTCAGAAGCATTTGGTTAAGTATGGTCAACATGTGGTTGCAATTTTCAATGCTGCAGCTTACAGCTATCATATTGAGGACTATAATAGGCATATGGAAAGTTTAGAAATAGCATGTCCAGCTGCAGCTACATACTTGAAAGAATCTGTCGGTGAAAATAAATGGGCTCGTGTGAAGTGCCCAGTCCGGCGATTCGAGGTTATGAATTCAAATGCCGTTGAAAGCATGAACAACCATCTTCTCTGGGCTAGAAGGCTGTCCATTTCCGCACTTCTCGAGGTATGTCGAACCGTGGTAGAAGAATGGATATCTGATCGATATAAAAATGCAAATGAGTGTCCTGGACCTTTAACGAATCATGCATACGAGATATTGATGAAGGCGGTCGGAGCTGGATCGAACATGAACGTTCAATTCCTTAGTGATGGGGTGTTCAAGGTGACTTCTAACAGGAAAAATTATGTTGTGGACTTGAGAGAGCAAAAATGCAATTGTATGATGTTCCAGCGTGATAAGATCTCGTGCAATCATGCCGCTGCAGCTACAAGGTACCTAAATCATGACCAAATTGTGTATATACATGATTACTATAAAGTGTCCACGCTTCGCCAAATGTGGGGACGGTCTGTGATTCCAGTACTTTACCCAAATGATTGGTTCATTCCTGCTAACATCAAGGTAAAAGTTTGTGAACCACCAGACAATCCGAGGCAGGCAGCGCGACCAAAAGAAAGGAGACACACATCAGGGATTGAGTCCTCGACTCATACTCGTAAAGTTAAAACATGCGTTAGATGTGGATGCACATGGCACAATAGAAAGACTTGCACTGCAGTTATTCCCCAACTATTTGAGGATTTCACAATGCAACCAACTCCGTCTAAAAAGGTACGTGCAAAAAAAAAGTGTAGTATATGTCATTCTGTTGACCACACTGCTCCAAAATGTCCAACTAAGTATCGTTTTGACCTAAATGAGCCATTAGTGTAAAATTAGTTATATTTATTTAAAGTATTTATATGTTTCATATTTATTATTTCAGGTATTAAAATTGAAGCTTAAAGTATTTGTATGTTTCAAATTTCAAATTGATTAAGTTCAACCTCAAACCAATTAAGTTTAATTTCAAATTGATTAAGTTCGATTTCAAATTGCTTAAGTTCAATTTGAACCAATTAAGTTCAAATTTCAAATTGATTAAGTTAAAATTGAATCAATTAAGTTCAATTTGAACCGATTAAGTTTAATTTCAAATTGATTAAGTTCAATTTCAAATTGGTTAAGTTCAATTTGAACCGATTAAGTTCAATTTCAACCGATTAAGTTCAATTTCAAACCGATTATGTTCAATTTCAACTGATTAAGTTCAAATTTCAAATTGATTAAGTTAAAATTGAACCAATTAAGTTCAATTTAAATCGATTAAGTTTAATTTCAAATTGATTAAGTTCAATTTCAAGTTGGTTAAGTTCATTTTGAACTGATTAAGTTTAATTTCAACCGATTAAGTTGAATTGATTAAGTTCAATTTCAAATTGGTTATGTTCAATTTCAACCGATTGAGTTCAAATGTCAAATAAGTTAAAATTGAATCAATTAGGTTCAATTTGAACCGATTAAGTTTAATTTCAAATTGATTAGGTTCAATTTTAAATTGGTTAAGTTCAATTTCAACCTATTAAGTTCAATTTCAAACTGGTTAAGTTCAATTTCAACCGATTAAGTTCAAATTTCAAATTGATTAAGTTAAAATTGAATAAATTATGTTCAATTTGAACCGGTTCAGTTTAATTTCAAATTGATTAAGTTTAATTTTAAATTGGTTAAGTTCAATTTGAACCGATTTAGTTCAATTTCAACCGATTAAGTTCAAATTTCAAATTGATTAAGTTAAAACTGAATCACTTAAGTTCAATTTGAACCTATTAAGTTTAATTTCAAATTTATTAAGTTCAATTTCAAATTGGTTAAGTTCAATTTGAACCGACTAAGTTCAGTTTCAAATTGGTTATGTTCAATTTCAACCGATTAATTTCAAATTTCAAATTGATTAAGTTAAAATTGAATCAATTAAGTTCAATTTGAACCGATTAAGTTTAATTTCAAATTGATTAAGTTCATTTTTAAATTGGTTAAGTTTAATTTCAACCGATTAAGTTCAATTTCAACCGATTAAGTTCAATTTCAAATTGGTTATGTTCAATTTCAACCAATTAAGTTCAAATTTCAAATTGATTAAGTTAAAATTGAATCAATTAAGTTCAATTTGAACCGATTAAGTTTAATTTCAAATTGATTAAGTTCAATTTCAAATTGGTTATGTTCAATTTCAGCCGATTAAGCTCAATTTCGACCGATTAAGTTCAATTTCAAATTGGTTATGTTCAATTTCAACTGATTAAGTTCAATTTCAACCGATTAAGTTCAGTTTCAACCGATTAAGTTCAATTTCAAATTGGTTATTTCAATTTCAACCGATTAAGTTCAAATTTCAAATAGATTAAGTTAAAATTGAATCAATTAAGTTTAATTTGATACACAATAATCATTATAAAAAAGAAGATATACATGTATATCACTAAAAGAAGATATCACTAATCTTTATCACCCCACCATATAAACAAACTAGTGGGATCACACACTACAGTATCTACATCATCGCTAAACCTCTATATAACTCGGGTCATACGTCCTCTAAATGCATAAATATCCACCTCAGTCTTTCCATGAGAGAAAGACTGCTGAATGAGAGACTCTAAAGTCCGTATAGAATACGCACCACAAGAGGTCGAGTCATCCTATACATAGCATAAATCCTTCCTCGCTGTAGCAATTTGAAACGGAGTAACCGGGGTGATATCAGGGCGGCACTCGTAAAATCCAGAACGCTGTAGAATGGTAGGAATTAAGCGACATATACCCGATGCCTGCCGCGATCTCAACTTCCAATATACATCGTGTTCCTGCGCCAGAGAATCGTGCATGATGATGATACTCTCCTCGAGTATAATGCGGAGAACAACCCAATGTCCGCTCGAGGACTCTGGAGACGTATTCCAGATGGTCAACACCTGGATTGTTCAAAAAGTACATTGTCAGCACAATAGTACACGAATAACTAATACAAATAAACAACAAAACATGTAATAAATTATCACCTCACGTAACTCCCACCAAGGGCGATGATCGCCCCAAAATGGTCTCAGACCGTGAACGTGGCTGATCAAGAAATCGAGGTCATCTTCGTCAATACTCAATGAACATCCTCTCATATTGGAGTTATTTCATACATTGATACACGTTGCCTAATATAAAATAATTTTGTCCGCACAGAAATGACTCACAGATATGCACGGTCTCACGGTTATTCAAATCAGTATGCACAGGCTCAGGAGGCTCTGCTGATGACTCACGTCCATGAGTAAGATATAGAGGCTTAGAAATAACCGGACCAGATGTCCACTGCTGGACAATACGCTCTCCGGCTAGATCACCGACAGAAGCATCGCCATCAGCCCTCCCCTTTCCCTTCCCATTCCTCTTCCCCTTTTCCCTCCCCCCACCCTTCTTGCATAGGGCCATCATGTGCGTATACTGCACCCGCTCGCTCGCAGCATCACTAATGGACTGCATATACGGCTCCTGCTCCTCTACAGGTGTCGGAGATAACACCTCAAACAATCAATCTAAATACAATTCAATGATTCATTTTCAGTAATTGTTACCTTAAATATCTACAAGAGTATTTACGTATTGAAAATCTATAATTGATTACCTCATCATCGAAGAATGTGGTAAAATCAACATGACCTAGCTTCTTCAACTTCCAGTGTGTACAATGAGGTCGCTGGATGAAAGAAGCTCCGAGCATGGTCCCACATTTGGAGCCTAACGAAGGTATAGCCTCGCAAAGCCCATATCTGAAAACAATAATTGAATCCCAACATAAGAAACAATAACAATATTTATTTTGAGTTTGAGTATATAATTAAGTTAATGAATGCGAGGACGTACCATAATACCGTATATGTTACCATAAAAATGGTAACTCTGATCCAGACCAGCGGGGACCTCAGTGGGTGTAACACCCCCAATCCGCTCAAGGATATTACACGTCGTAGAACCTTTCCTCAAGGATCTACCAGGCTGGTAACAATATCGAACATCACAACAATGCCTTTAAGGATAAAGTGGCTCAGTAGACCGATTTGGTCTTTCAATGAATACATATAACTCAATCTCAATACATGTCCACGCAGGGGTCAAATACAAAATACTACCGTACAATGGGGAAAATATTGCAGCGGAAATAACGTATAACTAAACTAATAAAAACAATGAACGGGTCCTCATGTGATTAGTATCGATCATATTTCATCATCCTTCATGCCGATCCTGTGCTATGCTCCTCAAAACCTGAATTCAATACAGACATCCACCCCCCGATTCCTCGGGGGTTAGCAAAATTACACTATTTTGCAAGTGCAAGTACAAAGTGCAAAATACGAGTCACACAATTCAAGTTCCAAGAATAACGATAACCAGAAATCCTCAAAGATTCAAACATAACGAAAAATACTTCCCGAAGCAAGAGTTTGGGTAAAATATTCCAAAACCGAAAGGTCACAATTCAAGAGAAACAATATATAAAATGATTTAAAATGCTATCCGGAGTTTTAATAGAAAATAATTTAGAATTATCGAATCCTTCTCTTTCCAAAATCAACAGGGGTCACAGCCCAAAGATTTTGTTTTCACAAATAAAACCAACAACATATTCACAGGGTTAAAATCCACGTCACGTGTCCTCGACGGACATAAAATCAACACAACATAATCACCCAAGATACGCAAATCTTGGTCACACAAATACAACACCAACTCGTGAATCCAGGGCTATACCATTGGATTCCCTCGAGGCCTCGTCGGACCCTCTTGAGGTGAGCAAAATACATTCACAAATCATATACACACCAACTCGTGAATCCAGGGCTATACCATTGGATTCCCTCGAGGCCACGTCGGACCCTCCATAGGTGAGCAAAATACATAACACCGTGAACACATGCCATGTCATCTCACGATTGAATCAATCACTTGTTGCATCCTGACCACATGATCACAAGCCATGTGTCACCGTAGATTGTCTTAGGCTCTCAAGGTTGGATCAATCACTTGTTGCATCCTGACCACATGGTCACATGCCATGTGTCACCGTAGACCTTCGACCATATCCACACATTTAGGGGTGGAACAAAAAAATGAAATACCGAAATACTGTCGTTACCGTATCGAAAATACCGTATTTTTCAATATACCATAACTTTCGGTACGGTACGGTATAATACCGTGTGTATTTGGTTCGGTATCAGTATGACATTTTTTAAAAAGTCGGTATTTCAGTATATACCGAAATACCATATGACCCAGATTTTTTTTTATATTTTATGATTCAATATAGGAAATATGAATCAGAGGCCTTTAGGGTTTCATTCATTTTCACATTCCTGACTTCCACACAAGACATCGGCGTCGGCCATCCTCTGACTCTCTAATCTCCAGCGGTAACCTTCTCAGTTCTCCCATTTCATTTCAAAAAATCGAGAGCTCCTCTCTGAAAAATCTAGTCATTTCATTCCCTGAAATATTTTGATAGCCAGGTTACTCGACTTCTCCTCTCCTCTCGATCATTCCAGATCTGTCGCCTCCTCTCCGCCTCCACCTTTCCAAATCCGATCGGCTCTTCGTCGACTCCGCCTTAGATATTTATTTCAAAATAAATGTTATTGTTGATTTTGGATGCGGATTCGCTGGATTGTCGTATTTTTTTAAAAGCTTGTTATGTCGTACTATTGTCAGGACATGAATTGTTTGTAATGTTTGTTGTGTCTTGAATTGTTTTTAAATGTCCTGAACTACTTTTTTTTTCATTTGGTATGGAGAACTTGCTGGGTTTGCTGAGGATTAAAGTCATCAGAGGAAGCAGGTGAGAACTTGTTGGGTTTGCTGAGAACTTGTCCTGAACTGTTTTTAAGTGTGTGTTTTTTCTTTTCTTTTTTTTTTTTTGATGCCACACGCAGTGACCCTTATATGGTTGTTAAGAATGGGAAGCCGGTCTGTATCATGGTTCTGTGCTCAATGAATGCCTTCTTATTTTTGTATGTTAAAATTTAATGTTTCTGTTTCTGTTTCTTTGTTTTTGGTATATGTGGATTCGGTGCTGAACGGTATGACAGTAATTTCGATATATGGTATACCGAATTACCGTGTATTATACCGAAAACGGTACGGCATCGGTATGTGCTATGATTCATACCGATATCTCGGTATACCGAGTCTCAGTATGCCGAACGGTTCGGTACAGTATCGGTATGCAAATTTATATAACGAAAGTTTCGGTACGGTATATGGTATGAGTAAAATAAATCAGTAGGGTACGGTACGGTATTCCACCCCTAAACACATTCACACAAATAACATAGCACGCCAAGGATATCCGAACAACTCACCCAAAGGCAATAAACACATAGCACAACACAAGTGTCAAATCACAACACACCGTAATGGGAGAATATATGTATATATTATCAAAGCACAACAATAACACCAAGCGTATTTATAGGGTTCACTTTACCATTCACGAAATACACCATTCACAAAACACACACGTTTTGAAAGTGAGCCCTTAACGAGGCTAAACCGAATCTTTAAAAGTTCATTTCAAACAACCAAACAAACATACCAAGACGATCACAATCATCATATCCACAAAACAAGAAATGTATGAACAAGGTACTTGCCTCAATACCACCAGCAATGGAACAATGAACGGATACGGTTGGGTAGCCCTCGAACTTCCAAGATCGACCAAAACCCCAACAATTCCACGAAAACTATGAAAATAATATCATCACGAATCAATAACGCTAAATGGCATCCGAATCAACCCGAAAAATAACAAGAATCCGAGGGTTCTTCAAGGAAATCGAAAATCAAGTTCCGAGTGGTAAAAATGGATAAACGAATTACAAAATCCGAAGACCACGACCAATACAACGATATTACCATGAACAATTCATCAAAATCGGACAAATCAACGAATCACGAAGAAATCCCCCAAAAATAACACACTAGGGTTCTACGGAAGAATTACCTCGATCCGGCGAAGAACAAGGATTCGGTGATGATATCATCAACAAGAATCCTCCAAAACGCCATAGAAATGATTAGAATCGACCAAGACCTCTTCTCCACATCTCACCCGTCACCCGCCGCCACAAAAATGAAAAAAGTGGAGATGAAATGAAGTATGGCCGAGCCCAGGCCTATATATGGCCGGCAGTGTTACGTCCGTAACCGGCAGTGCCTTACGGCCGTAACTCAGTCAACTGCCGATAGCGCACGCAATGTCCGAAGCCTTGCGTACGCAACGATCGAACCTTACGACCGTAATCGGCATAGCCTTACGGCCGTAACCGAACTCCCGGGGGCCACTGACTGAAATCTGCCGAGTCACTATGGCCGTAATAGGCCAGCGCTTAGCGGCCGTAACAAAGCCTTATGGCCGTAACCTGATGGACCTTACGGCTGTAACCGAGTCCTCCCAGGCCAAAGGGGTGCGGACGCCTTACGGTCGTAATCGGCCAGGCCTTACGGCCGTAATCGGCCTAGCCAGCCCTCCGACTGCCCGGCTCAATACTCGACGACGTCTCGATCACGCGAACGCACTAGCTATGATCCAAAACAATAACGAGCAGGCTACGAAACTCAATGTACCACAGTACAAGCATGCGATTCCAAAGACGTGGACGACAACAGTCCGTTCTACCGAAGAAAATTCAACGCAACCGGAATGAAAATCTCGGGTATTACATTACCATAGCGCGCGCTAATCAATAAGTGTAGCATGCACTAACGACTCAGAAGGACAACAACAGTATTCTCGGAAATGGGTACGACGACGGATACCCACAACTTTGGAAAATTACAAAACGGTCCCAAAAGTCCAAAAAATAACGATACGACAACAGTTAATCAAACCGAAGCTCACAACACATATGACAACGTTAAATAAACTTACGAGAAACCCGAAATGACAGTTTTGAACGAGATTCGCAAGAATCGAACTCAAGCGCGGAAAAGTCGCCTAAGAACACAGAACTCAACAAAATGATACCGAAACGAACTCGGACGTGCAAATAGTGCAGAATTAATTACTCTCAGAATGACGAAACGGTCACGAGCGAATCGTCAAAACGGACTCCCGCCGAAATTTTTTTTACCGAAAATCAAAATCGCGGATATTACATACTACCCTCCTTAAAAGAAGTTTCGTCCCGAAACTTAAAATAAGTAGGGGGCAACATCCCACCAGGAAGCACTCAACGAGATATACAAGAACCGAAAACTCGCGCCCAACGACGAAACGTTACAAGCCACGCAAAGAAACATGCGGCGTGAAAACACGCTCCACGACGACCATCACAACGCAACAAAACCAACCAGTGACAAGCGTCATCCAACAAATAATACAATCAAGTCAATTATCCAAACAATCACAAAAAAGGAAGTATCAATATAAGAAAACATGCACAGTCAAGAAAACAGAAAATAAACACAAAACGATCCACAAGGACAATTATAAACAGTTCGGACTACGCCAAAATCCTCAAAGACCACACTAGGCATCCCCGTGTCCTTTCGGAGCAGAGACGCAACCTCGATCCCCAAATCTCTCAGCTACCGTCTCGCAATGCACGGCTCGGTGACCCACCTGGCCACACTCGAAGCAGCTAACTAACGGTGAACGACAATTCTCTGCGGTACGAGATCAGGCAACAACAGTCAGACAAACACGATCGAACAATAATGATCGAACAACAACGACCGAACAACAATGATCGAATGACAACGGTCAAACAATAACTCCGTAGTTCACACTTCAACTCAAGACATTAAAAGAGCTGGTAGAAACTAAAAGATGTTACTTTCAAACAAGGTTCACAAGAATCGAACCGAACTCGAAAAAGTCACAACGATAAACAGATTGATCCTAAACAAGGTCACAACCCGTTCGAACGACGATAGCCGAGGTACCAAACAAGTTCAAAAAGTATCAACAAACACGAGCAAGTCGATAGAAGAGAGATAGAAAATGCAGAAGTCAAAAATAATACGGGCATTACATTCGACCCCTTATAAAAGAAATATCGTCCCCGCAATTCACAACAACGGGAGCAAGGTAACAACACAAAAAACAACCGACAGAAACATCTCCATGGGCTTCTCAGAGCCGATCCTGATATTTGTGCTGCAGCGTGGACTCCGGAAGTCTCGGTAACCAATTCGCAAAATTGGATTCTGTATCCCTCGAGTCCACACTTGTAATCTGCTACTGGCGTGGAAGGACAATTTGCACGTACATACCCCAGAACATTACAGTCGAAGTGCCTCGGCATACCGAAAATACAACTGCTAGGTACAATGGAATATAACATCGCAAAACAACATACTGGAGATGTCAATTCAACACAACATATCCACGTAAGGAGACCCACGTACACTAAATCCCAGCAACAGCGGCATACATTCGGCGATTTCAACAGACCGAACGATAACCAGCACACAATCACAAAACATCATGAAACAATCAGAGATGTACACAATCATACAAACTCAAGTTCTAACAACTCGCACATGTGCGATAACACGCAAATCACCATGAAACGTCGATATTAAAGATTAACATCACACCTCTCACAGAGGGTTAACATAATAAATGCGTGGCAAACGACTCAACGCTCACGCCACCAATTCAATCAGAATTCGGGGGTTAACCCCCTAACGAAAGTGCGAACATCATATATACATTCCCGGGTCTCCCACAGGAAAGATAGGTTTTAAAAATGAAAACCACCTTTTGAAAAAAAATTGGAAATATTAGTTGATCTTGAGTATCACATTTCGAAAAAATAATACAAACATCGTTATTGAGACCTCGAAAAAAAACATCTTGCGTTGGATCAAAATGAGGACACTTTTCTTTAGTGAAAAACTTTCAGAAATATTCGACCCTTGGGTTTAAGCAAATGCGCTACCAAAATTACTGAAATATCTAAAAATATTTTGGTCCTCAAAGTAGAAGAATTTTGAAACAGATAGTTGCGCTAGTAGGCGCCTCGAAAGTACAATCCATTTAAAAGTACGTCTCGAAATTTATTTCTAAGATACTCAAGGTTTTCAAAAAAAAAATCCATTAGGCTATAATGCCCCAAAACTCACACGTATCAACATTCGGTTACACACATCAAACTACACGCATCAATTCGTTCAAAACCAAGACAATACATGTCTTTTACCGGAAAATAAACAGTCAAATATCACAGTCAAAGGGACATAAATAACGACAACACTCCTCTTATAAACGAAACATGAGAGTCACATAAACGCATCACAAAATCAAGAATATCTGCATAGAGACTCCGTCACTTAACACATAATCATACAAGTAACTCCTGTCACATGAGGCACAACACAAAGAATGGAGACTTGCATCCACAGGTCGCATGAAGATAATGATCGCCCCACGATAATAATCACGACCAACCAACTCAGACGACGCGTCATGACACGACTCATTCAGACACAATCCGACGAGACAAAACTCAACAAACACCACTAACAGCCAAGGTTTCCACAACCTAAGCTCTGATACCATTTATGTAACGCCCCAATTCGGTCAGGGATATTGCACGTCGTAGAACCTTTCCTCAAGGATCTACTAGGCTGGTAACAACATCGAACATCACAACAATGCCTTTAAGGCTAAAGTGACTCAGTAGACCAATTTGGTCTTTCAATGAATACATATAACTCAGTCTCAATACATGCCCACGCAGGGGTCAAATACAAAATACTCCCGTACAACGGGGAAAATATTGCAGCGGAAATAACGTTCAACTGAACTAATACAACAATGAACGGGTCCTCATGTGATTAGTATCGATCATCTTTCATCATCCTTCATGCCGGCCCTGTGCTATGCTCCCCAAAACCTGAATGCAATATAGACATCCACCCCCTGATTCCTCGGGGGTTAGCAAAATTCCACTATTTTGCTAGTACAAGTACAAAGTGCAAAATACGAGTCATACAATTCAAGTTCCAAGAATAACGATAACCAGGAATCCTCAAAGATTCAAACATAACGAAAAATACTTCCCGAAGCAAGAGTTTGGGTAAAACATTCCAAAACCGGAAGGTCACAATTCAATAGAAACAATATATAAAATGATTTAAAATGCCATCGAGAGTTTTAATAGAAAACAATTTAGGATTATCGAATCCTTCTATTTCCAAAATCAACAGGGGTCGCAGCCCAAAGGTTTTATTTTCAAAAATAAAACTAACAACAATTCACAGGGTTAAAATCCACATCACGTGTCCTCGACGGACATAAAATCAACACAACATAATCACCCAAGATACGCAAATCTTGGTAACACAAATACAACATCAACTCGTGAATCCAGGGCTATACCATTATATTCCCTCGAGGCCTCGTCGGACCCTTCCGAGGTGAGCAAAATACATTCACAAATCATATACACACCAACTCGTGAATCCAGGGCTATACCATTGGATTCCCTCGAGGCTTCGTCGGACCCTCCCGAGGTGAGCAAAATACATAACACCGTGGACACATGCCATGTCATCTCACGGTTGGATCAATCACTTGTTGCATCCTGACCACATGATCACAAGCCATGTGTCACCGTAGATTGTTTTAGGCTCTCACGGTTGGATCAATCACTTGTTGCATCCTGACCACATGGTCACATGCCATGTGTCACCGTAGACCTTCGACCATATGCACACATTCACACAAATAACATAGCACGCCAAGGATATCCGAACAACTCACCCAAAGGCAATAAACACATAGCACAACACAAGTGTCAAATCACAACACACCGAAATGAGATAATATATGTATATATATATATATTATCAAAGCACAACAATAACACCAAGCGTATTCATAGGGTTCACTTTACCATTCACGAAACACATCATTCACAAAACACACACGTTTTGAAAGTGAGCCCTTAACGAAGCTAAACCGAATCTTTGAAAGTTCATTTCAAACAACCAAACAAACATACCAAGACGATCACAATCATCATATCCACAAAATAAGAAATGTATGAACAAGGTACTTGCCTCAATACCACGAGCACTGGAACAATGAACGGATACAGTCGGGTAGCCCTCGAACTTCCAAGATCAACCAAAACCCCGATAATTTCACGAAAACTACGAAAATAATATCACCACGAATCAATAACGCTAAATGGCATCCGAATCAACCCGAAAAATAACAAGAATCCGAGGGTTCTTTAAGGAAATCGGAAATCAAGTTCTGAGTGGTAAAAATCGATAAACGAATTACAAAATCCAAAGATCACGACCAATACAACGAGATTACCAAGAACAATTCATCAAAATCAGACAAATAAACGAATCACGAAGAAATCTCCAAAAAATAACACACTAGGGTTCTTATGGAAGAATTACATCAACCAGGCGAAGAACAAGGATTCAGTGATGATATAATCGACAAGAATTCTCCAAAACGCCTTAGAAATGATTAGAATCGACCAAGACCTCTTCTCCACGTCTCACCCGTCGCCCTCCGCCACAAAAATGGAAAAAGTGGAGATGAAATGAAGTCTGGCCGAGCCCAGGCCTATATATGGCCGGCAATGCCTTACGGCCGTAGCTCGGTCAACTTCCGATAGCGCACGCAATGGCCGAAGCCTTGCGTACGCAACGATCGAACCTTACGGCCGTAATCGACATAGCCTTACGGCCGTAACCGAACTCCCAAGGACCACTGACTGAAATTTGCCGAGTCACTACGGCCGTAACAGGCCAACGCTTAGCGGCCGTAACAAAGCCTTACAGCCGTAACCTGATGGACCTTACGGCCGTAACCGAGTCCTCCCAGGCCAAAGGGGTGCGGACGCGTTACGGCCGAAATCGGCCTAGCTAGCCCTCCGATTGCCCGGCTCGATACTCGACGACGTCTCGATCACGCGAACGCACCGGCTATGATCCAAAACAATAACGAACACGCTACGAAACTCAATGTACCACAGTATAAGCATGCGATTCCAAAGACGTGGACGACAACAGTTCGTTCTACCGAAGAAAATTCAACGAAACCGGAATGAAGATCTCGGGTATTACATTACCATAGCGCGCGCTAACCAATAAATATAGCGTGCGCTAACGACTCAGAAGGACAACAACAGTATTCTTGGAAACGGGTACGACGACGGATACCCACAACTTTGGAAAATTACAAAACGGTCCCAAAAGTCCGAAAAATCACGATACGACAACAGTTAATCAAACCGAAGCTCACAACAGGTATGACAACGTTAAATGAACTTACGAGAAACCCGAAATGACAATTTCGAACAAGATTCGCAAGAATCGAACTCAAGCGCAGAAAAGCCGCTTAAGAACACAGAACTCAACAAAACGACACCGAAACGAACTCGGACGTCCGAAAAGTGCAGAATTAAATACTCTCAGAATGACGAAACGGTCACGAGCGAGTCGTCAAAATGGACTCCCACAAAAAAAAAAAGAAATTTACCGAAAATCAAAATCGCGGATATTACAGTGGGAACATCGCTCAAATACGTAACCATAATATGATATGAATATAAGCCCCATGGAAAGCTCTCCCACCGAGTCTGGTCCTCAACCAACGTCCACAACCACCGTTCAGCAATACGCTTGCCACCATCCATACCGAATATCAAATAGCAGACGCACAGTACCTTAGCGACCTTCAGCGCATCATCAGGATGCTCTCTAAAATATCCAGCAGCAAATCGATCACGAATACGGTCTAACATCTGCCCCCCACGACTAAGCAACGGATACCGATCATACACGCTCCCCTCCGGTGGAACATCATCCCCGTGTACATCAAAGTCGGAGTCTCCGAATCGCAAGCCGGTGACTAACGCATACTCATATCTAGAAAATCAAATAAATCGATGACCGAGCCTAAACCAAAACTCATCGGCCTGCGCATCCAGTCTAATCACCTCGTTCGAGAACAAGGCATGCAATGCGACATTAGATAAAAACCCCCCCCCCCCCCCCCCCCACTCCTCCCGGCAAAGTGTCCAAGACATGACTCTCTAAACTCCCTAATAGTGTCATCACATACACTCCGCAGCTCAGCAACGATCGTCTTAACAATCCCTAATCTAACATACCCATTTATGGAGCATTTCGAACCCCGCATATTCGGCCTCTTCCAAACAACCTGCTGATTCAAATGTATCTTAATTTTAGATTCCTGCGGGTGTATTGAGGTAATATGTAATCGGGAAAAAGTAAGTGGACAATTCGAGTAACAGTGGAATTTATTCGATTTATTTCCATCGAGTTATTCTAATTCAACTTGAGACATCCTAATTCAATTTCAATCATCTAATGCAATTCGAGACATCCTAATACAATCCGAGTCATCCTAATTCTAGTAGTTGTATGTCAATTCGAATAATCCTAAATCAATTTGCGTCATTCTAATTATGGAATCTTCTAAATTAATTTGAGAAATCCTAATTGGTCAATTAGTCCAATTTGAGTAACTTATAAACTATATTCGAGTAAGACAAATAAAAAACGAAATAAACTAACTAAACGAAATAAACTAACTAAACGAAACAAACTAACTAAATTCGACAAGATATCCATATTTATAACATTTCCAAATTCGAATTGAAACTCGAATACGAATTACAAAGGTTACATAAATAATCAATTCAACACAACATCAATTCATACATAAAGAACATGATATCAACACACGATAAGTATTCGGGGTTGACCGGCGCTACTAGATTCCTAAATTCAATTTTCTCTATTTAATTTATTTTTTTCACCGTGTAAATCGAATGCAAATCTTATCATTCGAATGCAAATCGTGTAAATCGAATTCGTGTAAATCAAATGCAAAACGTGTAAACCGAATTCGAGTAACGAGCCTATTCGAGTGACACGAAAATAAAGTCTTACCTGTTTTTCGGAAGCGGCAGCGGCGGAAGCGGACTCGGAATCGGCATTATCGTCAGCGACGCTATTCGGGGAACGACTCAAATTCGGGGAGGTCGAATTCGCCATCGAGAAGGAGAAAATAACTCGGATTCGTGAAACTCGGATTCGTAAAACTCAAATTCGTAGGATTCGTTAAACTCGAATTCGTCGGATTCGTGAAAAAGGAAGAAGACGACTCGAGTCTTGTTCGTGAAACTCATTTTTTGTTCTGTTGTGTGAAACTCAAAGTCGGATTCTTGAAGAAGGGAGAAGACGACTCGAATCTTGTTTATAAAGAGTTACTCGCTATTCCTGGAACCCGAATTTCGGGCAATATAATTCGTGTGACACGAATTGTATTCGGGCAATCATTTTCGTGTCACGCGAAATAAAATATTATTTTCAACCTGATTCGAAATGCGCAAATAAAATTCGGGTTTCGTGTGGCCCGACGTCGTGTGACTCGCAAATTAAAATCGTGTCACACGAATCCGTTTCGTGTAAATGAATTCGTGTCATACATCTATTAATATTTTTAGCACGAATTCAAAAAAATCGAGTGACCCGAATTCAAATATGAATTCAAAAATTCGTGTAACCCGAATTTTTAGCACGTGTAAAAGTTATCCGTTTCCGAATAAAAAATAAACGTTTTATACGAATGCAAACAACTTCGGGTTACTCAGACTACCCGGCTACTCAGACAACTTCGGGTAACCCGAGTAACGTGTAACCCGAAATGGTCGTGTAATCCGAACTCCCTCGTGTAACCCGTAATTCGGTCGATCCTTACTATGTAAGTCGAATTCGGGTTACACGAATTTCTATTACGTGTTACGCGATTGTCAACCTTCCTCAATATTGTACTTTTTTTTAAGTTGACTCAAAATTATGTTACTCGATATTATAATAAATGACTCGAATTTATTCGAGTAAGAGTCAATTTCGACAATTTGAGTATCAAAAGAGTTGTTACTAAACTTGGGGAAGAAAAGAATATTATTATATGCAAAAGGACAAAACAAGCTATTCCCACTATGAAGCATTTATAGGACTCGGGACAGTAACAAATACAATATGGATACAATAATACAACATATTTTAAATATTTAAAGATATGAGTACG
Source organism: Orobanche coerulescens (assembly GCA_033398695.1). Classification (NCBI taxonomy): domain Eukaryota; kingdom Viridiplantae; phylum Streptophyta; class Magnoliopsida; order Lamiales; family Orobanchaceae; genus Orobanche; species Orobanche coerulescens. The sequence goes on along the minus strand of CM065815.1, from coordinate 14,498,704 downwards.
GCATCTATATATAATTCCAAGAAAATTATTCGAAAGAAAATGTTTAAATTATGTTAAAGTGAAATTATAAATACTCAAGTCTAAAATGCGATAAATTACAGAGAAAAGCATCTCAAGAATTAGCAATTAAAAATTAATCTATTATCTTTCAATTGAAAATAAATTTTATAACAGCGTATATCAGTTGAAAAAATGTGGAGATGATTGTGCTTATTTTTTGAAACAATAATATGATAAAATATTCAATAAGGGAGAATGGCAAGTTTGGTCCAAAATTATGGCTGGGGTGAGACGTTGAGTCCCGCGTTTGTTTCACTTGTGATGTTTAGTCCACAACTTTTAAAAATTGGCAAATATAGTCCGAAATTATATTTTTGTGGACTAAATGTGCTTATGTGGCAAAATTTTGATTAGGTGGCCAAAGTCAATCCACCTCACCCTCCAACTCAAACATTAATCTGCAAGTTCTTATTCATTCTCCCGCTAACAAGCACAAACAGAGTTTAATAATGACCCAAAATAATAAAATAAATTTATTAAATCATGGGATTTTAATCTGATGGAAAAAAAAACAGAAGAATTTTATAAAAAAATAAAATTTGTCCAAACATTTGAAAAAAAAATTATCACAGTGAACATTTATCACTGTCCAGAAGGAAAAAATTTATTACGGTAAAAATATTTATCACAGTCCAGAAGAAAAAAATTTATTACGGTAAAAATAAAATTTGTCCAGACATTTGAAAAAATATTTATCACAGTGAATTTATCACAGTGAACATTTGAAAAAAATTTGTCCAGAAGAAGAATAACCTGCCACAATCAATTTATCAAGAATAACCTGCCAAAAAATTTGTCCAGAAGAATAACCCGCCAAAAAATTTATCCAGAAAAATTCGTCAAAACAAAGAAAAAAAAAATAACAAAATCCATTTGAAATGCCAAAAAACCTGCCACAATCAATTTGTCCAAAAAATAAATATACCTTATATTTATAAATAAAGTAACAGTGAATATTAGACAATACAAATACCAAGAGTGCACACTTCAATTAAACCATCAAATTCAATAAGTTTGGAATTCACAAGTTAAATTGCCAAAACAAGTATCTCTGAGAGGACTCATACTACAATAATATCCCTAACTTCAAACATAATCAAATGAAGACAATATACAAAGATAAAATCTCCATTAATCAGTGCTTCTTCCTTTCACCCTTGTCAGGTGCCTTGCCCTTCTCCATACCAGCTCTGAGGTTTGATAGATGTATATACTTCCTCCCATCTTTCATGAATGTGATACCATCACCATCTGGATGGAGTTGTCTGTACATAGATGGCCCCTCCATCAAGTCCTTCTTCTTAGTAAAGTCTAAAATCTGTAAATAGTGCAAGTGTTTTAGTATTAGTCCTAGGCAGTGTTGTTAAACGCGATATGCGCACTGAAGCGCAACGCGATAAACGCGACAAAATGTCGGGTCCGGCGGCGCCCACTGACGAGTCTAGGGCGGCGCCTGGCTGGGTCGAGGGGCGAGCCCTCAGGGGTTTGGGGCGCCCAAAAGGTCTTCGGAAATTTGGATTAAAGATTTAGTGAAAATTTCGAATTTTAGAGGGAGTTGCAGCATAGAAGTATAACATGCAACTGTACCTGAGGTTGTTCAGGATCCCTTGAAGCTGCAGTAACTTGTTTTTCCCTAGTAGTACTAGTCCTTCTCACCTGCCCCATGGTAGTTACATAATTAGAACTCAAACAACATCAAACAAGCACACATAAATAAATTCAAAAAAAAAAAAAACTGGTTTAGGGAATGTTTGGATTATACTCATGCACCTCATAGGTTTTATGATGCTTTATCACTCTAAATCTCAGCTTCCATGTGCATGTAGCACAGCCCTCACACCTAACATATAATCTTGTACTATCATTTTTATGTATCTTCAGCTGATGCATAGTTTTGATAGCATGTGCAGTAATAGCTTTCTTAAGAACTTCTCTGGTAGCAAAAGTTTGTCCCAAATCAAAGATAGGATTATAGTCATTATCCGGATTATATGCCACACTTCTAGGCCTATTTGCAGGTCTTTCAATGTCATCAACATCAGATTCAAGTGCACTATCAAAGTCTTCATCACTTTCAGGAACTATGCCTTCTTCCTCAGAACTGGAGTCAGAATCACTGTCTATGTGTTTGCTTGAACCACTCACATAGTCAACTGGTCTCTTGCCTTTAGCTATCTCATTCAAATCATCCATCACTCTTTTACCCTTGCTTGTACCTGTCACAAGAATCAACATAAAGAAACAAGTACAAGTAGTTAATTAATTGATTGAGTTATATAAGCAAAGTACCCCACTTTAAATAAATTGGACTAATCAGAGATTACATACCACTTCCATTACCAGGTGCTTCTTCATTATCACAGTCAATTGGTACCTCATCACCCAGAGTCAGCTCCAGATTCTGAGCCTTATTATTACTACTACCATCACTTTCTGCTTCAACCATCTCACCTTCCACGTACAAGTGAAACTCCCTGTCTTTGCAATGTTCCTTATATGCTTCTTTCAAGGCTTTGTTGGAACCAATGAACATCCAACTGCTATCAGCCTTATCAACATATATCTTTCTCACTTCCTTTACACTTACTTCATCACATAATCCATTCACCCACTGCATTGTCAATTCTTTAAGTTGGACAAAGTCCCATTTTCTTACTGTCCCCCATTCATACGTAGGAACACCCTCAAGTTGATTTAAGAAATTTCCACCAAAATGTAGGGACAAGGTAAAACAGTTTTTTACCCAGTCTTTGATCAGGAAAATGACAAAGGAATCAGTAAAATACATTGTAGATATATTTCATATACATAATAAAAGAACTCAGAAAGATACACTGCGAATCATATAAAAGTACACACAATGACTAGAGGGTAGACAAAGGGAACCAATGACTGACACGCATGATTCCTTGATTTTTTTTGAGACAAAAACTTGAAGAATCCTTTTCACGGCATAACCTTTATTCATATTGTTTTAGTTGCACAAGTGATTTTCGTTGATCGTCTATTTGGAATTATTATCAACTGTAGTCCTTTTATGCATCAAATTGCTTTTGTTGTGTGTGTTCAGAGAGGAGATTGAAAAGCAGAAAGCTCATGAAAGGTATATGAGGCTGCAAGAACAAGGGAAGACAGAGCAAGCGAAGAAGGATTTAGGTAACATTTTTTTTAATCTGCTTCTTCACAATTTGGTCCATCCCTATCCGAATACAAAAACACCCAAAAAACTTTCAAAACTACAAAATGAACCTTAATTTTTCTGTTATTTATTTACACCCCCCCCCCCCTCCTCACAAATCACAATTATAACACTTTTGTAAAATTTTTACACCTAGACTTATAGCAGTGTTAATTTTCATTACTGAATCAAATTTTCATTATAACACTACGATGATCAATGCTACAGTATGGGGTAAAGTAGTCGGTACCTGAAAGAGACCAGCAAACCGCTCCAAATCGACATATGCCAAATAGCTAAATAATATAAACACTTACTATGTTGCAGCGGCGGCAAGTGAAGGAGATGGTCGGGACGCTCCTGAATATGTGACGTCATTTTCCGGGAGGATGAGATTTATCCAGAGCTTAGATCGGGTGAAGGATGGGTAGTGATAATAAATTCTCTCCTTGTTGTGTGGCAGGCCGCAAGAATGTGAGGTAGGGTTTTTTTGTTTCATTTTGTTTTGTTCACGTCAAACAAGTTGAGTTGGAGGGTGAGGTGGATTGACTTTGGCCACCTAATCAAAATTTTGCCACATAAGCACATTTAGTCCACAAAAATATAATTTCGGACTATATTTGCCAATTTTTAAAAGTTGTGGACTAAACATCACAAGTGAAACAAACGCGGGACTCTCACCCCAGCCATAATTTTGGACCAAACTTGCCATTCTCCCTATTCAATAATAAACTTATTCTCAATATTATCTGTGATTATTTTTTACATGATATTTTTTTATTAAAATTGTATAAAATATTTATATTATTTTTACAATATATTTAAAATCATATTCTTAGAAACGATATTTATCATTTTATTACACATTGTTATTTTTCTATACATGCAAATTATTTTCTTCGAAACTTAAATGGTGCATGGCACTAGGGGTGAAAACGGATCGGATACGGGCGGATAGTGCTCTTCCCGTATCCTAACCCATATTTTTCTCTCGGATTCGGAGTCGGATACGGGAAGGCCGGATACGGATACGAATTCGGATTATTCGGGATACGGACACGACGGATACAGACGGATTCGGGCCGGATTCGAATAAATATAATCGGATAATACGTGTCATACAAAAATCGTTTGGAAGTGATTGGCAGATATAAAAACTACCTACACAATATTTCATAAAAGTTCTAATGCAAACTATAGTAATTTTTTAAAAATCGTTTCATAACAAGGTTCCTCATTTTTACTTATTCATTCTCCCATAAAAACATGTTCTCCATACTTAGCAAAGACTAAAAAGTGGTAATTTAATTATTTTTAACAATTATTATAATATATATAATTCCCCTCTATTTACTTGAATAGAACATTTTTTTAAAAATGCATTTCATATGAAACAAATAGCTTATACGTTAGTATTAAAGTGTTTGGCTAATACATTTCTTTTAAAAATATTTTTTCAAAAATAATTTTTTCGAAATATAGTTTCTTTTATTTTTCGCAAAAGTATTTTTTATTTTTCAAAAATATAAAAATCCGAAACTAATTTTATATTTTCCAGAGAATAATTTTTTCGAAAAAATATTTTTGCCAAAAATAATTTTTCTCCGTAAAATATTTTTTAATTTTTTTCAAGAAATAAAAATTTCCATAAATAATGTTTTTTCGAAAAGATAATTTTTTTCCTAGAAAATATTTTTTCGAAAAATAATATATTTTTCAGAAAATACTTTTTTGAAAAAATATTTTTTCTTGAAAGCTTGAAAATTCATTACATCAAGTCAAAAGTGTTATATATATATATATATATAATAAAGTATATTTAAAATTTAAAAATATGGATATCCAGATTTATTATCCAGATTGGTATCCGGATTTATTATCCGGATTGGTATCCGGATAATATCCGATAAAATATGGGAAAACTCGGATACGGGCGGATATTACATTATCCGAATTCGAACCCGTATCCGAATTCAACTATCCGGATCCGTATCCGAATCCGACCGGATACCTATTTTTCATCCCGAATTCGATCCCGATCGGATACGGCTCCGGATCGGGCGGGAAATATCCGCCTACTTTTCACCCCTACATGGCACACAACGCGGAAGCCAGTATGAAGATTCCTCGAATGCTTCCTTTTCTTGACTTTCTTGCAGACTTCTTTATCTTTTTCTTTTCTGTTTCCTTTACACATTTTCTTTTTCCAATTTCTTTACACATTTGTCTCTCTTTGTCCCTTCATTTAGTTTGAATTTTTCATGGCTAGGTTTTGTGTTGTCATATGAAATGAAATTGCCGTGAAAAGGTTTAAACTTGAAATGGATAAAGTTAGGTTGGAGGCTTATACCTCACTAGTCCTCGGATAACAGTTCTACCACAGAAATGCTTTAGTTAAATCGGGAGATGTGTCCCATTCAGGGTCTTAAATATCCTCAACTACTGCGCTTGCGAGTCGTCCTGCCGATTCTTGCTTTACGCTAAACTCCCCAAATCCAACCGCATGATCCCACCGAGATCTGACCTCCACATTGCCAAGCCCTCAATATTTAATTTTCATATTTCATGGGTGTATTTAGCATAAATGTCAAACGAGCTATTTTTTTTAGGGTAAATAATAGCATTATTTCACCAAATGTAAACGGTTCATAATAAAACAAACAAGCAACCAAACCAGCAAACTTACAACTACTCTAGCTGTCATCCTAGCCATCTTCTGGTCTAGATGACAACGGGCGGCAATTAAAATTTGACAGTGTCAAAATTTGGTAAGCATGAAAGTCCAGATGTTGCAACTATAAGAGAACGGAGGTAGTACCTCATGTGGAGCAGCTTGAAACCGCGTGTAGTTCCTCTCTTTTTGACAGATTTTGTGCCACCATGAGTCTTCATGTAATCCTTTTCATCCCTCCAAGGCTCAGCCTGTCTTGCAACCCCACTCCAATCAGAAACTTTCTCCCATAATTGGGCTGAATAGATGCACTCAAAGAACAAATGATCAATAGAATCCATCCCTTGTTCACACAAACTACACACAGAATCCACTTCAATACCCATAGAACTCACTAGTCACCATTTTCCCAAATATAGTCAGCCATATGATGAATATACACTTGGGAGGAGCTATGTTACAGCACAAACGAAATCCCAACGAGTTTCATGCAAAATGATCAGCGTAAAAGTTTCAAATTTAGAGGGTCGGAAAATATATCAAATCTAAAATTTTAAATTTAAACATATGTAATGATTAAATGTAACTTTTAGAAATCAAAGTAACCATTATAAGATATAGGAATATATATATATATATATATATATATGGTTTTAACTATATCGTATTAATAAAATTATAAGATTTAAATATTCTAAATGAATATTTTACTAAGTTGTAAATAATCGATCTAGGAATATATAAATCCACAAAAATCGGAAAAAATAATTATATTTTTAAAATAACAAATTATAAAATTTTATATTTTTTTATTATTTTTATTATTATGGGGACCAATCAGAAGGTGCACGTGTCACCTAACGGACAGGTCAGCAAGTCCGTTAGATTTAACTGGCGGATTTTCACGGATATCCTAATAACTTGGTTGGACGGAAACAAGTTCATATCCCTAAATTATACAAAAAAAATTATTACCATAAGTATAAATATTTGTGAAAGTTCATACCCCTAACTTTTAATTTTGCCTCTGAAAATGAGTATGAACTTGCATTGTAGAAATACTCGGGGTACGAGACAATCCTCGTATACTAAATAAAGGAAAAAACCTAACTTAATAAAGATTTAAACATGTGGCTTCAATAATACTAAATAACTCGAGATTACCATTTACCACACATACACCGCGTGGTGGTGTGGTTGCCCTTTTGAAATGGTCAGCAATAATTTTCTTTTTCTCCCCACCTGTTCTTCTTTATATTCCCTTTCTCTCTTCATATCACACACACACACTTCCCAAAATTCCTTCACTTCGATATCCAAATTTTTCAAAAGAAAAAAAAAAAATCCTTTCAAAGATTCACTTTTTCTTGCTTTTCTGTAAAAACCCTCAGATTCAAACTCTTCAGCTTTTTATATCCCCTGATATGATCTTGATTCGAAAAACTTGAAAAACCCTCTCTACACACACAAAAAACAAAAAAGAAAAAAAGAAAAAAGAACATATCTCTCTCTCTCTCTCTCAAAATGGAAAAAGTTGGAGCTTTAGAGAGAGAAACTATAATCAATGTTCTAACTGAGGGCAGACAGCTCGCAAATGAGCTGAAAAGAAATCTTCAACCCACCACTGATTCCAGAGAGGCCTGTCATTATATTTTAGTGGAAAATATACTTTCTTCTTATGAAAATGCAATCAAATTGCTCGACTGCATGGCTCTGCTTCAAAATGGTGATGACCGCCCTTCACAAGTTCATGCAGCTAGTGAAGGGTCTGCCCTAAATTCGAAAGATCATCAACTCCATAAGTGCAAAAAAAGGTAACCTTTTTTTCTATTCATTTTTTTTTTTGGTTTTTAAGATATATTTAAAGTAAATGTACATGATCTGTTCATTGTTTAGTCATTTATTTTTATTTTTTATTTTATTTTATTTTTTATTTATTTATTTGCAGAAAGACATCACCAAAATGGAGTGAACGAGTGAGGGTGCGCTCAGAGATAGGGTTTGAAGGTGCAGTTGATGATGGCTATAATTGGAGAAAATATGGGCAGAAAGATATTTTAGGGGCTATTTATCCAAGGTGAGCTTTTTATTTTTTATTTTTTTAAGATTGTCTTGATATTATTACAATAATATGACATTTTTTCTATATTTTCTTGATAATTATTTAATTCTGAAGTAGTGTATTTTCAAAATATGATTTTTTTTAAATAAAAGAATCTATATTTTCGAAATAAAAATATTATTATCTAATAATTAACAGACTGTAACCAAAATTTTTTTTAATGAGGTTTTGACTTTAGAAGTTGAGGGTATAATTTTCAAGACATGAGAATCATTTGAGACATGTTGTGTGTGTCTTCTTATTACTCATTCAATATAAAAGTAACTCACCGGCTTCATTCGTTCATTCATTTAATTTTCTGTACTCTAGCATGTCAACTTGCTGATTAGTTTATTTGTTATATGTAGCCACTTGCCTATTATTTTTTTGGTCCCGTCCGAAGTATTAAATTTTATAGAAAAAATATTATTTTAAAAGTATTATATTTTATTAAATATATTCGATCACTTCAAATCATCATATTTTCTCTTTTAATCTTCATCGAGTACTCGCAACTTTACCTTTTAATCGACACGACGCACTCATCATAAATATTTTACAAATTTATACGTCTATCACATCCAATAATTCACTCAGAATAACTAATTTTATTCCAAGTATAGAATTGGAGCTCGGACAAAGGAAGTATTTCATTATATATACAGTGAGAGGTTGGGTTTGTTTTGTAACATGTTTTTTTCTTAGGAACCTCCTTGTAAGCGTATATATGCAATGCTATGAGTACTTTACGTATGATGATGTTAAGACAATCAATGGTGAATTTATATAGTAGCACGCACACATTTTATACTTCGGATCGTGTATATCACTTACATTAATGTATACACCCGTATTTAGACAACATGGATTCGGGATGAAACACAAATTGGAAAAATTGAAAATTTGCACTAATATGCTAGACGTGTATATATACGGGTATCCATTTATCATAAGTTGAACCACTAGTTTGTTCATTGGTTCGTATCTACTTGTCATTACAAAATAATTTCGAGATGAAATTTTAGGACTGAGACCGGTTCGGTTCTTGGTAAAAAATTAAAGAACCGAAACCGGTTTTTAAATACATAAATCGGTTCGGTTTTTTACCACTTTTTTTAGGAACCGAATTAGGAACCGAAACCGAAAAAACTATTTTTTTCTTCAGGAACCGAATTATGAACCGGAACCGAATTTAATGTGTAAAAACCGGGTTTTTCGGTTCTTTTAGGCACCGGATTGTTCAAAAAAACCGAATATTGTAAAAAAAAGAATTTTAAGTAGAAATCGAATTTAATGTGTAATATTTTGAACAAAATACATTTAATTTGCTTTATTTAATACCTATGTTATGTAAAAAATTATATATAATATTATTTTTATTATTATATATATAAAATATATATAGAACTGGTTCCAAACCGATTTTTTCTAACATCATAAAATAGGAACCGGAACTGGAACCGAATTAAGAATCGGAACCGGTTAATAATAAAAAACCCGGATCGATTTTTTCGGTTCGATTCTTATTAAAATTCGATTTTTCGAATAAAAATTCCAGCCCTATGAAATTTCATACTTTAACAAAATCTTAATATTTGAGGGGCTTTCCACTTTTTTTCCATGTAATGGGTCCCAAGATGTGTCTTTTAACTAGAAAGAATACAAACTACAAGTTACTGTGATTGAATTACATAAAGTATTCTTATTGTTTGGTATAATTACATATTAATATCCACAGTTTGAACAATTACAATCACACTAAATCTCCACTCTGGGTTGACTTTCGAATGAATTTATAATTATTCAAATTGTAAGTACTAGTCCGAGGGGCTGTTTGTTTACCTCATTAAGAGGCAACCTCTGAATCGTTAAGAGGTAATTCTTGTTTGGCGAAAAAAGTGTCTGGCTCGTAATGGTTCCAAAACCCTCTGAATAGTTTGTATCTTGACCCTTTCTTAACCATTAAGAGTTCTGATTTCATTTTGAACAATTAAAAGACAATCGTATTTCATTTTGCACTATATCATAAGAGTCTCTTAATCATTCTGACCACTTAATCATTCTGCACCGAACCATCCAGCAACTGCCAAACAACCCCTGATTTGAAGTCATTTAGCAGTCGTAAAATCCATACTCAGTATTAAAATAAAGTCGTAAAAAAATCTAAAAAAACATGTGTCGTCTCCACGTTAATTGTCCTTTTAAAAATCATAAAAAATAGGCCAGAGGTTATTCCATTATATATATATATATATATATATATATATATACCACTTAAAAATTTTCTCTCATTTTATTCTTTTTATTTTTAATCTAATAGTTTAAATAATTATAACTTTTTTGTATTAATTTTATTTATGATAAAAATATATATCAAATTAATTCTTACTTCGTGCTCTTTAATTTGACACCCTTATAATATATATATAAAATAATTTAAATATAATTATGATGTATTTAGATGATTAAAATATTTCCATATTGAAATATAAGAATATTGAAGAAAAATATATTTTTAGTTTATTTTCATAGGTTTGTACTTTAATAATTATTTAATTTTTCAGATTTTTTTTATTCTGATTATAAAATAGTAAAATAATTTATACATAATAAACATAATATAATTAATTATTTATAAAATAGGTATAAGACTCATATTGTCCTACATGAAAAAATAAATGCATGTGCTTAATCAAATTACAATTTTCAGTGCTGGGCTCCTCTCCAGTAACTGGACGGTCCAGTTCAATTTGGACCGTCCAGATCACACACACCCGTGCGTGTGTGTGTGGGGGGGGGTCTGCATCGGACGGTGCAGACCCTTCCAGTCCTCTCCGGAAATGGAGAGGATCCGGACTCCAATTTTCATATCATGTGCCCTTCGATCACATGATAAGAGTTTATATATGGAAGTAAATCAAATAATAGTGTATATGTATGTGTGTGTATTGCATTGTGTATATTTATAATTATTTTATAATATTATTAAAATTCAATCACATTTATTAATATAATAAATTATTTTATATTTTTTCGGACTTGGGAGGACATCTAGTATATAAATACAACAATGCTACATGCACAACCAATTTACAAAACCAAACTTTACAACACATCATCCCACCATACATTTATCATTAAATTCATTATTTATTTCATCACTTACCCCACCACCCACATCATCAATGGTTCAAAAATCTATCAAAACGTGGGGCAATATATGCGAGTCTTGTAGACAATGCATGCGGTGGTTTCTAATCTATACCATACCATCAATGCACTTACGTGGGGTGTGATTGTATGGTTCCGAATGGTTTCGTCCACGGAGAGACCCTATGTAGTGTATCATAGGCTTGGGATTTTTCGGCTTCAGGGAGAAAAATACAGGAATTGAACCAAACTGCATATTTTTTTCGCGGTTCGGTTTTGCCAGTTTTTTTGTCCGAATCGACTCGGAACCGAACCGCACAGGAACCGAACTGAACCGGAACCAATTTTGTATGGTTCGGACAAAATATATTATATTTTATTTTATTTTATTAAGAATATATTATATTATATTTTATTTTATTAAGAATATATTATGTTATATTATATTATATTAATTATGTTTAATAAGAATATATTATATTATATTTTATTCAGAAGGTCGGTTTCCCGGTTCGGTGCGGTTCGGACGGTTCCTTGTGGTTCAGATCGGTTCCTCTTTAAAACAGACAAGAACCGCGAATCGAACCGAAAAAAAATTTGTTGCTTGGACCCGAACCGAACCGTCGGTTCCGATGCGGTTCGGATCGGTTCCGCGGTTCCCGATTTCAAAAGTCCCAGTCCTAGTGCATCCCCTGCCGGATGCACTACACGTGGCGTGCATGGACGGTGCAGATTGATGCACTAGATGGTGCATCGATCTGCACCATCCATGCACGCCACGAGTAATGCATTCGACAAGGGATGCACTACGTGGGGTATACCATGAATGGTACCGTTCCGAATGCATGTAGAGTAGGTTAAATTTTACTATGCCAGGGTCCACAGTACATTGTGGACCACATATAATGCAATTTTATATATTATATGTGATGTGCTTCATAATTTTATTTAATGTACATATATACCGCATATTTAATTATTATGTAATATGTTTCTGTGTGTATATATATATATATTGCAATGTACGTAGATTTATATTTTTATCTAAAGTATTTGATTTATTAATAAGAGAAAATTACACATAATAGCGATTTTTGAAGTATTTAAAAAACACTACTTTGTAGAAATATTTTTAAAAATCCTAAAAACTTGTTAGATAATTTTCAAAATTCCCAACTTTTTTATTAAATTATGTGTAAAATGTGTGTAAGAAATTAATAAATAGGATTTTTGCAAATAATTTAAAAAAAATAGGATTTTGTTAAAAGAATATTCTTAAAACATCCCTCAAACGTACATGAAACAACTGGTCCACCAAAACGTGTCCAATTAGACTTACTATTGATGGAAATCAATGCGTATTAAATTTTCAAATAATTGTACAAAGATGCTTTATTTGTATTTGAGACTTAATTCTTAATATTTGGGACCATATATTTATTGAACACACCTTTAACGTTGAATTTTTTTCTTAAACTACGTTAGGGTGTAAACGAGGCGAGACAACTCGTGAATTATTCGAGATCGATTCGATCAAAACTCGACTCGAATAGACTCGACTCAATATAGTAACAAGTCGAGTCGAGATACCCGATACTCAACCCGACAAGCTCGTGAGATACTCGAAATATTTATCATATATAATTAGCTTTCGTAATATAATGTATTAATATAATTAAAATAATTATTAATAAATTGAACACAATTACTATTTTGAATAAATTAAATTCCTAACATTTGTTAGTTTGAAGATCTTGTAATAATGTACAAAAAGAAGAAATATCTTTGTTATTTTCCCACATTGGGTTAGAGGATATTGAATGTCATAGACAAGCATAAAAAAAATGTGTGATGAAAAAGAGGTTTGAATATATCTATCCAACATTGGTGGGCTAGAAGAAAGATATCAGGTGTGAGAGACCCTTACAGAAGAAAAATATTTTTGATTGAATTTGATCCGAGCTCGAATATGAGCTTGATTTAATTTGAGTTTGGTTAGAGCTTGTTTTTGAACTTCTTTCGAGTTTTATTTGAGCTCGATTTCGAGCTTGATTCGAGATTTAAACGATTTTGAGTTCGAGTTCGAGTTTTAATAATTGCTATCGACTTCGAGTCGAGTTCGAGTTTTTATTATTCGCTAGTTTTTGAATTGAGTTCGAGCTTCGGAATTGCTATCGAGTTCGAACCGAGTATATTGATACTCGAACTAGACTCGCATTATATATACCCCTACTTTATAAGTCTAAAAATTAAGTTATTTCTTATTATTACTATTTTATTATTGTGTTATTATATATTAATTCTGATAAAGGGTGTTGAAAATGGTTTGTGGCAGGGCATATTACAGATGCACTCATCGAAAAACAAAAGGATGCTTGTCCACAAAACAAGTCCAACGTGCAGATGACGACCCTTCAATATTCGAGGTCATTTATAGAGGAAGACACACTTGCATGCATGAAATACTAAAAGATACCAAAGAAAAACCCATGGTCGTCGTCGTTCCGAAAGAAGAAGAAGAAGAGAGCCCGATACATTCACACGAGACTACGGTCACCACTATTGAGCCAAGTATTAAAGCTGAAAATCAAGAATTGGTCCCTAAGGAGGACTATTGCCCTTCCTTGCTATTGGACCCGACACCAGTCGCCGTCGGATCCAGTAATTCCGAAACTCAATTATTTTTCAACAATAAGCACTCTATCGGGACAGATTATTCGTCTCATGAGTTTTTATCTCCTACAACATCAGACTCTTATTTTTCGCTGTCACCATGCCCCGTAGGTGATTTCGCCGAAATAATTTCGAACGCGACCACATTACCAAATTTCTCGTTTGGAGACTTGGATGGGTGTGTGTCGATCGATCAAATTGACTTCGATTCTCATATATTCGGTTATTTCTAATAAAAGTTCTTTTTCGGAGAACTTATCGATCCTAGCCGGCACCAAGAAAAGGAATTTCAAGAAAAAAGAAAAAAAAATATATTGTTCACACCAATAATAGTGAATTTTTAGTTCATGGGGATGTGGAAATTGGAAGGCTCTATATACCGAAGCTGGCCAAGAGAATTTCTTTAACTATTAGGTAGAAATTCCGAGTGATGTGTGCAAAGACGTAGCTTACTATTTTTAGCTTTGTGTTTCATTGAATTGGATTTTTTTTTTTCTTGGAATTAATTCAGTCACCAATTGTCTTAAACACCAGTTGTGTTATATGTAGTTATATAATAATTGTCTTGATTAATTCATTTTGATAGACCCTACTTTGGTTGACAGCAAGGGCGGTATTTGTTTTTTCGTCTTATTGTCTTACCGCAGATAAAATATTTTATTATTTAAAAAATATCCCCTAAATTTATTTTTGAGGAATTTTGACATGAATTTCAATAAAAAAAGTTGTTGAGTGTAATTGGAGGAATTTCACATTGCGTACTGCTAAGTTAATTTATACGAACAAATTTGGGAGAGAGAAGTAGTATGTGATTGTTATGATATATGTATGTCAAGTATGTATTTTACTAATTTTAGTTATTCTAATTAAAAAATATTATAATTTATTTTTTATATAAGTAAAATGACTATTAAATCTAATTTTTAAAAGTGATTTAATTTATTTTTATTTTGCATCAATTAATTTTATTGAAACTAATATCTATATTTTTTCTAATATTAATTTTTTTTGTGCAATCGGCCGTTGATGTCATTCATCAAATTTATCATATTCAATATGAATGTCTAATTCAAGATCGTAAAATAAGAATTAATTTGATATATATTTAATGAATTTGATAACTAAAAGATGAAGAACGAATTTTTTCATTGGTAGATGAGTATAACATGTGGAAAAAAATTCTCACAACATATTTTGAGATTTTTTTTTCCTATTTTGGTGTAAATTTAAAAATACATCTCTCTATATATAAACTAAATTTAAAAATAAAAATCAAAAAAATTAAAAAAATAACAAGTGTCACGACTCTCTTTTCAATAGAAGTATAGATTTGCGATATTCTCTTTCAAATAAATTACAATATTGAATACATATTATAACATTATTATAAAAATATAATAATATTAGAATAATTGTAAAATTTTTGATTTGCGATGATATTCAGATGAAATGTATCAAATAATCGAACTATATTTGTGCCCTAAATAATTGTTTTATTCTTATGTTTCAATTTGGACGTTTTTGATATTTAATGTTTTTGACTTTTGGGTCTAAAAATATTATTATATGTAACCAGGGCTAAAAAACACCTTAAAAAACAAAAAATAAAAAAAAATCAGTTTGTAGGCTACCATTTTGCAGCGATTCTTCATCTTTTTCTCCTCTATATCTCCAACACAACAGTCGCCCACATTTAATAATTTCATTCCCAAACTTTTTTTAACCTTTGAAAGTATGCAAACAAATAGCAGAAATCACAAAATATCATGTATCCAATCTTCTGCAATTTTACTTTGTGCAATCTTCTCTGCGATAGTTCAATCTGCAAATTTTTTTTGCCATATGTTTTCGTGCTTCAATCACCGACCGGCTACAACTCTACTGTCTTTGCATCAAGCATATTACATGTTAGTAAATTAAATGAGTCGTTTGTTTATTCCATTTGTTGTTTCAAATTTTTTTCCAATAATTCTATTATTTTTTTAATCTAATTGTTGAAATTCTATTTCTTTTAATCTAGATACTAAGCTAATTTTCTTTAGCTGATGTAGACTATTCGTCAGGTGATAAAATTACAAATTTATAATTACACGCATAACTTCTTATTAATTTACAAAGAATCAGTGAGTCACTATTATTTTTGTTCATCTAATTGTTGGAAGATAAACTCATTGCGAGAGTTAGAGTCAACAACTTTTTTTTCTAATACAATACAATGTATTTTTATATAATCGTTAGTGGTATATTTTTGAATGCAATAAAGGCTCATTTTTTTTATTTTGCCCCGGGCTTCATTTTTTGTCAGGACTGGCCCTGGGCTGGACCTGTCCAATTCCACCAATGACCCATTTGTGATAGGCCCAATTAAAATTGTTGTGAGCAAGAGCGGCCAGGCCCTATTCAACCTTCACGGGTTGTTAAAAATAAAAAATAAAAAGAAGGCAAAAGGACTTTCTACATGCATCATCTAAAATAACAATTTTTATCAGCTGTGCAAAAAAAGAAACTTCATGGAAATTGTTATGAACTCGAGAGAAAAGAGAGGAAAAATGTAAGAGAAGAAGAATGATGTGTATTATTATGAAGGCCATATATTTATAGGTACACCATTAGGGTTTAGGGGGCATACAAGTCATTCATACATTAATTACAACACTCCCCTTAAATGACCTTTAATACATGCTGCCTCATTAAAACCTTGTCGGGAAAACCCAGTGGAAAAAAAAACCTGATCGAAGGAAAAAGAGTACAGCTACTTCCCCTGAAATTGATTACATAAGATCTTTGAGTTGACGCATTCCGATCTTGTGTACCAGTCTTCTGAATGTTGATGTCGGCAACGCCTTTGTGAACAAGTCCGCCACATTATTACTTGAGCGAATCTGTTGAACATCAATTTCGCCATCCTTTTGCAGATCATGCGTATAGAAAAGCTTAGGAGAAATATGCTTTGTTCTATCACTTTTGATATAGCCTTCCTTGAATTGTGTAATGCAAGCCGCATTGTCTTCATACAATAAAGTTGGATTCTCCTTTGACGTAGTTAATCCACACGACTCTTCAATGTGATGTGCCAGATTTCTCAACCATACACATTCTCGACTTGCTTCGTGGATTGCAATTATTTCAGAATGATTTGAAGATGTTGCTGTTAGGGTTTGCTTCACAGATTTCCAAGATATAGCAGTTTCTCCACGTGTGAATACATAGCCTGTTTGTGATTTACCCTTATGCGGGTCCGAAAGGTAGCCTGCATCTGCATATCCCACTAGAGAATATCCAGAACTTTCTGAATAATATAACCCAAGGTCGATGGTGCCCTTTAGATAACGTAGAATATGTTTGACACCGTTCCAATGTCTTATAGTGGGTGCAGAGCTATATCTTGCCAGGAGATTTACAGAAAAAGCTATATCTGGTCTAGTACAATTAGCAAGATAAGTTAATGCACCAATTGCACTGAGATATGGCACTTCAGGACCAAGTACTTTTCTCCATCCTCGAGTGGTCGAAAAGGATCTTTAGTTACATCAAGCGTTCTAACGACCATGGGTGATGTAAGCGAATGTGCTTTATCCATGTGAAAACGCTTTAACACCTTTTCAGTATAAGAGGATTGATGAACAAATAGTCCTCCATCGCCATGTTCAATTTGAAAACCCAAGAAGAATTTCGTTTTTCCTAAATCTTTCATCTCAAATTCAGTTTTCAAATATTCAGCAGTTTTATTGAGCTCTTCAGGAGTCCCAATTAAGTTTAAGTCATCAACATAAACTGCTATAATTGCAAATCCACTGTCAGTTTTCTTTATGAAAACGCAAGGGCAGACAACATCATTTTTATACCCTTATTTCAACAGATATTCACTAAGTCTATTGTACCACATTCGTCCAGATTGTTTGAGTCCATACAACGATCTTTGCAGCTTAATTAAGAACATGCTTTTGGGATATGAATTATTTGCTGCTAGTAATTTAAATCCTTCTGGGATTTTTATGTATATGTCACTATCAAGTGAACCATACAGATACGCGGTTACTACATCCATAAGGCGCATATCGAGCCTTTGTGACACAGCCAGACTAATCAAAAATCTAAAAGTAATCGTGTCCATTACTGGAGAGTAAGTTTCCTCATAATCAATTCCTGGTCTTTGAGAGAAACCTTGTGCTACGAGTCTTGCTTTGTATCTCGTAACTTCATGATGTTCATTTTTCTTTCTAACGAAAACCCACTTGTATCCTACTGGGATAACATTTTTCGGAGTTTGAACTACAGGTCCAAACACCTTTTGTTGTATCCTACTGGGATAACATTTTTCGGAGTTTGAACTACAGGTCCAAACACCTTTTGTTTTTCCAAGGAATTTAATTCAGCCTCTATGGCTTCTTTCCATTTTGGCCAATCATCTCTATTTCGACAGTCTTCAACAGACTTCGGTTCAGGATCCTCATTTGAAACTTCTCGAGCCATATTAAAGGCAAAGATATCAGACATTTTCCCTCTCCAATAATTTGCTAGAATATGAATAATTTATTGAGATCTCATTATTTTCAGACACTAACAGTTCTTCACGAACTACATTACTTTCATTTGATTGATCAATCATCATTCCTGTTTGGTTCTTATCTTGCACCTTTCTTTTTCTAGGTACAGAGTCCTTCGAACCAATTGGTCGACCACGCTTTTGATGTACTATGGATTCGTTTGCTGCTATTACTTGTCCTTCAGGGACATCGATTCTGGCTGGTGCATTTGCAGCAGGTATATAGGATTTTGTCACTCTTCTTGTATCAACGAAAGTATCAGGTAGTTGATTTGCAACCTTTTGTAGGTGAATGATCTTTTCAACCTCTTGTTCACATTGACTATTCCGCAGATCAAAATGTGATAAGATTTTTTCATTCCAAGAGATATCCTTTTGCTTTTCTAGATGTAGTTTTGTCCCACCTAATGTTGGGTATGTCATTTCATCAAAATGACAGTCTGCAAAGCGTGCAGTAAATAGATCACCTGTTAGAGGTTCAAGATACCTTATAATTGAAGGTGAATCAAACCCAACGTATATCCCAAGCCTTCGCTGGGGACCCATTTTTGTGCGTTGTGGGGGTGCAATTGGGACTTGAACAGCACAACCAAAAATTTCGTAAATGAGAAATATCAGGTTCTCGACCAGAGACAAGTTGCATGGGAGAATATTGGTGATAAGCTGTTGGCCTAATACGAACTAATGTTGCTGCATGTAATATGGCATGACCCCAAGCAGAAGTTGGGAGTTTTGATTTCATAAGTAATGGTCTTGCAATCAGTTTGAGATGCTTAATAAGCGATTCTGCTAGACCATTCTGTGTATGGACATGAGCAACTGAATGTTCGACCTCAATTCCAATTGCCATGCAATAATCATCGAATGCTTGGGATCTAAACTCACCAGCATTGTCAAGACGAATTGCCTTGATTGAATTATCAGGGAATTGAGATCGTAATTTTATTATTTGAGCAAGTAGTCTAGCAAATGCCATATTTCTAGTTGAAAGTAAGCTCACATGGGACCATCTAGTAGACACATCAATTAATACCATAAAGTATCGAAATGGTCCACATGGTGGATCTATTGGTCCGCAAATATCTCCTTGAATTCTTTCTAGAAAAGATGGAGATTCAATGCTAACTTTCGTATTTGAAGGTCTAGTGATTAACTTTCCTTGTGCGCAAGCATCAAAAGAGATTTCATTTGCTAAAAGAATCTTCTGGTTCTTTAAGTTATGCCCGTATAAAGTATTGAGTATTCGAGGCATCATAGTTGCTCCAGGATGTCCAAATCTTTCATGCCAGAGCATAAAGCTCTTTGGGTCATTGAACTTCCGGTTCATGACATGATTTGCCTCAATTGCTTTTATGAATGTGTAATACATTCCAGACGATAATGTCGAGAACTTTTCTTTTGTTTGCTTCTGGCCAGACACAAAAGAATTTATACAAAGGTACTCATTATTACCTTCTTGCACTGTCTCAATGTGGTATCCATTGCAGCGGATATCCTTAAAACTCAGTAAATTCCTTCTCGATTTACTAGAGTAAAGTGCATAATCTATAACTAATTTAGTATTATTTGGTAAAATAATACATGCTCTTCCGGAGCTTTCAATGATGTTTGATGCACCTGATATGGTATTAACATTATCTTCTGCTAATGTTAATTTGAGAAAGTATTTCTTATCTTGGAGAATGGTGTGCGTAGTTGCACTATCAGCTAGACAAATATCACAAACATCCATTTGGAATTTCTGTAATAATTTAAGGAAACTTTTAGAATTAAATTCATTTATTATGAAATAACCATTCCAAAAATAACTAGTTTAAAAGCAAATCATCATACTGAAAGAAATAAAAATTCCCAAGCAAAGAAAATAACAAAGCAACAATTCTCAAACTAATGAATGTCGTCTAACACACCACCCCCAATCAAGTGATCAATATCTCCTTTTGGATGAGCAAAGAAATCAGAGACATCCAAGTGAGTCGTATCAAGTGGACCATCATAATCAAGGACATTAGTTTCAATCTTTTCTTTTCCCTTGATTGATTTATGATAAAGGCCCACGAGGTGTTTTTCCGTACGACGGATACGTGACCAGTGCCTAGTCATGCCACATTTATGGCATTTTTCTTCCCTTTTGTATGGGTTACTATCATTGGATGCTTTGTGCCTTTTGTTGTTGGATATTTCGCTATGTGTTGTGCCACGTCCAAAACCACGTCCACGTCCATATCCGCGGCCATGTCCACGCTTGTATCCGCGGCCACGTCCACGCCCATTTCCATGATTGAATGTAGCATTGGCTTCAGGCAATGCTGCGGAACCAGTGGGTCGTAATTCGTGGTTTTGCATGAGCAACTCATTGTTTTGCTCAGCGACCAATAAACAAGATATGAGTTCAGAGTATTTTTTGAAACCACGCTCTCGATATTGCTGTTGCAAGATCATATTTGAAGCGTTGAACGTGGAGAATATTTTCTCAAGCATATCTTCATCAGTTATTTTTTCACCACAAAGCTTCAAAGTAGAGCTGATTCTGAACAACTCTGAATTATAGGCACTCACGCTTTTAAAATCTTGCAAGCGAATACGTATCCATTCGTGTCGGGCTCTAGGGAGGACTACAGTCCTCTGATGGTCAAACCTCTCTTTTAAACTTTTCCATAACTCACTTGGATATTTGACGGTGAGGTACTCAACTTTTAAATCATCATGGAGATGATGATGAAGGAATATTAGTGCCTTGGCACGATCCTGCTGGGATTCTTTGTTTCCTTCTTTTATTGTCTCACCCAGACCCTTTGTGATCAAGTGGATATCGGCATCAAGAGTCCATGATAAATAGTTCTTACCAGAAATATCAAGTGCAACAAACTCAAGCTTGGTGATATTGGCCATATGTAAATCTACATAATAAAATAAACCAAGTCATTTTTAATATGACATAAAAATTTTCTTGAGGGATAAATATTGTGCCATATATCACATTTGTATTTAAAACTTATGCTACTTCAAGAGCATAATAATTTATGATATTATCTTGTATCAATATTCTTCAGGAATATTGTATTATCATGGGAGATTTAATACGAATATGATTTGTTCTTTTAGAACAAGTATATATGTCAATAGTATTGCAATTTAATTGTGCTACTTCGGGAGCAATAATTTTAAAAAAAATACACGAAAAAAAGAATAGTACAAAATGAAATAAATCAAAAGCTTCTTCAAGAGCCTTTACAATATTCTTCAGGAATATTGTTTTGTGTTTTTCCTCAGGAATTTATACAAAAACTTAGATCTCATAACGTTCTTCAGGAACACATCATATTTAATTAAAATATGACGAGATAATATTATATTTGTTCAAGAACTACATATATTTTATATTAATAATCTTCTGGATTATTAAGAATTGTAGGTCATGTTTCTTCAAGAAACAACAATGAATCGATTTGATAATAGATTTCTGATCATCATATATATTGTTTTATATATGATGATGGTAGAAATCAAATAGTACATAATTTTTGGTATGAATATATTATGCCTGCGTTTAATATAATAATAAATAAATAAAATTCAAAAGACAATAGGAAAGAACAAAGAAGATCTTGATGCGGCTAAAGAAAACTTTTTTTTTCAATGATAATATCACCAATAGAGGGCAAGAAGCGATGAAATATACCATCCACCTTTTTTTTTCTTTTTTTTTCCAGCAAGGTTTTTGGAATAAGCAGTAAAACCATTTGAAACAAAATTACAAGATTCAACCAAGCACAAGTAGCGTTAGACTTGGTTGTTGCAAGAACAAAAAAATACTACTACCTTGTGAGAGAAGCCTACGATTAATTTAGTTGGTAGAAAAATCGTGCTGATAACGTGTTATGAACTCGAGAGAAAAGAGAGGAAAAATGTAAGAGAAGAAGAATGATGTGTATTATTATGAAGGCCATATATTTATAGGTACACCATTAGGGTTTAGGGGGCATACAAGTCATTCATACATTAATTACAACAATTAAAATATAAAGAAATATTTTTACCTAGCTGCTTTTTATATGGATAAAATAAAAAATCTACAACATAAAGATCAAATTGTGAGATTTAAGGTCGATATAATAATAATTGAGCTACATTTGAACAGATTGAGAGCTGTACAAGCACATATCACTCTCGCCTCAATGTGGCAAGATGGACGCCTTACTAGGCGGTCTTGGAGTGCGGCATAAAATTTGCCGAAAACACACAAAAATCAAGTAAAAACAAACATGAAGTGAAATAACATAGATAGACATGTGAAACAATATCCACAAAAAAAAAAAAAAACATAAAACAACCAAAGACACGAGCATAAAAAATTTCCAGAAAAATACTGTCCAAGATTCGTAAAAATGTCTTTTTTACGGACGAGCATAAAGATATTTTTACAACTCTCAGATTACATTACCCAACCTCTTGGCACAAATAAGGCTATCATGTATAATCTTTTCAGCATCACATTTGTACTGGAATCCAAAATTTTCCAGCTTTCTTGAACCCCAACTAGTTTCTCTCTTTCCATCATCAATGAACCTGAGATAAAAAAAAAAAAAAAAAATCAACAAGAACAATTCAATGTAGGTCAAAATCCAAGGTCTGAAGGTGGGTGAATGGCGGATTAGCCCCTGTGTGAATTAAATAATCATATTACGCCTTTGTTTTTAAAAAATAGCTAACACTTTACCCCCTATTTTTTCAAAGAAGTGCCGATCAACCCCCTATGTTTTATTCAGACGGTGCAGATTATCCTTTTATGCAAGGCAACGGATGGGGCGTGATGCACAATTCTGAAAATATGGGGAGTAATGTGCCTATTTAATTTAAGAGGGGAATAATATGACAATTTAATTAATAGAGAGGAGTAATAATCTGCCAAAAACCCTCCAAACTGAAGGAGAACTATCGATTTCGGGCCAGGATTTCCTATCAATTCGGCCTGAAAGAGAGGAAACTACGAATTATGTGTATGATATACTGAAACAATCAATTAGCGAGGGCATCCACCGCTGATTGTTAATCGGGTGTCTCATACTCAAAAGCGGAACATATGTTAAGATAATGCTTGGCATATTGTAGTGTACAATATTATTATCAATATACTCCCTCCATCCCACTTTAGGGAAGAACTGATTTTGTTATTGTTCTAGTAGAAGAGTCTAATATTAAAATAAGATATTGATATCTTACTAAAGTTTATATTATATTTTCCAATTTAGTATTTTTTGTTATATAAATAAAAATAGTAGCGTATTTGACAAAAATTAAGTGAAAACATATGGTTTAAAAAGAATCGTACATTTGTTAAAACGACTAGAAAAGGTTGTACATTCACTAAAGTAGACTTATGTGGGACGGAGAGAGTATACAATTGTTTTCTTATTTTATTCTTACTTCCTTCGTTTTTATTTTTCTCACTTATCTTTAATTTTTAGAATTTTGATTTTTAGTCAAATATCATATCAGGAAGGAATCTGCAATTGTAAAAGACAACTCCATGACTATTTTTTTCCTTTGTTCTTTTTTGTAAATAGGCTGAACATTAGGGCACTTTCTGTAATTAACACGAAAATTCAAAACACAAAACTTCTTACTCTTGTGGGATGCTAATGTCATGTTGACATTTCTGAATCAGAGATGCAATCTCAGCTGATCTCAAGAAATCACTGGCACATAGAAATCTCCCATTGATGTCTGAATTCTCCATGGAGAAGATGTGTGCTTCAGTCACATCGTGAATATGTACAATTGGAACTTTTGAGAGCAAGTCTTCCAAGATCTTCAGAATTTTGTATCTCACCCCATCATGTGTGGCTTGTGATATAAGTAGTCCCATGCTCTCGGACATAGAAGTTTGGATCGTATCACCTCCAACTAACCCACAAGCAAGGCTCACCACATGTATGCCCTTCCCATTGTAACTCAACACTTCTTTCTCGGCTAAGGTCTTTGAATATACATAATCCTATAATCGAATCACAATGCATGAAACTCTAAGGTATGCATAGAAGAGTCAAAAATGTCAAAGTTGTTCTTGATAAAGTCTATTGAGTCAGTTGTTTCAAATATGGAATAATATGACAATTTAACTATTCTCGTAATAAAGCTCATATAAAAAGTATGCGGACTAAGATCGATCAAGTTAATATTAACCCTGGAAGGCCGTAAGTCACATTTAGAAAAGTATAAGCCACACGAGGCCAGTTAAAATTTTTAGGTATGCTCTCGGTTGGATGGAGCAATTCTTCACTCGAAACCCAACTTTTGCCAGTCGGCTGGAGTTTGCTCTTGACCCCATAAACAATATGTAGTATTTTCTTAACAATAGATTTTGACTCAGAGAATAAAATAGAGAATGCAACATACATACTGATATAAGGTCACATGAGCTATTGAGAGGACTCCAACAAGTTTCATCCACGAGATCCTTATAGCCCGAGCCATCGCCTTTCAAAGGCGAAGCCGCCACCACAGAGGCTGTGTAAATCAGTTTTCTAACAGTAAATGATTTCAGGCAGGCTTCCATTATGAACCTCACCCCATCCACTGCCGCCTCACTGGTATTCTTGTACTGCATTTAAACACTGCTGCAATAAAGTTACTCTTAAACAAGAGAAACCAAATCTTGAGGGACTTTTATGCAATATTTACCAAATCTCAGGGACAGTGTTCATAAATCATAGTAATAATTTCTAGGTATTATATAAAAAAAAAAAAAAATCTAAAAATGGAGGAGGATTTCGTAATCGAAACCTTATAAGAGTTGGTGGTGTCATGCTGCAAAGGCGTGGCCATATGAACCACAATTTCACAGCCCTCAACTGCAGTTGCGAATCGACAAGGATTGTAAATATCAGCTTCAAAAAGTTTCAGTATTGTGTCTGCGTGAAGAAGACGCTTCAGAAGCCCCACTTTTGAAGCATCGTCTGCAAAAATCAAGTATCAATACATCCACATCCTGGGACGGGGGGAGGGGGGGGGGGGATAATTTTTCAAGATCTGATAAATAAAAACCTACTTAGACTTCGGAGAGTGGCATGGACAATATATCCCCTCTCCAAGAGATGTTTGATGAGAAAAGAAGCCAGGTAGCCCGCACCTCCTGTAACACAAACCTTTTTCTCCATTATAGAAACTGTTAAGCTAGAATATTATCCCGAAATGCTTCGCCTACCGCCTTCGGCGTGCTTCCTACAAAAAGCACCTTAATAGACGAGGGGTTTTGCCCAATAAACTAAAATTTTATTTTAAAGACTCATAGTTTGATTAGAACAATTTTTTGATCACTAGAAAATGAAGGGATATAATGAATATTTTTTGGTTTATCATGGTTATAGATTAATACTAGATGTCCTTCCGTGCGATACACGGCGTAAAATATTAAATATTTTATTATATTAGTAATATGTGATTGAATTTCAATAATATTGTAAAATTATTATAAAATATACATGAGTCAATATACACACACATACACATAAACTATTATTTGATTTGTTTTAATTTATAAATTCTTATCATATGATCTAAGGGCACATGATAAGAAAATCATAATTTAATTAAGCATATGCATTTATTTTTTCATATAGGACAATATGAGTCTTTTTTTTGTAAGGGCAAATGATAAGAAAATCATAATTTAATTATGTAACACAAACCTTTTTCTCCATTATATGAAGCGGTGGAAAAAACTTGGAAATTTTATTATACGAGACATGCAGAACCCGTGCTACGCACGGGCTAAGAATCTAATTGTTAATCGTGTATTCTTTGTGTATATTGGCGAGTGTATACTTAATTATTGTTTAGTATGTTGTATGGAATGTTTTAACTTTCTTGTATAAAAATTTAAAAGTGTTTGATGTTGTTTTGGTTTTGTGGTGTTGTATTTTATATATGGGCTTTTGGTTATTAAGTTGTGATGGCTTTTTTCTTTAGTGCATTACTTATTTGCATTTATAAAAAATGGCTTTATTTCTTTTGGTCATTACTTAAATTTCTACAATACTTGTCCATTAGATGGTTTTGCATGGTAATAAGCACACGGGGTCTATCTAATTGGTTATAGTTTAATGTGCGTTAAATATTTTCTTTATTAAGTTTGTAAGTTAAAGTTTGTGTAATAATGTATATATAATAATGCCACATAAATTGTATAAAAATCGTTACAAACCTTTTTAGCTTCATCTCATTTTATTGTACACCTGATTTCATTGAAAATTAACATTGACGTCTAACTGATATTAATAAATTTATCAATAAACTCAATTCTAAATAGCCAACTAAATGAATATTAATTAACACACTATTAATAATTCCTAAAACCTTTGCACTCCACTATTATGTCTTACACTTAATTTTTTTAATTTACAAATGAGTTTGAGCAAAAATTATGTACTTTTCCTTTTATATTCATTATTCAAGTTGCATGCTTACATAAACTAATCATGCTAAAAAGTATAATTTAACCATTTAAATGTTGCTTTACATACATGCCGTGCACATTTTCTTTAATCAATTCGCATATGTGAGTTACATCAATAAAAACACACATAAATTACTTGTATATGAAAATGCATTAACATAATACATATATCTATATATTGCATTAGGTTAAATCATCAATTATTCTTGCAACCTTTTCAACTTCATCTCATTCCATAACCGACTTTTAATTCTATACTAATTACTAAATATCATGTGATAAATTCCGGCAAGCCTTGCACTTCCATCTCGATGTTGTATATACTTCACATTAAATGCACCGGTTTTATTTTTCGATAAAAGTTTGAACTTTTGCTTATGTTTAAAACTCAACTTTGTTATTTGATATTATAATTTACAAACGGATTTAAGTCAAAATTATGTATTTTTTCCTTTTTATTCATTACTCAATGTGATATTTTTAATATGTCATATTTTGCTATTATGGCAAACTCATTTAATGGGCGTAAATAATGGTTTCTCACTAATGATTTTACATATAGAAAAAAAATCACTTTGCGATGCGTGGACCTTCTTCTTTTCAATAATAATTCAATTGCACACGATAAATTCATTCTAATATTTCTCAAAGAGCATTCGAAAGCAACTACTTACATAAACTAATCATGCTAAAAAGTATCATTTAACCATTTAAATATTGCTTTACATACATGCTCGTGCACATTTTCTTGAATCGATTCGCACATGTGAGCTACATCAATAGAAAACGCATATAAATTACTTGTATATGAAAATGCATTAACATAATACATATATCTATATATATGTTTATCTATAACAATCACCTAAATATGTAAGAAACAAAGAAAATAGTTGGTATCCCAATCTTTGGTTCCATTTATGTGAGCATGCATGATCTTGTGTGATTGCTATTATGGCAAACTCATTTAATGAGCGTAAATAATGGTTTCTCACTAATGATTTTACATATAGAAAAAAAAAATCACTTTGCGATGCGTGGACCTTCTTCTTTTCAATAATAATTCAATTGCACACGATAAATTCATTCTAATGTTTCTCAAAGAGCATTCGAAAGCAACTACTTACATAAACTAATCATGCTAAAAAGTATCATTTAACCATTTAAATATTGCTTTACATACATGCTCGTGCACATTTTCTTGAATCGATTCGCACATGTGAGCTACATCAATAGAAAACGCATATAAATTACTTGTATATGAAAATGCATTAACATAATACATATATCTATATATATATATGTTTATCTATAGCAATCACCTAAATATGTAAGAAACAAAGAAAATAGTTGGTATCCCAATCTTTGGTTCCATTTATGCGGCGTGCGTGATCTTGTGTGATTTTCACAGACTGCGTATGATAACTAAATTAAGAAAAAAAAGAAGACCAAGTTAATTACAAAGATCTAAAAGATGTGTTAATCATCTCCAAAATGTTGCAAAAGAGAATTTACATACCGCTACCAACAATCAAAGATCTAAAAGATGTGTGAATCATCTTCAAATGTACATACTAAATGTGATTTTGGCCAGTTTATATAGGCATGAATTAGGTTAAATCATTAATTATTCTTGCAACCTTTCGCAACCCTTGCACTTCATCTAACCGACTTTTAATTCTATACTAAATGTCATGTGATCAATTCGGGCAACCCTTGCACTTCATCTCCATTCATGATTGTATAGTTATTATGAGGCTGCATTAAATTCCGAGCATTAACTATCTTGTACTCTATGCAACTACTAAACGACTCCAACTTGGTTCTAACTCTAAAAACTTTATCATCATAACTCCACATTAAATTTAGGGACTGAATCTTATAGTATTATAGATGAAGATGTCTATGAATACACTCCACAAACCGTTTATTTTGATGAATTTACTTTAACGTCATCTGTTGTTTCTTTTTTTTTTTTTCCCTCGGGAAGGCGATTGTCCCATGTTCTGAATATCTCAAGATGCTCGACTTCACTCCGATCTAGAGGTAAGTTTTTCAGCATGACCTGTTCGGCTCAAAGTCCCCCGCTTGAATTACAGGCCCGCACTTATTGGGCCCGATTCTCGAATTAACGTCACCTGTTGGTTAAGTGACGGAAGATTGTTTTTCATTCTGAAATTTCCAAGTGAATCACATAGATCTATATTTATCTTTATTGACATCTGAATTCGGTCCACATCAATACTTATAAGAAAAAAGAATGAGATTTATATTATTACAACTAAGTTTTACTTTTTTTAGCATTTAATTTAATGGTTAGAGTTTGTGTGTATCTTTAAATTTTTTTATTTTTTAATTAAAAATAAATAAATAACGATCCACATAAAAGCTTGTTCCAATTTATATACTGACATGTTATGTGCTGCTCTTTTATCATTCTTGATAAAAATCATCTCTAACTCCCAATACTTTTATTTTTTATTTCACGAGGTTCATGTACAATTTTTGTTTTAATAAATCCTTGTTTCAGGAGAAAGTAACAGACTGTAAATACGAGTCAATCAATTGTATTCATAACACTGATAGAGGGGCCTTTATATAGGCATTATATGAGAGTCCTTCCATACATAGGATTCCTAAGTAAGGTAAGACATCTAATAGGATCATACTACCTCTAGAAGGATCTAGAACCTTCCATCTATGTATCTACAATCAGTATTAGGTAAGACACATCACGGGAATAATAATTCCCGGAACACCCCCCCTGTATCGAGCACTAATACAACATTGATGCAGAAGATGTTGCCTTCGTAAAAACCTATTCCAAGCCAAAGCAAAACCCCATGGGAAAAATAAAGGCTTGATGAGGAAAAGATTGCAACGCACCAACATAACATGTCATGTATACTCCCTCTGATGTATACATAACGATTCCCCCTGATGAGTACCTCAAATCATAGGAGTCGGATGCCAAGTTGCCCTCACAACTATACCAAGGAAAAACCCAGTGGGAAAAATACCTCTTGGTCTAAGTTGAACAGAAGTACAACGCATCATTGTATGGATGTTCTCATATGTCGCCTCGTTAAAAACCTTACCAAGTGAAAATCCAATGGGAAAAAACAAACCTTGATCTAAGGACAAAAAGAGCGCGACACATCCAAAGTGCAGAGTCGCTAAAGACTTATCAAGTTTTCTAAAGTCTTGACCTCCATGCACTAAATCAGTCATAACTTCTTCGATTCAATAGGTATCGACGAAACTGTAAGAACGTATGAAAACTAGACACCCATAGCTTTTTATTCACATACAGTACGTAACCTAGATCGACCTGAGCAGATCACAAAGCTCTATCGAAGTTGACTCAGCAAATTACCGGACATATCCTGTCCTACTTTGCAACAATAGTCATATGTCACTCAACATGATGGATGTGATCAAATGGTTGGTTTCCTTGGAAAGTAGACACAAACCTTTCCAATGGTACCAATTTCACCATTTTCCAGCAAGTGAGCTACCTTGTAGGTCATATGAGAGATAGACCAATACATTCAGGGCAAATTCGGGTATCAATATTCAAGTGTCCTTTTATCGAGATAGAGCGTGCTTCAAGCTTCTTGTCAATCACAGACATTGCGTGAGCGCATCCTAGACCATCATCACAGTGGCTTTACCGGATTATTATGAATGAGTACATCGAGTCAAACATGAGTACATAATACCGTGCTTTTCTCTTAAGACTGCATCATCACTTAAGTGAGCCAAGTCTTATTATGACTTCGACTAGTCATTGGGAATCATATAGGCATTACTTTATCGTCTCTTAGGGAAACCGTCCCTTAGATTGCCTTAAACTGATTGATAAATACGCATCATCAAGTGTCCCCAAGATCCTTTCATTCTTAACTTTGGATTTAGCGGAATCTCTTAGTCTCATAAGAGTACATCACTATAAACCCTTAGTTTTACACGCAAAAGCTTCATATCTCTTCCAAATCAAGTATATACTTAGTATGCGTTCCCAACAATCACTTGTCGACGCACTCCGTGGTCAGGAGCCACTTGATTTGAGTCTGATCCACCACGAGATCTTTTATTACTTAACTTAGTTCCCCATTAACCGGGTCGGGTAGTTTTGAACACCCCTAGGTATAACGTACGTTATGCAGGTACCGATAGCGCACGTAAGGAAGCATGCATAACGCACGTTATGCATGCAGCAGTTCAACACTGTTGAATACTGTTACTGCACAAGACGGTACGAAGTCGGGACGCAACACCGGGACAGAACCCAGAAGCGTAAACACGAAATATTCGCGACGACGAAGCTAAACGCTGAAAGAAAATACAATTCCGACTACCGGGGAATCCGAAATACGACGAGGAAGATAAAATTCCCTAAACTTATAGGAAACTACAAAACGACCCAAACGTCCGAAAATCACAATACAACGTCGGATTAACAAACCGAAACTCGCAACATGAACAACTCAACCATACGAACTCATGGGAATAAAGAAACAATAAAATCGAACGAGTTTTATGAGAAACGAACATGCATGCGACAAAACATAACATAAAACGAAGTTACATAAAAATATCTCCGAAACTCATCTGAATGGAAAAACACCAAGAACAAAATAGATTCAAAATGTTGAAACGGTTACAGCGAGTCGATAAAAAATATGCATGTACCAAAAATAGAAACTGTTAAAAATAGAAAGGTACGGATATCACACTGATAAGGTAGCTGATTTGAGAAGCTAGTCGTTTACGAAACGAGCTTTTTTTAGTCAATGATCAAATAAGCTCCTGAAGCTTATAAGCTAGCTGATAAGCTAGTGCTAAACACAGCCTATGTGTTAAGAGTAATGAAAGTTAGAATGTTTACCAAAAATACTAACAAAATCAAAATCAAAATATAGAAAAGAATCAATCAAAATATCTTATAATTTATAAATAAGTTAATCATGATTCTATTGTAATTAAAAAAAATGATAATAGAGGGGCACATCACATGTCAATATTAAATAAATTGGAACAAGCTTTTATGTGGATTGTTAATTTATTTTTAATTAAAAAATAAAAGATACACAAAAACTCTAACCATTAACTGCTAAAAAAAATAAAACTTAGTTGTTGTTTCAGGAGAAAGTAAAAGACTGTAAATACGAGCCAATCAAGCGTATTGATCATAACACTGATAGAGGGGGCTTTATATAGGCATTACAATGAGAGTCCTTCCATACATAGGATTCCTAGATAAGGTAAGACATCTAATAGGATCCTACCACCTCTAGAAGGATCTAGAACCTTCCATCTATGTATCTACAATCAGTATTAGGTAAGACACATCCCGGGAATAACAATTCCCGGACCACTCTCCCTGTGTCGAGCACTAATACAACAATGGTGCAGAAGATGTTGCCTTCGTAAAAACCTATTCCAAGCCAAAATAAAACCCCATGGAAAAAATAAAGGCTTGATGAGGAAAAAGATTGCAACGCACCAACATAACATGTCATGTATACTCCCTCTGATGTATACACAACAACTCCCCCTGATGAGTACCTCAAATCATAGGAGTCAGATGTCAAGTTGCCCTCACAACTATGCCAAGGAAAAACCCAGTGGGAAAAATAGCTCTTGGTCTAAGTTGAACAAAAGTACAATGCATTATTTGTATGGATGTTCTCACAGGTCGTCTCGTTAAGAACCTTACCAAGTGAAAACCCAATGGAAAAAAACAAACCTTGGTTTAAGGACAAAAAGAGCGCGACACATCCAAAGTGTAGAGTCGCTAAAGACTTATCAAGTTTTCCAAAGTCTTGACCTTCATGTACTAAATCAGTCATAACTTGTTCGATTCAATAGCTATCAATGAAACTGTAAAAACGTATGAAAACTAGACACCCATAGCTTTTCATTCACATATAGTATGTAACCTAGATCGACCTGAGCAGATCACAAAGCTCTATCGAAGTTGACTTAGCAAATTACCGGACATATCATGTCCTACTTTGCAACAATAGTCATATGTCACTCAACATGATGGATGTGATCAAATGGTTGGTTTCTTTGGAAAGTAGACACAAACCTTTCCAATGGTACCAATTTTACCATTTTCCAACAAGTGAGCTGCCCTGTAGGTCATATGGGAGATAGACCAACACATTCTGGGCAAATTCGAGTATTGGTTTTCAAGTGTCCTTTTAATGAGATAGAGCGAGCTTCAAGTTTCTTGTCAATCACAGACATTGCGTGAGCGCATCCTAGGCCATCATCACAGTGGCTTTACCGGATGAGTACATCGAGTCAAACATGAGTACATAATACCGTACTTTTCTCTTAAGACTGCATCATCACTTAAGTGAGCCAAGTCTTATTATGACTTCGACTAGTCATTGGGAATCATATAGGCATTACTTTATCGTCTCTTAGGGAAACCGTCCCTTAGATTGCCTTAAACTGATTGATAAATACGCATCATCAAGTGTCCCCAAGATCCTTTCATTCTTAACTTTGGATTTAGCGGAATCTCTTAGTCTCATAAGAGTACATCACTATAAACCCTTAGTTTTACACGCAAAAGCTTCATATCTCTTCAAATCAAGTATATACTTAGTATGCGTTCCCAACAATCACTTGTCGACGCACTCCGTGGTCAGGAGCCACTTGATTTGAGTCTGATCGACCACAAGATCTTTTTATTACTTAACTTAGTTCCCCATTAAGATAAGATTTAACCACAAGATGCACGTCAGTTTTTGGGAAACTATCTAACTGAAAAGATAGTGGATGCTATAACATCCATTACGATAGCACAACTAAGTTTCGTGTCATCGTAGTTGATTCTAGTGCGTTCATAAGAAACCTCGCGCCATGAGGTGAGTTTAACTCCTTCTCTCACTCGCTTTAACAAAGTATATGGATAGATCTTATCTTTGGAGTGTCGGTACCACTTCAACAAAGGGCTATCACTTTGTTCATACTGGAGTCGCATATATTTCCATTTTAGGCCAATGCTACAACGTTGTAGATTTTCAACGATGTAATACCCGTAATTTCAATTTCCGGTAATTTCTTTTTTTTCAGCGAAAGTCCGTTTTGATGACTCGCTTATGACCGTTTCGTCATTCTGAAAATGTTTAATTCTGAATTTTTCGACGTCCGAGTTCGTTTCGGTGTCGTTTTGTTGAGTTCCGTGCATTTAGCGACTTTTCCGCACTTGAGTTCGATTCTTGCGAATCTCGTCCGAAACTATTGTTTCGAGTTTCTTGTAAGTTCATTTAATGTTATTATTCATGTTGCGAGCTTTGGTTTGGTGTTTCGGTCGTGTATCGTGTATTTCGGACGTTTTGGGCCATTTTCGTAATTTCCCATAGTTTGGGGTAATTACTTTTCGTTGTCGAATTTCGAGCCTTCGGGTGGTCAGAATCATGTGTTCTCTTAGTGCTCGAATTCGTCTTTGCGAGTACTTCGTAACCGTATCTTCGATTCATATTCAGGTTCGGGTTTCGGGGTCGTCCGGGCCGTCGGAGTTGGTCCCGGCCGAGTCATGGCCGGGCAGGTTGGGCCTAGGCCAGCCCTGGCCGAGTTACGGCCGGAAGGCCCCGGCAGTTACGTACGTAAGCCTTGGACGGTTACGTACGTAACGATGCCGGCATTTGTGGGCAGAATGGCCCGTTACGTACGTAAGCCCTTGGCCGATTACGTACGTAAGGCGGCCGGCAGGCTGCCTATATAAGGCTCAACAGACGGATTTTTCACCCATTTTCTCATTCTTTTCCTTCTCTTCCGCGGATGGAGGTGTGGTTATCATGGATAGATGTTGTTGGACAATCAATCCATGAAGTCTTGGAGTTCATATCATCAATCATCCATCTTATAACATCCTTTGATCGAGCGAATCAGGTCAGATTTTCTAGAAATCTAGTTTTGGGGAATTTGGGTGTTTTGGTTGTTTTCATCCGTTTAATCCGATTTAACTTAGGATTGTGATGGATTGATGATTATTTAGATGTATTATATCATTTCCCTTGTTATTCCATGGTTGGATCGTATCGATTCGTTGTTTTGGCCGAGTTCTTGATCGACACCTTGAAGGTGTCCGGTAGAATGTCATAGAGGGGTTTTCGGGCGTTCTACGAGTATTCTTCCTCGTATGATCATTGATTTATTAATTATGTGATGTTAGGGTCGAGTTTCTTGCGAAGAAACCGTGTTGAACCCTTCCGTCCGTCGTCGTCTTCCTTTTCGATGGCATCGGGCGTTTCGAAGCTTCCCGGTTGAACCGCGTTCGTTGGAATACTTGCGTGCCGATTCCTAGGCAAGTACCCTGTCCATACAATTCTTGTTTTGTGGATATGATAATTAGTGATCATCTCTATGTGTTTGTTTGATCGTGTGATTTGAAATTTCAAAAGATTCGGTTTAGCCTCGTTAAAGGCTCACTTTCAAAACGCGTGTGATTTGTGAACGGTGTGTTTTGGGGAATTGATTTTGATTTGATTGTTTTGAACGTTGAGGGCCTTGGTGATACCCCTGTTGTTTAAAGTTATGGAATCATGTATTCCGCGTTAATCGTGTTGTGTTATGATGAGTTTGATAACGGTGTCGAGTAAGTGGCCATCTCTAGTAAGTATTCTTGATGAGCTTACATTCTTAGCATATTAGTATTGCATGAGTAATGTGTGTGTGTGTATGCTCACTATGGGTTAGATCCGACGGGGTCTCGGTAGGGGTCCACGGAGGGGTGGATCCACGGTTAATTCTGGTGTATTTCAAAAATGTGTTTTGAGATTGGCGTTTCCGGAAACGAGTGTTTTGATCGGTGATTTCATGATTTGCATGCATTGACTAACTGTGTAAGAGGTAAGTTGTTCATTGGCCTACTTGGCTAGGATGGCACTAGAGTATTTTGTCGTATGTGTTTTAGTCGTTTAATTGTTTGGTTTTGATGTTGGAAAACGAACCTTGCTATCGTTCTCGTGTACTGTGATTTGATGTAATTTGGGGCTAAAATCCCAATAGTTTTGTAAAGGTCATTTTACGGAAAATAAACCTTCGGGGTGGTGACCCCTTTCGTATTTTCGAGTTTTGGAAAGAGAAGGTTTCGGTAATCCTAAATTGTGTTCTATTAAAACTCTCGATGGCATTTTAAACTGTTTTATAAATTGTTTCCATTGATTTGTGATCTTTCGGTTTTGGAATGTTTTTCCCAAACTCTTGCCTCGGGAAGTATTTTTCATTTCGTTTGGATCTTTGAGTATTCCTGGTTATTGTTATTCGTGGAATGTGAATTGTATGGCTCGTATTTGCACTTTGTTCTTGCACTAGCAAAACAGTGGAGTTTTGCTAACCCCCGAGTATTCGGGGGGTGGATGTCTGTTTTTGCATTCAGGTTTGGGAGCATAACACAGGGTCGGCACGAAGGATGATGAAAGATGAACGATACTAATCACACGAGGATCCGTATGATGTCATTGGTTTAGTTATAGTTTATTTTCCGTTGCAGTATTTCTTTCCCGTTGTACGTGAGTGTGTTGTATTCGACCCCTGCGTGGGCATGTAATGAGTTTGAGTTGTATGTATTTATTGAAAGACCAAATCGGTCTACTGAGTCATTTTAGCCTTAAAGGCATTGTTGAGATGTTCTATGTTGTTACCAGCCTGGTAGATCCTTGAGGAAAGGTTCTACGGCGTGTAATATCCCTGAGCGGATTGGGGGTGTTACAAACGAAGTATAGTTCGATTAAACTCACATTCCACTCCCTCATGAACCGGCTTTATTCATAGAGTACTCTTTATGGATTGGCATTCATTGAGGCGTCCCCCAATGATGACTATAATCCAGAATCACATGAGACGGATGGGTTCATTTGATCAGATGATCAAGTTTCATGTACCAAACTCGCATAGAGAGTTTTTATCGAACCAAGTGGCATCCCAATACTCGATGAGATCCACGGCCTAGTAACACCGTCTATCACAATTTGTGGTGTTACCATATCACCATTTATAGGTGACAAACGTCCATGACCGGACACAATCCTTGCAGATATGTTTGCAGCATGTATTTAATCTCGTCACTTTAGGGAACTTGGTGAGGCACAGTAGGGACAAACTACGACAATTCCAAGTCGTTCTACTCGAACATGATCGTTCGCATCTCCCCATAACGACGGGAAGACTGGCTCATCAAAGTGACTTACGAGATCGTCTGCCAAGGTATATTTTAAGCGGACTATGAGTGAAAGCGCATGTCATATTCATCATTTATAACCTGTCATAATGCGTTGTGGTGACGCACATTGGCACATGAACATGTGAACGATAAAGGTTTTTCAATATTAACACAATCCAGTTAACAAAATGCACACGGTTACACTTGTAACTAAGCATTTGAATGATGATAGGTATAGGTGAATGTGACATGTTGACCAATGCTACATAACCATAGTTACTGGTCTTGAGAATCCAACAAAACCGCCACCATGCACCACCGGGATCGAACATAAAGAAATGATTGAACCGATGATAGGCCGTTGGTTTTATCGAACCTCTAGTGCTTTCTTGAAGAGTTCACTCCCTTCACCAGCCCCAAACACCACAAAATTTCGTGAGCATGTATAAACGGGTGTTTAGGATTCCAAAACCATCAACCTTGTGGTCAAAAACCGGTCGAAATGATATCGAACGGGTTGTTAGGACGGCTGGTGGTATGTGAAAACTTCATTTAAGTGGTTCACCTTCTTCCAAGTCTCCAAATGACACAAAAATTTGTGAGAAGGTAGCCTTGGATGTTAGGAAGTACTCGTTAAAATTTCACTTTAAGACTTGGTCTAAAAGTTGGTGAACTGACCTTTACAATGACTGGTCCGCAAGTTGGACAACCATAAACTTAGGTTTCATCAACTTATCAATCATTGTCAAAGGAACAACATGACATATAAATGTTATCACTTGAGTACGACCATTTGTGAACACCATCATAACATCATAAGCCACCTAGGCTAATATTTATGATCATGTATGTATAAGGACTCGGTGAAAAGGAAGGACTCAGCACCATGCTTATGCGAGTCGCTACATTATTCTCTTTAGCATAGGAGGGTGTCATCTCCTAATCGTGCCAAAGAATAGGCTTTAATCAATGAATATGGCTAAGAAGGATCATTGGGGGGGTCTTTGGCATCACATATGCTTATGAAAACAAGACGCGGATGACATAAATATCATCATCGGTCATGAGCCCTGCTCACGACTCCACCAATGTACTTTGGTGTCTTTGATCCAACTAGTTTCTTTGTTCAAATAAAAAATGATGTCCATGGCAATACCGTGGTATATGGATCATCAAACTGTCCAAACTCCAGACTATTAAAGCCTAACTGTGTCAATGTCCCAATACGTCTTCTTGTTACAAAAACCGATGCAAGCCGGACCATATTGACTCATGAATATTTTTCCTTTTCACATATCCAATACAAATGATGCATAAGATTTTACTTATCAAAAATCACAATGAGATTCTATGAGTGATACACTTTGGCATATATGTCATCGAGTCATTTCATGGTTCAATTATTACGGAACATATGTGACTAGAAAACACCATTCGGCGTTCAACAACTTGAGTATTATACCACTCATTGATTGTGATGACCTAGTCATCATAGTCATAATGGATTTATAAACCGAAATCCAAAAATATCGTGTTCCTTGAAAATAGGTTAATACGCACTCAATTTCGCTTGTAAAATTTTACAAACATGAGCATAGCGAACACTCTAACAACATAGAGATTTTATACCAGATACGATCAAAATGATCTATCATATTGAGTGCATAACATGGCAAGGTTATATGCCTAAGGGGCAAAGTTACGACACAAGCATGGTGTAAAACTACCATGCACACGCTCGACCTTCTTATAAGGGTGCGTATTTTGGGCTTCCCCAAGGAAACTGTTTTTCAACATTCGAAAGATACATTTTAGCGTACAATGTATACCAAAAATCGCACCATCTGTGCCAAATTCGGACAAAAAGAGGTTGAAAAACATGTGTCATAATACCACTTGCAAATTCAAGATGGGAACCAAGTTTGTTGGGACAAAATTTAGCACAATCGCTGGAAATAAAATTCCGTGCAGCTTGACCTTTGTTCACTAAAACAGCGATAACTCCCTTGTTAGGAAGGCTATAGACGAACGGTCAGATGTTCTGGAAACTAGACTTCCGTATCTTTCTATCCATATGTTGTGCACCACACGGATCATTAAATTCAGATCACAGTGCATGTTTTAATTAGCTGCTTTAGTATTTCCCAAGTTTTAGTGAGAAAATAAGGTTGAGACCATATCTGTAACACCACCAAATTTAACTGGAAATATTACAGCACCGTGGGCCCCGAGATGGAACCCACAAGGCTGAAGGAAATTTTCAAAAACATTTACAATGCCCAAGAGGCTAACGACGGTACTATTTTTAAAACATTCAAAGATTTAATAAAATCCGTTTATCAAAAACCGTCGTAACATCTCATTTGGAACCATAAGGTTCGAAGTACCAAAACTCAACAGCTTGAAACATACGTTAAGCTATCGCTTACACGTACCGACAAAATAATTTAGAAGACGATTGCCAAAGTAACCTAAGTTACTAGATATCAAAAAGTCATTTAAAGATACTCATGCAGCGGAAAGGACAACCAAATAAAATTACTCTAGCAGCGGAAATACAACATCAAATCAGAACACTCGAATCATAAACACATGGCATAGCCAGTATCCTCCGGGAAGCTCATCTCTCCATGACCGCTACAAGCTTGATATCCAAAGAACCTAAAAAGAAAGCCCACGACGGGGTCAGCCATAATATCCAACAATGATAACCGTCACATCACATCAATAATTACATACCAATGAGATACAAAATAAGAATACGACCAATGTAATCTTATTGTTATAACTTTACCAAAAATCACATTTCGTATCCTCAACAACACGACAAGCTCATATCTAATCATCTAAATTGTATCTCAAACGGAACCCAAGGTTCTCAAAACGTCTTCATAACTCACTGTTACGAAATCTACTAACTCGGTCCAATCCCAATCCATCGGGTGACATCATCACATCTCAACACAAAAATCGATTGTCCATCAAAAGACAATAACCGAAGGAAATACGGAACATACATCGAGATGCACAATACCACGACAATCATATCAGTCTAAATCCAAGATCAGATCAATGCAATATACGGGCACGGTCCTAACACAAGACCTACAAATGTATACTCATATGACCACGTCAATATGCTCAAAACAATAACAACAGTGTATACTCAATGGAAATCTCGTGATCCAGCGCCCTCAGCACAGATCCCAAGATGATCCTACTAGATCAACACGAGGTGGATAACCAACAATATACATATACACAAAAACACATAAAAAACCAACGATGCGAATCCACATGATTCCATCAACACAATACTGGGTAATCCAACGATCCAGCGCCCTCAGCATAGATACCAAGATGATCCCGTCGGACCATAACGAGGTGGACATCTGATCCAGCGCCCTCAGCATAGATCACACGATCCCAACGGATCAACACAACATAAACAATACAATTATGCATACACATATGCAAATCAATATGTTCATCCACATGAACAACACATGAATCAAAACATGAACGACACTATGATGACACAACTAGGACGACTTCATGTTCAGAAACATGAATGACAACCTGCATGATCAACATCATCAATACTAAACCGAATCAAACTAAGATACTTGTCGCGAATCCTTCAGGAGAAATCTCGATGTCAAATCATCACCGGTGATTTTCCTCAATGCTCGGCGATCCAAAAGTACCATGGACTATAGATACTCATATCCTCTTCTTTATCGCAGCGTAACCTTGATACCCGAACATACGAATAACCGAGATAGAGCATATACATTATGATTTAAATCCCAGAATCGGAAAAACAACATATAATCCGAATCTCCAGAATTCGCAGTAATAATCATTGCTATATACATTATAAACGAAATGAAACTGAAACCATTCATTAAACATTGTAACTGAGCAAGTAATCACTTGCCTCGATACCGATACGACGAAGATGAAGCCGCTACCAATCTCATTGCCTTCGTCTACGAGCTCCTCGGCCCTGACCATGCAATTCACGAACACACTCGAACACGACCGCAACATACGGTTATAATCACCGATCGATTATCGCAACCTATCGCAATAATAAATTAACAACAATCCGATATCGATCAACAAACGACACGACCAACCAATCAACTCAACGGTTCAAAAAAAAACCTCGATTAAACGCAGTCTGAACAAACCAAATCAAACCATCACGAATTCATAATCACAACACAAAAACACTGTACTGTCTGCCTACTTAGCACACGTTAAACGCATAACGTAGCGTGCGCTAAGTTGCTCCCGTTAGCGTGCGCTAGCCAGTAAGCTTAGCGTGCGCTAATGCTGTACAGTGGCATGCATTCCAAGCATCGTCTAACACTTCCATCATATCAATGATCAACTCATCTCGATATTAAGGATTTCATAACATATTCGATTCCAACTTTAATCTTTAAACACGAATCAACAAGATTCCTTCTTGTTCATATTTGGTAAATTCATATAACAATTTACCGGTTATTATCATGAATAATCATATTCCAAAATCATCCGTAACCTTTCCAAATT
Source organism: Orobanche coerulescens (assembly GCA_033398695.1). Classification (NCBI taxonomy): domain Eukaryota; kingdom Viridiplantae; phylum Streptophyta; class Magnoliopsida; order Lamiales; family Orobanchaceae; genus Orobanche; species Orobanche coerulescens. The sequence continues at coordinate 14,457,115 of CM065815.1, read as the reverse complement.
CCAGTTCTTATTCATAAAAATCCTGACATATATAATTCAATAGTTCTTCAAGAACACTAATTATCCGAATTCACGTTCATAATCCATAAAATGACATAATCCGATGTGTTCTAACATCTAAAAATCCTTATTCATCATGTTCTTCGACATACAATTCATATAACTTCAAGAATCACAACAACAACACCATAATCGTTACCATACGAAGTAACCAACGACAAAACATCAAAAATCCGAATTGAAGAAGGGAATTACATCAACATATCTATTGAATTCCATCCAAAACCATACGAAACATATCAATACTCATATATTGATAACAACACTAACTTAGTTCGGTAATCCAACTCGTTATCATGCTCATCAACTTGAATATATGATAATCATCAACTCAAGAACATCAATAATCAATCCAAACAAAATCCAAAGATGAAGAGTGATTACCTTTTTGAAGGAATGGATTGATTTCCAAGGTTGAATCCATTTCCAAGAATCGCCAATGATTTAAAGAACAAAGCTCTAATCCATGATTTCCATCTTTAATCTTGTTAAAGAGGATCATCCATCAGTGTTTAGGAACTCCAAATGTCCTCCCAAGGTTCTCTCTATCGGTTGCAAGAAGAGAATGGACGAAAATGAGGAATGACAACCAACTACTCATATATATACATTGTACATTATTAGCGTACGCTAATCTCTTCATTTAATGTACGTTACCAGTTTAGCGTGCGCTAACATCTCATGTTTAGCGTGCGCTACAGCCTTAGCGTGCGCTAACTGACTTTGTTAGCGTGCGCTATCGCAGCCCAGAGGCTACTGCGTCGCTTCGTAAACTAGCTTACGTACGTAATGCCCATGCATTAACGTACGTAAAACATCATGTCTAGCGTACGCAAGTCCTTGCCCTTAGAGTGCGCTATCCGAAGTTGACTTACTACAATATTCACCTACCACTCGTGCCCCCATATGCCGAAAGCATCCGCGATTTCTGGGATTCCTCTGACCGATCTGGAATTAGCGTGCGCTAACCATGCGGTTTAGCGTGCGCTAGCCCTACATGACAAACACCCGCTGACCTTATCTGGACATGCGTCACAAGTGGCCGGGTCCACTCGCCAAAAGCCAAGATTCCCTGTCGGACGATCTGATATTAGCGTATGCTAACCATCCTTGGTAGCGTGCGCTAAATGCCGATAAACATCAACCCGGGCCTACCTGTCGGCCGCCTTCCGAACCTTTCCAGAATGCCTTACGTACGTTAAGGATCCTCCTTAGCGTACGTAATGCGAACCTATTATACGCTAACTGCACCACGTAGCGTGCGCTACTCATACCTCGTAGCGTGCGCTAAGCATATTTCATAACGTGCGCTAACGTGGCTGTACTTAGCCATTTTCAGTTATCCTCGTCCAACATCTCGACATACCAAAATACAAACATACGGCATACTGAATACATATACTCGACACATTATATCCTCAAGTGCAATTGTCGACCAAATACGACAATTATACCAAAACTGACATCTCAGTCCTTAATTTATTTTATCCATACTTTATAGAACCCACGCTGTAAAATATAACTCGGATAAAAATAATATTAAACAACAGTAGTAGAAATTCCGGATATTACAATATCTAATGGCATAAGTGTTGATGCAAAAACATGGCAATGATAGCCATAGGTGCCTTTAAACGCGGCAGGTGTTCGATTTCTTATCGACTAATAATCCTTTCGGTAACTCCAACTTGGTAGACTTGCAGAGAAAGTAGGAATGTCGGTACAGCTAAGGCTGTTTAAAAATCACTTATTCCGTTTGAACTTTCAAAGTATAAACAAATACCAAGGAGGATGCGCCTAGTCATGATCAAAAGTGTAGACAAAATCCACCAAAGTACATCAAATCAACCAAGAATTTTAATTCTCAATTTGCAAGTATACATTATAATAGCCATGTTATATGGATGCAACGCGGTGCATCATACTTAGGCATTTTGAACCATGAGACATAATGAATATACCATAACCAACTCGTCTTGACCATCCAATAAGATCGACTAAACATAGTCAAATATATAAGGCACATGCCTTTACAAATACTTAGAAAAGTATTCGGACCTATAGTCACACGAACTATAATCGAGGTCAACGAATTCATGTCCTTACCGCAATATGCCATTGCTTTACATGTTAAAATTCATGAGAATTACTCTTACACTCTTTCATATATCATATTGCAAGGAGACGGTGCAAGACTACACCCACATGCAATATTTTATTTTAATAGGATGAAAGATGGAGTTTTCCAAGTATGGGATTGGGTCAAGACCAAGGTGGTGGTCGCTCAATTCAACGTGACAAATCCGTCACAAATCGATTTTAACCACGACATATCCGTCGCAATCGATGTTTGTCCCATTTGTATGTCACAAATCCGTGACTAATCATGAACAAGTCATAACTTTACCGTTACCGACAGTGTTCATTTTATTCAATTGTTGGTTTAAAATTGACAAAACGGCGACGTCAAATCGCACCCAAAACGTGGTGTATGCAACAACCACAAATATCGACTTTCAACAATTATCCGTGACTCCCCCAGGACCGTCACACAGTTTACTTCGACATATGAGAGTGATACCACCTCTCATAGTCTCATCCACCGCAAAGTAGCGTGGGAGATAAAGAACCCAAATACTCAATTCCCCCAAAAAAAATTCCCAAAAGAGAGGAATTGAAAAACGGGGACTTTAATAAAGTCTTACGGGTACTTGGTTCCATATTTGCTTTGATCCATGAACGGGAGCTTCTCTCCATATGAGCAACATATTTCTGTGGGTACTCTGTTCTATATTTACTTTGATCTTTGAACGGGATAATAAATATGGCTTCTCTCCATAGCGTGCACATCATCATGAGCAACGTATTTTCCTATATGCACGTAAAACATAAACATGGTAAGATTCATAAGTGTACAAATCAATGAACAAATGTCATTAATTAGGAAAAGATGGAGAATTGAGAAACGCCCAAAAAGGGCTACTGGGCTCGATAATCGGCCGAAAAAGGGCTCGGGCGCGGCGGTGCAGCAGCTCGGTATTGGATGAGGCCGGATCTCCAAATTTCCTCGTAAAAATCTGCTTCTGTTCGGCGGCAGATTCAGTAATTAATATTACTCAGAATCCGATCTCCACCGTTGAATATACAGATATTTGTGTTGGAAAATTGCTTTAAAAATTTCACACCGATCCGACGGTCAACGAATCGGGAAACATGATTTTGGTACGACTGCGCTGTGCAGAAAATTGATGCGCGAAAATTCTCGTCTCTCGATTTTTTTTTTCGATTTTCTGCTCCTTTTTTTTTCTTGTAAGAGTCCTGCTCTTACGGGCTCTTCTTTTCATCTTTTTCTCTTTCGATCAAGTTGTGGATACTTTCTTCCTCCATTTTTGATATGTTTTCCTGAGAGTCATCTTCATCATCATTCACATACAGCGAATCTTCATTACGTCATCAATTCGTAATCTCTAAAGTCCACAGCTTTGCCTACCAGCATAAGACTTCTTCTCTTTCGCAGTTTCAGCAGATTTCTATTCCTTAGCCTTCGGCTCCTGTTTTCAGAGATTATAAAGGGGAAGCCTTGTAAACCCGAAATTACGGCGGCATCGGAAGGAGGAGGAATTTGTGGTGACAGCAGGTGTCAGCTGCGGCGGAGGGTTGCTCCTTGCGACGAAAATACAAGTCGTTGATGTGAGATAACCCCTCTGTAATGCTTTCATTAGCTCCGTTGCCATCACATGTTTGTAATAGCCGGATTGACTATAGGGTAAGAGGGGTCGGCAGTCTTCTTGTTGAGGAAGGTGAAGGCAACGGCGGACGCAATGCTAGGGTTTCTGTGTCCGATTTTCTTTTTCTTTTTCGGAATTTTCAGAAAAAAAAAACGGGAGAGGAAAAAAAAATTCTTGCTCAGTTGGGGACTACGTGCTGATAACGTGTTTCAGGAGAAAGTAAAAGACTGTAAATACGAGTCAATCAATTGTATTCATAACACTGATAGAGGGGCCTTTATATAGGCATTACAATGAGAGTCCTTCCATGCATAGGATTCCTAAATAAGGTAAGACATCTAATATGATCCTACTACCTCTAGAAGGATCTAGAACCTTCCATCTATGTATCTACAATCAGTATTAGGTAAGACACATCACGGGAATAATAATTCCCAGAACAATCCTTATATTATTATTTTTGATGTTATTAGATTCTTATTTAACATTTCGTTAACTTTTTCGTTAACTAATTTACAAGTTATTTTTTATTTTTTGATCGTTTTCCACATCAGATATTTATTTTACTTTTTAAATACCATGTTGTCATTATTTATTGATTAAATGATAAATAATGATTTAAAAAATAATAACTTGAAAATAATGACTTTTTTTTATTTAACATTTACTAATATTTAACATTGTAAATAATGACTTTTAAATAATGAATTTTTAAAAATAAAAGTACGGGGCACATGGCATTATTTTTTAAATAATGACTTTTTAAACAATAACATGATATTATTTATGGTTTAATCAATATATAATGACAACATGGCATTTAAAAAATAAAATAAAAATATGATGGGGAAAATAATGAATAAATTAATAATGACTTGTAAATTAGTTAACAGAAAAATTAACAGAGTGTTAAATAAGGACCTATTAACATCAAAAATAATAGTACAAGCATTCATTAAAACGAGAAAATTATACGAGGACCTCGTGAAACAGGGGCGGAGGGAGGGGGGTTCCAAGGGGTCCAAGGACTCCTCCGACCGATGGAAACTCCTCTATAAAATAAGAGAAGCTATATATATAGTTGTCTGACCTCCGTAATTTCTATAGCTCCGGACCCTCCTGAGTAAATATTCTCCTTCCGCCACTGTCGTGAAATATAAAAAAAAGTACATGACTTAAAGATAGTTTTGCCATCATCTTTTTCTAATTATAATATAATCATGATTAACTTATTTATAAATTATAAGATACTAGTCCTTTCACCCGTGCGTTGCACGGAAAAACATATCAATTATTAACACTTAATAACTATAATAGTTTCAGAAAGTCCCAATAGAGGCATTTTTACATTAAACATTCTCTAACAACAACTATTATCCATATTTTGTCAACACAAATATTACATAACATAGATCGATACAAATAAAACACTTTCAAATGTTTGAAGAATGGACAGCACACGTGTGCATGTAAATTTACACCAGTTGAAAATCTATCAAATTGCTAATATTTAATTTCATTTTGTGCAGCTGAAAAAATAAAAATACAATATGTACTTTATTGGAAAAATTTCAACTTCCATTTTTTCTTGCTAATTTTTCAGTATTCAACACAAGCATAACCTAAACCAGCCACGGTGAATTTTTATTTCCGATAAATTTTCAATATTTATCTAATATATTCCAAAAGTTACAATATTTAAGACATGATGTTAATTATACTGCATATGAATCGTCAAAAAAATGATACAAAATGAATGTAAATATGAAACAAAAACGGCACAAAAGTCATAAATGTGAAAAGAGCTCGTAAGAAATTCACCATCATTTGAAGAGAAACGTATCTTGGGCATAAATGTATCAAATAAAAACATATAGAAAATGGTTTAAGAGTTCTATCATTTTCCACGAGTTTGCAAGACTCACAATAAAACTTAGATATACAACCACAAACGATGTAATCCGTGCTTGAATTATTGCACCATGCAATAATATTTTCATAAATTTCCCAAAGTGATTAAAGACTATTGCCAACCGCCATACCCTCAATTAGGACAAGAACATTGAGATTGATATAGAGGCATATCCATAAAAGATAGAAATAAGACGCACAAAATAGCACGAGAAATCTCAGATATGATACCTTCCCATTGAACATATTTCACAAATACATAGAATAAACTATGATCTCGTACTTGATGATGCGGCCAACTAGCCGCCTTCTCGTCAACAGGTCTAGAACTGAAACACAGTCAAGACCAATCATGAACCAACCAAAATCGATCTCCTTTTCATGCACCTAAAGTTTGCTAATCTTAGAGTCTCGGATCATCGTAATCTAAAAAGAATATAAACTATTGTTGAGATTTTTAGAGAGCCTTACACCATTTACATCATTCATTTAATCAACATACAGCGTAAAAGCTATGTATCTAAAATATATTTCGCTTGACGGTATGAAATTCAGCTCAAGTGACATACCGCAATGGTGGGGCTCGACCCTTTTTTTCCTTTTATAGATAAGTAAAATTTTGAAAACAAAAAACTATATTATTTATTTACACGAGCTACCATAATAGAACACATAGTCTATTCTATGTTCAAATGCAAATATAATGCAATTTTGCCATTGAGAAACACATGTTTGATCATATACATATTTTTAAGGGGCAATTCCAATATTAATTCAGCCATTACTTTGTAACTAAATTAAAATTCAGGAGTTGTTTCTTGTAATTAGCATTGAAATATGATATATTTCATATGTATCCCCTAGCATAAAGAGGGAATTCGAGTAGTGGCAGTTTCACTCGAGTAATAATAAATAGCACTGGTTGAGAATGCATTAGCAAAATAAACTCTACTTTTTTTATTATGCAGAATCTAATATGAACATTAAGGAAACCGAAGTGAGAATATTTTGGAATTTACATGTTTATCATGGGAAACTTGCGGCTATCTCCACGATTACGCTCATATTTGCCCTCTGTCCCCCCTCTTTCAGTGCATAGTCTCACCATCAAAGAAATTAAAATGGAAATTAAAACAGGAATTAAAAACAGAAAGTAAAAATAGAAATTAAGAAAGAAGTTAAAACGTCCGACGACAACCCTAATAAATCAATCAAACGACCTACACAGTAACAAAATAATCTGAAAAACTTGGACCACATTTTCAATATAAAGATTCATACTCACAACAACTAAATAATTAGTTCCACTTCAGAAATAAAGTAAAATGTTTAAATATAGAATTCGCATGAGCATAATATGAACAACACAAATTGGAGATGGTGCAAAGAAATAAAAAAATTCAGTTACAGTGGATAATTATAGCCTATAAACTGATCAATAGTGATTAATTTTCATATGTCACGAGTAAATCAAACAAAATAAAAATTATTATATACTTTCATATTGAAGAAGATGAAATTAAAATAACCTGAAAGCAATGGAATCATACAAAACCAATTACAAAAAAAAAGTAAAAAAGGAAAAAATTTATATAAAATTTCCAATAAAATTGTATATAATATAGGCCCTAAATTCAAAACCCAATGTAGAAATTGAAACGGGTAGGATTGTAGATACGTGAATATCTATATAAGTAAGAATTTCATCCTTTATGGTAGTCAGAATCACGGAAACTCCCTTAAAGTGTTGCAAAGCACCCTTTGTCAGAACAAAAAATTAAAATAGGAATTAAAAGCAGAAATCAAAAGGAAAATTAAAACAGAAATCAAAAACATAAAGGCAAAATATAAATTAAGAAAGTAAAACAGAAATTAACAACAGAAAATTAAAACCAAGAATTAAGATAGAAAATCTAAACAGAAATAAAACAGAAATCTAAAGAGAATTAAAACAGAAAATTAAAATAAAAATGTAAAACTGAAATTAGAACAGAAATTAAAGCTATAAAATTAGAACAAAAATTAAAGTAATAACTAAAAATAAAAATATCAAAAGAGAGATTAAAATGAAAAATAGACACAACTTTGAGCAAAATAAACACAGAGACACTAACTCGAGGTCTTAAACATCAGTGACCTCTGTAATGATAACCTTGTGCTCAAAATATATTTGAATTTCAGTTATATTTTCAAAATCGCAAAAATCCCATTAAAATATTGCAAACCCCTTTTGTTAATACATAATTAAATTTGAAATTAGAACATAAATTAAATATAAAATTAAAACATATATTAAAAACATAAATAAAAAAATTAAACATAAAATTAAAACAGAAATTAAAATATAGAAATATGAAACAAAAATTAAAAATAAAAACTAAAAACAGAGTTTTAAAAAAACAGAAATAAAACAGAAGTATAAAACTAAAATTAAAACAGAAATGAAAATAGAAATTAAGAATATAAAATTAAAACGGAAGTATAATACAGAAGTTAGAAACAGTAAAATAAAATAGAAAATTATAACAAAAATTAAAAACTAAAATCAAAACAAAAATTAAAACAGAAAAAAGAAATACTCCCTCCGTCCCATAAAACTGTGCTCATTTTGACTTTGATCGGTCTCTCCAAATACACCTTTGACCATTAATAATTTCATTATATATGAATAAACATTATAAAAAATAATATTTGAAAAATACACATTAAGACAAATCAAATAAGTACTTACATTACTATAACTTTTCTATATATTGGTAGTAATTCATGGTCAAAGTTTATGAATGTTGTTGACCAATAAAAATCAAACTGAGCATAATTTTGTGGGATGGTGAGAGTATAAAACAGAAATTAAAACAATATATTAAAACAACAAATTAAAAACATAAATTAAAAACAAAAATGAAAACAAAAAATTGAAACATAAATTAAAAACATAAATTGAAACAGAAATTAAAAATAAGTGAAACGGAAATTGGAAAACAGAAAATCAAAAAGAAATTTTAAAGCAACCCTAATTATAGATTCGGAAAGAAGTATGCACACAACTCTAATTATAGATTCAGCAAAAAGTATGCGCCTTTTATCAAAAAATAATTTTCTATTTCTAATTTTGATGAAGGTCTTTATGTATCCTGTTCCGACCAACAAAGCACAAGCAGTTAAAAATTTGATAAAAATTCACAAAAAACACATGAATCGAAAGCAAAAGCAAGCATACCAGGAGGAGTAATTGACGATGTGCATTAAGAATTAGAGAGAAAAATAGAGCGATTGAGAAAGAAGATAGAAAAAAATAGCAAGGAGCCGCAAGTAAATAGAAAAGGATAAAGAAATGATAGAGAGGAAACAGATCGATAGAAAAAAAAACTGTTGGAGAGATTTGGGGAGCTACCAAAATAATATTTTATTACCAAAAATAAAAATTAATATAAAAATAATTGGCAACATTTTGGCGGGAAAACTTTTAATAAATGAATTAAAAATAATGAAAAAACTTTCATGTTATATAGTATAGATTTTGATTGATTCTTCTCTATATTTTGATTTTGATTTTGGTAGCATTTTGGTAAACGTTCTAACTTTCATTAATTTTAACATATAGATGGGTAAAGTTAAACGAGTATTTTTATTTAATTATGGCAATTTACTTAATTGATAATTTTAAAGCCTAAAGGTATATTTTCTAATATTATATTTGTAGTAAATTTGTAGACTGGTGACGGTATATTGTTGATGCTAGTATATTATTAAGTGATTTTAATTATGTATAATTAATTAATTATTATTTTAATTATTCATTTCAATATTTTTTCTTGATAAATTCTATTGAGTCACTGGTTTCAATTGCAAAATTAAAAACCTACCATTTGACCTTAATCTAAAAAAGATCGGTGATATATTAAATTCAACTATTTTTCTGGTATTTTTTTTTTAATTTGGTGGGATTGAAAAGTTAAATTCACCCATCAATTAATAGAAAATAGTTGTAAAAATTAGTTTATATTTTTACTATCTATATATTTAACTTAGTAGTCTAGAAAATATCTAAATATTTTGTTTTGAGATTTCAAAACAACACTATTCTTACTTTTTCTTGATATTAATGTAAAAAATGATATTGTTTTCACACATCAGTTCTTATACTTTTTTGGTATAAGAAAGTTAATAGAAGTACAAATATAACAATATTAAAGATATTTAATATATTTTAAGGAAAAGTAAATGTAACATAAGTTAATAATTTGAATTTACAAAAACTCATATATAGTTACAATCCAAACAATTATATATATGGAAATAATAATATACTCATGGATGATGGAGCAATATTGGTCGGTATCGCCATTTGGAAATAGAGTTATAAAACTCTTTCGCGATGCGAAAGCGATTTAAATAAAGGTGCGGAAATTAAATCGACACAGGATTTATAGAGGTTCGGCCAAACGTGCCTACGTCCTCTCTTCGGTATCTTTTTCTATAGGATGAAGATCAACCTCTGCACCTCTCTTCTATCGGTCGAGGGATAACCGTTACAATCTCGTCTTCTATCGGTCCGAGTAAACCTGTTCAATCACTTTTCTTTATGTCGGTCCAAGTTAAACCATTTTCCTTTTCTATTGGACAAGGAATCAACCAATCTAGCTTTCTATGGGTACTAGATAAACCTCACGTAGATATCGATTGCGATTCTAACAATGCCGGATCCTTGATCCTAATAACCCGAATCCAATCTTATCCTTTCTTTTTCCTCTCGTGTATAATTTCGTGTATAACACTCAATCACGTATCAATATAAGCTCAAATACAACAACTAGAATGAATACAATGATATCTCAAGTACGAATGATTTGCTCAAGGTTGTTGTGTTGTTTGATACTAAATGGTTTGGTATTTATAGCCATTTTCCTCCAACTAGCCGTTGCTGCCAGCCTTTTCTAGCGTGCGCTAATATTCTTCCTTAGCGTGCGGTATCGCCTGTTGCGTACGTTAATATTCGTTATTTACGTACGTTAACTGCTTGCAACTTTAGTCTAGTGGCTACTGCCTCTATTCGTTAGCGTGCGCTAACATCTTTATGTAGCATGCGCTAGAACTTCGTCATTGCTTGCGTCATATATCCGTATGTAGCTTTTGACTTTACTTCAGAATCTCCCAATGGATTGATTATCTTTGAATTCAAACACTTTAGCGTGCGCTATTCCTCAATCGTAGCGTGCGCTATGATTTCGTCACTACATATGTTATTCTGTGTTTGAAAGTCTTCACAACGGTCATGTACCACGATAGTATGCGTTATCCTTCCCTTGTAGCGTGCGCTATCTTCATCAGTTAATTTTGTCTTCAGGTAACTTTGAACTCGTCTAATCTGCAGGCAGGTATCGTTAGCGTGCGCTAACCTTCATTACTAGCGTGCGCTAGCTTTGCAGTTTGATCAGCTTTTTGCGTCTTCGACTCCTTCGTTGTTTTGTTTGCTTCTTTGTTGTTTTACTTTGTCTAACAACTTAATCGTCAAAACTCTATAATGAATATTTAAAATAAAATATTTCAACAATCTCCCCCTTTTTGATGATTACAAAACAACACCTTGAATTGGATAAAACCTGCAAAATAAAATACATATATATTTGTACGAATCAAAGTTTTCGGCTTTGATCGTTTCGTTAGTTTCTCCCATCTTTTCTCTTTCTCCTTTTCGACTTCTTCTTTTCATTTTTCAACTTCTCCTTTTCTTTTTCGATTTTTCTCTTTTTAATTTTTCTCTCACCCTTTTTACTTTTTATTTTTCTCGTCATTCTTCCATGACGCTTTTGATCCCATTCAACTCTTTTCTCCCCTTTTTGTTATCAGCAAAAAGTATAAATCAAAGGATACCAATTGATGATAAAATATGATATGATAAAATATGCGTATAACTTCTCATGACAAAAATCTCCCTTTTAAAAATGTAAACTCCCCCTGAGTAAAATATTTATTGATAGAAATTAATTTTTGGGGAGTCAACCGATAGTTGGTTTTTCTTTCGAGACATAGACGATATTCGGAATAAAAGTTCCTTTCGGAATCCAAATCTTTCTAATTTTAATCGTCCGTCGTGGGCTTTTATAGTTTGAAATATGGGGCCCAATTTTTAAACATTTTTCACAATGGGGTATCTTGAAATTTAAGGATTCGTTTTTCAAATGCGGTTTGAATCCTAACCCCTGTTTGTCCAACGTAAATTTTTGAATCGAGAGCATTTGTTCAAATTTTTCGTTTCTACACGAAAATTTCCTCGTTAAATTTTTTTAAGCTCCGTTTGAACTTTCAAAAGATCATTCTTTAAAATATTTTCATTTTCAACGCATTGAGAATGATCGATCTCGACATTTTTCCCCTTTTCAAGAATTTTAGAAATTTCATTTTCCAATAATTTATTTTTAGCTTGGAGGGATTTGATTTCGGATAAAGCATTTTGATAGTCCGTATGCAATAATTCAAATGCTTCAAAAAGTTCATCGTAAGAATTACTTAGTTGACTTTCGACGTCACTATCGTCGAATGAACTTCGGGCCATGAGAGGGAGATTATTTGGATTAATAAATTCATCACCTTTATCTTCATTGCTCCATGTTGCTATTAGAACCTCCTTCTTGGGATTTGCTCGGCAATTCTTTGCGAAGTGGCCTGGTTTACCACAGATTCGACAGTTGTTGTCGAATTTCTTCATTCCGCCTGAGATGTCTGTAGCAACCAATTTTCTAAATATGATTCTTCAAATTTTAAGAAGAATAAATATAAATTTTGCAGCGGAGATACATTCCAAAAAAAGACAAGCTTAATAATTGCAAGTAATCTTCTCGAGTCATTGTTAAAACAAAACATACCTTGACATAAAAATAAAACAAATTGAACACTTGTTCATAACCATAGTTCGAGAGAAATAACATTAAATAAATAAACATCTAATCATAGGCTTGATCATCCCACTCTCAATCGCATGCCACATCGAGCTCCTCAACCTGACAGGGGTTAAAATAGTGGGGTGAGCTTCCAACTCGCTCAGTGTGGAGAGTACGCAATATGTCTACGTTAATTACTAAATATATTAGCAAGTATAAACAACATGACTGATAAATTCTGATGCCCGTCGGCTAGCCCGAAGGCTTTATGCACAATTAAGTGCTTCTGACTGATTTGCACATTTAAGTGCTTCTGACTGATTTGCATATTTAACTGCTTCTGACTGATTTGCACATTTAAGTGCTTCTGACTGATTTTACGTGCACATACGAGACAATATATAAAGCAATTAAAATAAACAAAAGCGTAATAAATCCCCACACTGGATAAAATGCAGTTCTTGAACTTGAATGTGATGAGATGCTTGACTCGACAATTCTAGGCCCGTAAATTCTTGTTATTATCTACAATTAATAATAACAGAAAATTATTATTATTATATGACTCAGAATTAAATTATAAGTGAATAATAATAGTAATTAAAAATGTCAACATGTTAAAAGCTTGGCCGAAAGGGACTGATTTTTAAAATATTGAATCTGGCTGGGGAATTAAAAAGGATTGGAAAATTCAGGGATTGAAATTAAATACACTGGAAAGTTGAATTGTGGTCAATTCAAGAAGTCTTGAATTCTAGGGGCTCAATTGAAATACCCTAAAAAAATGATTGGGTATAATACCCTTCTTTTCCTCACGGGTCGGCCGAATTTCCCTCATCCTCACTTATCCTCTCTCTCGATCCCTCTCACTCTCTCCCTCTCACTTCAATGGACTCGCGAGCGGTCCTATCGGAAATGACTCGGCCCGAAGTACGCTCGAATGTAGAGAGTAGGGTCAGCGACGCGACTCAATCCAGTTGGAAGAACTGGATGGTCCGATGGGGGTCAGTGGTGGCTTCTCGGCTGATGATGGAATGGTTGGCGGCGGTGCAGGCGTCGTCTATGGTCGCGGGTTCGGGCTGACGGTGGCGGAAAGGTTGCAGTGGCCAGAAATCCACGGAAAAAGGTGATCGTGGCTGGGGATTTCGGTTTGGCGAAATCAAAGGTTTGTTTCTTCAGCTCTGAATTTGATTCAACAAAATGGATTGGGTTTTGATTTGAATTCTGGTTTCAGATTCGGGTTTTACTGAATTCTCCTGATATGTGTGTGAGTGTGTTTCGTTGGGGAAATTTAAGATGGGAGATGCTTGATAGTTGAAGATCGTGAAGGAACAATTTGCAGAACAGATGGGAATACATTTTGTGTGTGGTTGCAGTGAAATCGGGAGAAATTAACCGAAGAAAAGATTACCTGGGGATTGTGCTCACAGTGGTGTTAGAATTTCTGTGTAATTTTGCAAATCAAGTTTTGCTTGCAATGCGTATTTTGGTGTATGAGATTTTCTGGTGTATAATTTTTTTGTATAATGAGATGTAGTGTGTGTGGTTTTCTTTGTTCATCGTGAATTTGTGAATCTGTGAAGGTGAGTTCTTATATACCGAATATGTTAACTACTCCCCCATGATGGATAACTTCTCCTGAAGTTCCTCCCCCTCAACTCCACTCTTGCCAACCTCCATTGTGAGAAAGTGGAGTTCCCACCTTTGTGTCCGTGTGGATTATTTCCAACTGGGTGGGGTTATAAATTTTTTGTTGGGCTTGGACTCATATTGGTTGGTGGCCCAAAATGAATGGATTAAAATTAAATAAAAATAGACTTGTGGAATCTTAAGGGTAACGATTTATATCGCTTAAAATTTGACTCGGGCCTAGAAACGACGAGATGAAACAATGAATTAAAATGAGAAATGCAACGAAACGAATCATATGACTTGTCATGAATAATAATGGTATAAATGAATTTGCATGATCATGAAATAAAATGAATTAACGATAAATTATTCGGGCATTAATTTAATAAAATTGAACATGTTTTTCTATAATTCACAATAAATGTATATGCGAAATCGGGGCGTTACAACCTACCCCCCTTTAACAAATTTTCGTCCTCGAAAATTAAATTACGTACCTTGAAAAATAAATGTTGGATACTTAGAACGGATCTCCTCTTCACGTTCCCAAGTTGCTTCATTTGGTCCATGACGACTCCATTGAACTTTCACCAATTTAACCTCTTTATCTCGTAACTGGTGTACCCTACGCTCCAAAATAGCTATAGGTACCTCCTCATAAGTCAGATTCTTGGCTACATGCAACTCTTTGAAATTGCATACATGATCAGGATCATGTACGTATTTTCTCAGCATGGAGACGTGAAAGACATTGTGCACTCCTGATAATTGAATCGGTAATGCCAAACTATAAGCAAGATCACCAACACGACCCAAAATCTCAAAAGGTCCGATATAACGAGGCTGTAGCTTTCCCTTTTTACCGAATCGAATTACTCCTTTCATCGGCGCTACTTTCAGGAACACCTTCTCTCCAATCTCAAATTTGATATCTTTCCTCCGTTTATCCGCATTAGACTTCTGCCGATCCTGGGCAGTCTTAATTCTACTTCTGATTTCGGCTATCTTCTCTACAGTCCGCTCGATCAATTCTGGACCCAAAATTTTTCCTTCTCCAACTTCACTCCAATAAAGGGGCGATCGACATTTCCTCCCGTACAGAGCCTCATATGGGGCCATTTGTATAGTTGCTTGGTAACTATTGTTATAAGCAAACTCTACTAACGGCAAAATATTCTCCCAATTCTCACCAGTATCAAGAACACACGCCCTCAACAAGTCTTCAAGTGTCTTGATAGTCCGCTTAGATTGACCATCGGTTTGCGGATGATATGCAGTACTGAAATTCAACTTAGTGCCCAAAGCACTCTGAAGACTCTTCCAAAATTTCGATGTAAATCGCGGATCTCTATCTGATACGATCGACACTGGAACACCATGTAGCCTCAAAATCTCCCGGATATAAATCTGTGCATATTGTTCCATACTGTAAGTCATCCTCACAGGTAGAAAATGAGATGACTTCGTCAAACGATCTACTATCACCCAGATAGCGTCGTTCTTCCTCACGGTTCGTGGCAGACCAACCACGAAATCTATTGTGATATGCTCCCATTTCCATTCTGGGATTTCCAACGGTTGAAGTAAACCTCCTGGCCGTTGGTGTTCTGCCTTCACCTGCTGACATATCATACACCTTTCCACAAATACACCAATGTCCCGTTTCATTCCTCTCCACCAAAAGATCTTCTTCAGGTCGTGGTACATCTTTGTACCTCCCGGGTGAGCGGAGTATGGTACATTGTGAGCTTCTTCAAGGATTTGCTTCCTAAGAGATGGATCCTTAGGAACACATAATCTCCCATCATAAGTCAAAACGTCGTCTGCGGAAACGACAAACTTCTCAATACTCCCAGCTTGTGCTCGATCCTTCATCTTGCACAAGAACTTATCACGTGGTTGAGCCTCCTTAATCTTATCCCTCAAGTTTGGTTGTAAGACCAAAGATGATAGGATTGCTTTCGAATGTTTTGAAGACTCAACTACCTCAATCCTCAACTGGGAGAACTCCTTTATCAAACTCTCCTGATCGGTCAAGCAAGCTAACTCGCCTCTAGTCTTTCGACTCAAGGCATCAGCTACCACATTAGCCTTACCCGGATGGTAATGAATAGTACAATCATAGTCCTTCACCAATTCTAACCATCGCCTTTGTCTCATGTTAAGGTCCTTCTGTGTGAAAAGATACTTCAAACTTTTATGGTCAGTGTATATCTCACACTTTCCTCCGTAGAGATAGTGACGCCAAATCTTCAACGCATGTACTACAACAGCCAACTCCAGATCATGCGTTGGATAGTTCAACTAATGTGGTTTAAGCTGTCTCGATGCATAGGCTACTACTTTACCATGTTGCATCAGAACACAACCCAACCCCTGCTTTGAGGCATCACTATAAATAACAAAGTCTTCCGTCGGATCGGGAATCGTTAACACTGGTGCCGAGGTTAGTCTCCTTTTCAACTCTTGAAAACTTTCCTCGCACTTGTCGTTCCATTCAAACCTCACGCCTTTCATTGTTAACGGGGTCATAGTAGTTGCAATTTTCGAAAATCCTTAGATAAATCTCCTATAATAGCCAGCTAGGCCCAGAAAGCTACGGACTTCGCTCGCATTCTTGGGTATTCCCAACTACTCACCGCTACAACTTTATCGGGATCAACCTCAATTCCTTTTGAAGTCACCACATGTCCAAGGAATCCAACTCTGTTTAACCAAAACTCACATTTCTTGAATTTAGCATACAACTTCTCCTTGCGAAGTGTCTCCAATGTAATCCTCAAATGTTCTTGGTGTTGTTCCTTGTCCTTAGAATACACCAAGATGTCATCTATAAAGACGATCAGAACTTATCTAAGTAAGGTTGGAACACCTGTTCATCAAATCCATAAAGGCGCCGGTGCATTACTCAAGCCAAAAGGCATCACTACAAATTCAAAATGTCCATAACGGGTTCAAGGCCGTCTTGGGAATGCCACACTCCCTAATCTTGATTGGTGATACCCCAGTAAATGAATCTTGAAAAGGTTCCGGCTCCCTCAATCGATCGAATAGATCCTCGATTCTCGGTAGTGGGTACTTGTTCTTCACCGTGAGTCGATTCAGCTCTCTGTAATCTATACACATCCGAAGTGACCCATCTTTCTTTCTTACAAACAGTACTGGTGCACCCCAGGGTGACACGCTAGGACGAACAAATCCGAGCTCCAGTAGCTCTTGAATCTGGACCTTCAATTCTTGAAGTTCCTTTGGAGCCATTCTATATGGCGCTTTGGATGTAGGGGCCGCCCCAGGGATCAAATCAATGCTAAACTCCACTTGTCGATCGGGTGGGACTCCCGGCAAATTCTTCTGGAAACACATCCAGAAACTCTCGTACTATCGGTACGTCTGTAGGGGACACCTCATTAGTACGAGTGTCGACCAAATTCACCAAGTAACCCTGACATTTTTCCTTCCTTAGACCTCTCAGTGCTTTTATGGCTGTGATTACCCTTGGTACTGTCCTACTCTTAGTACTGTAAAAGGTGATCGACTCGCCTTCGGAACACCTCAATGTTACCTTCTTCTCACGGCAACTTATATCGGCATCATGTCTATCGAGCCAGTCCATACCAAGGATCACGTCAAAATCCATTAAATACAAGCTAGCGTCAAATTCTCTTCCTCGTTCTAGATTCCAAAAATCTCTCTCCATTTTCTCTCGATAATGCTGTGGGTAGTACGGCTCCATCACTATTTCCTTGAACCGATACCAAGTCAATGATGCACGCTCGGCTGCCGGCCTCAAGCGCCGGTAGCTTATCCACCAGCGTCCAGCATCCTCCACCATTTGGTATTGGCCGCAAAGAATTCTTTGTGCATCAGTGCACCCAAGGAGCTCAGAGGTGCGCTCGAGCAACATGAAACATTCATCAACAAAAACTGGTCCCTCTCGACCATTGAATGTTGGTGGGGTAAAACGCCGGAACTATTGCACAACTTGTGCCTGAGTAGGAGCTGGAACGTTATTATTGTGGTTATCCTGACCTCCGTCACCACCACCACCAGCACCAAGGTTGGCATTCTCACCACCGAGATTATCTCCACCTCGGTTGATTGGGCGTCCATGTCTACGAGTTGCCATTATCCTAAGGCATATCATAATCAATGATCCCTCAGTATGTAACACCCCCAATCCGCTCAGGGATATTACACGCCGTAGACCCTCTCCTCGAAGATCTACCAGGCTGGTAACAACATTTAACATCTCGACAATGCCTTCAAGGCTAAATGACTCAGTAGACCGATTTGGTCTTTCAATAAAATATACAACTCAATTACAACATATACCCACGCAGGGGTCAAAGTACAATAAACTCCCGTACAACGGGGAAAAGATACTGCAGCGGAAAAGAAAATACAACTAGACCAATACGACATCAACGGATCCTCGTGTGATTAGTATCGTTCATCTCTCATCATCCTTCGTGCCGACCCTGTGTTATGCTCCAAAACCTGAATGCAAAAATAGACATCCACCCCCCGAATACTCGGGGGTTAGCAAAACTCCACTGTTTTGCTAGTGCAAATACAAAGTGCAAATACGAGCCATACAATTCACATTCCACGAATAACAATAACCAGGAATCCTCAAAGATCCAAACAAAACGAAAAGTACTTCTCGAGGCAAGGGTTTGAGAAAACATTTCAAAATCGAAATACCATAAACCAATGGAAATAATTTATAAGACGGTTTAGAATGCCATCGAGAGTTTTAATAGAAAACCATTTAGGATTATCAAATCCTACTTTTCAAAATCCACAAGACAAAAGGGGTCACCGCCCCAAAAGTTTACTTTCCGTAAAATCACCTTTACCAAACCGTTGGGATTTTAGCCCCAAATCCGTAAAATGACTTTTACAAAAATGTTGGGATTTTAGCCCCAATCCATAAAATGACTTTTACAAAACCATTGGGATTTTAGCCCCAAATCTCATCAACTCACATTACACAAGAACGACCACAAGGTTCGTCTCCCAACATCAAAATCCACAAATAAAGGATTTAACACAAAAACAAAATACTGTAGAGCCATCCTAGCCAAGTAGGCCAAACGAACAACTTACCTCTTACGCACTTAGTCAATGCATGCAAATGAAAACCGTTCAAAAGCGCTCATTTCCGGAAATGCCATAAATAAGTCACATTTGCAAAATGCACCACAATTAACCGCGGACCCACAGCTTGGATCCTGCCGAGACCCCGTCGGATCTAACCCACAGTGGTTAAAAGCAAGCTCGCGGTTCCACAGCTTCGTGGAGCCCTACCGAGACCCCGTCGGATCTAACCCGCAGTGAGCATACACACACACACGTTACTCATGCAATACTAACATGCTAAGAATGTAAGTTCATTAAGAATACTCACTAGAGATGGCCATTAACTCGACACCATTACCAAACTCTTCAAAAATACAATAACAAGATTAAATACGGAATGCACGATTCCATAAATTTAAACAATAGGAGTATCATCATAAAATCCTTCAACTTTCAAAATAATCAAATCATAATCAATTCTCAAAACACCGTTCACAAAACACAGCGTTTTGAAAGAAAGCCTTTAACGAGGCCAAATCCTTTGAAACTTCATTTCAAATAACCAAACAAACACATCAAGACGACCACCGATCATCATATCCATAAAACGAGAAAAGTATGGGCAAGGTACTTGCCTCGATACCACGAGCACGGAACCACGAACGGATACGGCTCAACGGGAAGCTTCGGGCGCCCGATGCTAGCGAAAAGGGAGACGACGAGCGGAGCGGAAGAATCAAACACGACCGCGAGGAACCGAAAATGAACCTAGCGATTCGAATAGCACAATCACAACCACTTCTAACGATTACGGAAATGGAATACATCCGAAAACCCGCCTACGATTCATGTATATTAAATGCGAAAAATAACAACGAGGCGGACCACAACCAAACCCTCTCGATTCCGTAAAAATCCACAAAATATCCATGAATCCGTAGGAAAACTAAAGATACTAACAATATTAATCGCATACACCATGAATCCACCAACAAAAGCGGAACGAATCGGAAGAAAATCCCAAAACCCCAATTTAATCGAAAATAGGGTTCTAGAGATGTTACCTTTGGAGATTCAAGAACTGAGATCCGTAGAACACGCGTTAGATTGATTGCCCGAGCCTCACGACCAAAGGGAAATGATGAAAATCGACCCCCGGATGAAGATTGCTTGAGAAGTTCTCTCCCCCTTGGATCTCCTTCTCTCGCAGTGAAAATGGAGGTGGAAATGGCTGATTTCGTCTAATAAAGACGAGTGCCGCGATTGACCGCTTCGTGCCGCGGCACGGCCCAGTGTGCCGCGGCACAGCCGAAAATTACCCCTGTGTTTTGGCATTGTGCCGCAGCCTGGCGTGTGCCGCGGCACACAGTCTGATTGGGTTTTGGTCGCGAAGGCATACGAGTGTGCCGCGGCACGGACAGTGTGCAACCTGCGCACGGCTGTGCCGCGGCATCGGATAGGTGTGCCGCGGCACAGTCTGATCGCTCGACCAACATTTGGAGAAATTTGTGTGCCGCGGCGCACGCACCTTGTGCCGCGGCCCACACCCCTTTGGGTCCCAAAATGCTAAAAATGATCCTAAAGAGAATAAAATGATGGGAATCAATATTTGGGGACTAATAACACGAAATGGATCCGCGGCAACCCGGCGGCGGTTTCGCACAACAATAACAAGAATACGATTCAACGGTTTGACAGGAAGGACACGTTGAAAAGTACACGAGGTCACTACAATCGAGAAATACACCAAAAAAGAAAATTAGAAATTGAAATTGCGGATATTACATTCTACCCTCCTTAAAAGAAGTTTCGTCCGAAACTTAAAACAAGTAGGGAGAAGCAATATTCACTTGGGGAAAACTCAACGAGATACACAAGGAATGCGTAACTTACGCCCATCGGCGAAACGTTACAAGCAACGCAAAGGAATAAACGGCGTGAAAACACGCTCCAGGGCGACCAACACAATGCCACCGGTAGAAACATAATAAAATCAACAAGCGACAAGTGTCATCAGACCGATAACACAATCAAGTCGATTATCCGAACAATCACAAAACACAACCAGCGAAAATCACTGCGATTGACGAACCCAACGGTATATCAATCAAAACATGAGCCACACGCTGAACAAATACGGAATTCCACCGCCCAGGGGTTGGAAGATCGAAAACGAGACTAATTTCCCGAACTTAAGGAAATTTGGAAGGAGTCTGAATGTTCAACAATCACGAAACGAGATCAACAAAAACCGAACAATCAAACGATCGAACCAAAAAAAAAGATCGAGACAACAAAAATCGAACGATCATGCTCGGATCACGAAGAACAATAAAGTTCAACCAACAACTCCGAGGTTCACACCTCGACTCGAGACAAAACATGATCCGGTGAAAACAACAAGATGCACACTCGCATAAGATCCACAGGAAAGGGAATAGTGATTGAAAGGTCACAACGACGAACGAGTAATTCCGAAATACCACCCTCGTTCGATCAAAAAAAGCAAGGGGGCAGGACAAGCTCATAAAATGTCAACGAACATAAATGAGTTGACAAAGTAGAATATACAGAAGTTCAAAAATTCGATCCCTTCGAATAAGAGGACTAGTAGAACCAAATGATGTTACTCCCGAACAAGGTTCACAAGAGTCGAACCGAACCCGGAAAAGTCACAGCGATAACCAGATGGACCCACAACAAGATCACGGTTCGTTCAGACGATGAAATCGAAATACAGAACAAGTTCAGAAAGTATCAACGAACATGAGCGAATCGATAGTCTGGAGAAAGAGAAAATACTGAAGTCAAAATAGTACGGGCATTACCTCCGACCTCGTCCACGAAATTCACAAAAACAGGAGCAAGGTAACAAGACATTAAACAACCGACACATAACGGAACGATCACCGATGCACACGGTCATACCAAACCAAGCTCTAACAGCTCGCACATGCGCGACAACGCAGAAATCACCACGAGGCGACAATCATTCAACACCAACATTCCACCTCTCACAGAGGGCTAACACAACAAGTGTGTGGAAAACGACTCAACGCTCACACCGCCAATTCGGTCATACTCGGGAGCAAACATCAAAATGACAACGCGAACATCATATATATATACCCAGCCCTCAAACAGGATTGGATAGGCTTTAAAAACGAAAACCTCATTTTGAAAATAATTTAGAAGAACACCGATTGATCTTGAGTATCACCTTTCAAAAAGTACAAACGTGGAACATCGTTATCGAGACTTTGGAGAACCGTTTCGCATTTGAAAAAAAAATGAGGACACTTTCTCTTAGTGAAAACTTTCAGAATATTCGACCGTTGGGTCTAAATAAAAGTGTTTCTAAAACATTGAAAATATCTCAAAACATTTTGGTCCTCGAGGCAGAAAAATTTTGGAATATATTGTGGCACCTGGATGTACCACAAGAAAATAACTCATTGAAAAAAAAGAAATATGTCTCGAAATTTATTTCTAAGATACTCAAGTTTTCGAAAATAATTCAATACCAAAAAAGGACGATGCCAAAAAGGCTAGAATGCCCAAAAATTTCAGGTAATCACACGGAACATCATAGCGCTGTGGGTCCCGCATTGGAACCCTGTGCTAAAAACCATTTACGAAAATGCCAAAAAGGTGATGACGGTAATATTTCAAAAGCGTGAAGCCATTTACAAAATGTTAAATACCGTCATAAGAATTTTGCCAAAATGATCAAGGCCATAATGCCAAAACTCGGTTAAGGGAATCGGTTTTCGAAATAAAACTCGGTCGGTAAAATACCGAAAGTCATTACAAAAGAACTCACGCAGCGGATAAAAGAAATACGATTCAACATGCACAATCCAAAGAACACTACTCCTCATAAGAACAAAATATTAGAGTCAAATAACCATATTCAGAACAAAACCACTGGCCCCATTCGAGGCCTCTAAAGACCCTACCGCACTGGCTAGTGAACAAGTCGAACGTGTATAAGCACAAGGCTTCCACAAGAGAACTTGTAAAACGTGCAAATCGATTCGAAAATCATCAGCAGCGGACAAAAACAACAACAAAAAGACATCACAAGCGACGACACTCCTCGTATAAATCAAATACGAGAGTCGATTAAATACATATCGTGAAATCAAAATCCACATAAGGATTCCATCACTTAACAAATAATCATAAAAAAATAGCTCGTGTCACACGAGGCACAACACAAAGAAGGGAGACTTACTTCCACAGGTCGCACGAAGATGATGATCGCCCCACGATACTAATCACGACCAACAAACTCAAACGACGCGTCGCGACACGACTCAGTCAGACTAAATCCGACGAGACAAAACTCAATAGACACCACTGACCCGACAGCCTAGGTTTTCACAACCTAAGCTTCGATACCATTTATGTAACACCCCCAATCCGCTCAGGGATATTACACGCCGTAGACCCTCTCCTCGAAGATCTACCAGGCTGGTAACAACATTTAACATCTCGACAATGCCTTCAAGGCTAAATGACTCAGTAGACCGATTTGGTCTTTCAATAAAATATACAACTCAATTACAACATATACCCACGCAGGGGTCAAAGTACAATAAACTCCCGTACAACGGGGAAAAGATACTGCAGCGGAAAAGAAAATACAACTAGACCAATACGACATCAACGGATCCTCGTGTGATTAGTATCGTTCATCTTTCATCATCCTTCGTGCCGACCCTGTGTTATGCTCCAAAACCTGAATGCAAAAATAGACATCCACCCCCCGAATACTCGGGGGTTAGCAAAACTCCACTGTTTTGCTAGTGCAAATACAAAGTGCAAATACGAGCCATACAATTCACATTCCACGAATAACAATAACCAGGAATCCTCAAAGATCCAAACAAAACGAAAAGTACTTCTCGAGGCAAGGGTTTGAGAAAACATTTCAAAATCGAAATACCATAAACCAATGGAAATAATTTATAAGACGGTTTAGAATGCCATCGAGAGTTTTAATAGAAAACCATTTAGGATTATCAAATCCTACTTTTCAAAATCCACAAGACAAAAGGGGTCACCGCCCCAAAAGTTTACTTTCCGTAAAATCACCTTTACCAAACCGTTGGGATTTTAGCCCCAAATCCGTAAAATGACTTTTACAAAAATGTTGGGATTTTAGCCCCAATCCATAAAATGACTTTTACAAAACCATTGGGATTTTAGCCCCAAATCTCATCAACTCACAGTACACAAGAACGACCACAAGGTTCGTCTCCCAACATCAAAATCCACAAATAAAGGATTTAACACAACAACAAAATCTGTAGAGCCATCCTAGCCAAGTAGGCCAAACGAACAACTTACCTCTTACGCACTTAGTCAATGCATGCAAATGAAAACCGTTCAAAAGCGCTCATTTCCGGAAATGCCATAAATAAGTCACATTTGCAAAATGCACCACAATTAACCGCGGACCCACAACTTCGTGGATCCCTGCCGAGACCCCGTCGGATCTAACCCACAGTGGTTAAAAGCAAGCTCGCGGTTCCACAGCTTCGTGGAGCCCTACCGAGACCCCGTCGGATCTAACCCGCAGTGAGCATACACACACACACGTTACTCATGCAATACTAACATGCTAAGAATGTAAGTTCATTAAGAATACTCACTAGAGATGGCCATTAACTCGACACCATTACCAAACTCTTCAAAAATACAATAACAAGATTAAATACGGAATGCACGATTCCATAAATTTAAACAATAGGAGTATCATCATAAAATCCTTCAACTTTCAAAATAATCAAATCATAATCAATTCTCAAAACACCCTTCACATAACACAGCGTTTTGAAAGAAAGCCTTTAACGAGGCAATCAAATCCTTTGAAACTTCATTTCAAATAACCAAACAAACACATCAAGGCGACCACCGATTATCATATCCATAAACGAGAAAAGTATGGGCAAGGTACTTGCCTCGATACCACGAGCACGGAACCACGAACGGATACGGCTCAACGGGAAGCTTCGGGCGCCCGATGCTAACGAAAGGGAGACGACGAGCGGAGCAGAAGAATCAAACACGACCGCGAGGAACCGACGAAAATGAACCTAGCGATTCGAATAGCACAATCACAACCACTTCTAACGATTACGGAAATGGAATACATCCGAAAACCCGCCTACGATTCATGTATATTCGTACGAAAAATAACAACGAGGGCGGACCACAACCAAACCCTCTCGATTCCGTAAAAATCCACAAAATATCCATGAATCCGTAGGAAAACTAAAGATACTAACAATATTAATCGCATACACCATGAATCCACCAACAAAACGGAACGAATCGGAAGAAAATCCCAAAACCCCCAATTTAATCGAAAATAGGGTTCTAGAGATGTTACCTTTGGAGATTCAAGAACTAAGATCCGTAGAACACGCGTTAGATTGATTGCCCGAGCCTCACGACCGAAGGGAAATGATGAAAATCGACCCCCGGATGAAGATTGCTTGAGAAGTTCTCTCCCCCTTGGATCTCCTTCTCTCGCGCAGGTGAAAATGGAGGTGGAAATGGCTGATTTCGTCTAATAAAGGCAGTGCCATGATTAATAACCGTGTGCCGCGGCACAGCGAAAAATTTACCCCAGGTTTTGGCATTGTGCGCGGCACGGCCAGCGTGTGCCGCGGCACCAGTCTGATTGGGTTTTGGTCGCGAAGGCATACGAGTGTGCCGCGGCACGGACAGTGTGCCGCGGCCTGCTCAACTTGTGCCGCGGCACGGATAGGTGTGCCACGGCACACGATCTGATCGCTCGACCAACATTTGAAGAAATTTGTGTGCCGCGCGCACGCACCTTATCTTGCTGCCCACACCCCTTTTGGGTCCCAAAATGCTAAAAATGATCCGGAAGAGAATAAAATGATGGGAATCAATATTTGGGGACTAATAACACGAAATGGATCATGGCAACCCAAAACGGCGGTTTCGCACAACAATAACAAGAATACAGTTCAACAGTTTGACAGGAAGGACACGCTGAAAAGTACACGAGGGTCACTACAATCGAGAAATACACCAAAAAAAGAAAATTACCGAAATTCGAAATTGCGGATATTACACAATACTTGCCCAACGAGGGAGACGAATAAGATGAAGAATTACATTGCATCTATGGGTTGAGAACCAGAGATTTCTAGAAATGGTGATTTACGCATGTCACACATATACTTATGAATTTATAAGAAAACAATTTCATGCCCAAATACTTTATCATAAAATTCTTATGTATAAAATAGACTGACAATGCATCTGTAATACATGAATCATGGTTGATCTGGCAAACTGCATTTATCACATAATGAATAATCATAACTTAATGTACCTTGGAGTCGACGTGGAGCGGCAGAGGTGGATGATCATAATTGCTAAAAATATTTGACTACTTGTGAAAATGAAATTTCAGTTTTGAAAAAGAAACCATTTTAACGAGTCTACAGAATCGTAGAACCTGTCTCTGATACCACTTATGTAGCGACCAATTTTCTAAATATGATTCTTCAAATTTTAAGAAGAATAAATATAAATTTTGCAGCGGAGATACATTCCAAAAAAAGACAAGCTTAATAATTGCAAGTAATCTTCTCGAGTCATTGTTAAAACAAAACATACCTTGACATAAAAATAAAACAAATTGAACACTTGTTCATAACCATAGTTCGAGAGAAATAACATTAAATAAATAAACATCTAATCATAGGCTTGATCATCCCACTCTCAATCGCATGCCACATCGAGCTCCTCAACCTGAAAGGGGTTAAAATAGTGGGGTGAGCTTCCAACTCGCTCAGTGTGGAGAGTACGCAATATGTCTACGTTAATTACTAAATATATTAGCAAGTATAAACAACATGGTGATAAATTCGATGCCGTCGGCTGGCGAAGGCTTTATGCACAATTAAGTGCTTCGTGATTTGCACATTTAAGTGCTTCGATCGATTTGCATATTTAATCGCTTCGATGATTTGCACATTTAAGTGCTTCGATCGATTTTACGTGCACATACGAGACAATATATAAAGCAATTAAAATAAACAAAAGCGTAATAAATCCCCACCTTTGGATAAAATGCGTTCTTGAACTTGAATGTGATGAGATGCTTGACTCGACAATTCTAGGCCCGTAAATTCTTGTTATTATCTACAATTAATAATAACAGAAAATTATTATTATTATATGACTAGAATTAAATTATAAGTGAATAATAATAGTAATTAAAAATGTCAACATGTTAAAAGCTTGGCGAAAGGGTGATTTTAAAATATTGAATCTGGTGGGGAATTAAAAGGATTGGAAAATTCAGGGATTGAAATTAAATACACTGGAAAGTTGAATTGTGGTCAATTCAAGAAGTCTTGAATTCTAGGGGCTCAATTGAAATACCCTAAAAAAATGATTGGGTATAATACCCTTCTTTTCCTCACGGGTCGGCCGAATTTCCCTCATCCTCACTTATCCTCTCTCTCGATCCCTCTCACTCTCTCCCTCTCACTTCAATGGACTCGCGAGCGGTCCTATCGGAAATGACTCGGCCCGAAGTACGCTCGAATGTAGAGAGTAGGGTCAGCGACGCGACTCAATCCAGTTGGAAGAACTGGATGGTCCGATGGGGGTCAGTGGTGGCTTCTCGGCTGATGATGGAATGGTTGGCGGCGGTGCAGGCGTCGTCTATGGTCGCGGGTTCGGGCTGACGGTGGCGGAAAGGTTGCAGTGGCCAGAAATCCACGGAAAAAGGTGATCGTGGCTGGGGATTTCCAGTTTCGGCCGAAATCAAAGGTTTGTTTCTTCAGCTCTGAATTTGATTCAACAAAATGGATTGGGTTTTGATTTGAATTCTGGTTTCAGATTCGGGTTTTACTGAATTCTCCTGATATGTGTGTGAGTGTGTTTCGTTGGGGAAATTTAAGATGGGAGATGCTTGATAGTTGAAGATCGTGAAGGAACAATTTGCAGAACAGATGGGAATACATTTTGTGTGTGGTTGCTGTGAAATCGGGAGAATTGAACCGAATAAAAGATTACCTGCGGATTGTGCTCTGGTGGTGTTAGAATTTGCTGTGTAATTTTGCAAACTGAAGTTTTGCTGCAACTGCGTATTTTGGTGTATGAGATTTTCTGGTGTATAATTTTTGCTGTATAATGAGATGTAGTGTGTGTGGTTTTCTGCTGTTCATCGTGAATTTGTGAATCTGTGAAGGTGAGTTCTTATATACCGAATATGTTAACTACTCCCCCATGATGGATAACTTCTCCTGAAGTTCCTCCCCCTCAACTCCACTCTTGCCAACCTCCATTGTGAGAAAGTGGAGTTCCCACCTTTGTGTCCGTGTGGATTATTTCCAACTGGGCTGGGGTTATAAATTTTTTTGTTGGGCTTGGACTCATATTGGTTGGCTGGCCCAAAATGAATGGATTAAAATTAAATAAAAATAGACTTGTGGAATCTTAAGGGTAACGATTTATATCGCTTAAAATTTGACTCGGGCCTAGAAACGACGAGATGAAACAATGAATTAAAATGAGAAATGCAACGAAACGAATCATATGACTTGTCATGAATAATAATGGTATAAATGAATTTGCATGATCATGAAATAAAATGAATTAACGATAAATTATTCGGGCATTAATTTAATAAAATTGAACATGTTTTTCTATAATTCACAATAAATGTATATGCGAAATCGGGGCGTTACAACCTACCCCCCTTTAACAAATTTTCGTCCTCGAAAATTAAATTACGTACCTTGAAAAATAAATGTTGGATACTTAGAACGGATCTCCTCTTCACGTTCCCAAGTTGCTTCATTTGGTCCATGACGACTCCATTGAACTTTCACCAATTTAACCTCTTTATCTCGTAACTGGTGTACCCTACGCTCCAAAATAGCTATAGGTACCTCCTCATAAGTCAGATTCTTGGCTACATGCAACTCTTTGAAATTGCATACATGATCAGGATCATGTACGTATTTTCTCAGCATGGAGACGTGAAAGACATTGTGCACTCCTGATAATTCCATCGGTAATGCCAAACTATAAGCAAGATCACCAACACGACCCAAAATCTCAAAAGGTCCGATATAACGAGGCTGTAGCTTTCCCTTTTTACCGAATCGAATTACTCCTTTCATCGGCGCTACTTTCAGGAACACCTTCTCTCCAATCTCAAATTTGATATCTTTCCTCCGTTTATCCGCATTAGACTTCTGCCGATCCTGGGCAGTCTTAATTCTACTTCTGATTTCGGCTATCTTCTCTACAGTCCGCTCGATCAATTCTGGACCCAAAATTTTTCCTTCTCCAACTTCACTCCAATAAAGGGGCGATCGACATTTCCTCCCGTACAGAGCCTCATATGGGGCCATTTGTATAGTTGCTTGGTAACTATTGTTATAAGCAAACTCTACTAACGGCAAAATATTCTCCCAATTCTCACCAGTATCAAGAACACACGCCCTCAACAAGTCTTCAAGTGTCTTGATAGTCCGCTTAGATTGACCATCGGTTTGCGGATGATATGCAGTACTGAAATTCAACTTAGTGCCCAAAGCACTCTGAAGACTCTTCCAAAATTTCGATGTAAATCGCGGATCTCTATCTGATACGATCGACACTGGAACACCATGTAGCCTCAAAATCTCCCGGATATAAATCTGTGCATATTGTTCCATACTGTAAGTCATCCTCACAGGTAGAAAATGAGATGACTTCGTCAAACGATCTACTATCACCCAGATAGCGTCGTTCTTCCTCACGGTTCGTGGCAGACCAACCACGAAATCTATTGTGATATGCTCCCATTTCCATTCTGGGATTTCCAACGGTTGAAGTAAACCTCCTGGCCGTTGGTGTTCTGCCTTCACCTGCTGACATATCATACACCTTTCCACAAATACACCAATGTCCCATTTCATTCCTCTCCACCAAAAGAACTTCTTCAGGTCATGGTACATCTTTGTACCTCCCGGGTGAGCGGAGTATGGTACATTGTGAGCTTCTTCAAGGATTTGCTTCCTAAGAGATGGATCCTTAGGAACACATAATCTCCCATCATAAGTCAAAACGCCGTCTGCGGAAACGACAAACTTCTCAATACTCCCAGCTTGTGCTCGATCCTTCATCTTGCACAAGAACTTATCACGTGGTTGAGCCTCCTTAATCTTATCCCTCAAGTTTGGTTGTAAGACCAAAGATGATAGGATTGCTTTCGAATGTTTTGAAGACTCAACTACCTCAATCCTCAACTGGGAGAACTCCTTTATCAAACTCTCCTGATCGGTCAAGCAAGCTAACTCGCCTCTAGTCTTCCGACTCAAGGCATCAGCTACCACATTAGCCTTACCCGGATGGTAATGAATAGTACAATCATAGTCCTTCACCAATTCTAACCATCGCCTTTGTCTCATGTTAAGGTCCTTCTGTGTGAAAAGATACTTCAAACTTTTATGGTCAGTGTATATCTCACACTTTCCTCCGTAGAGATAGTGACGCCAAATCTTCAACGCATGTACTACAACAGCCAACTCCAGATCATGCGTTGGATAGTTCAACTCATGTGGTTTAAGCTGTCTCGATGCATAGGCTACTACTTTACCATGTTGCATCAGAACACAACCCAACCCCTGCTTTGAGGCATCACTATAAATAACAAAGTCTTCCGTCGGATCAGGAATCGTTAATACTGGTGCCGAGGTTAGTATGTTTATATTTCTTTCGCACTATCACACGAAGATATCCGGTTGTGTTCTTTCGGATTTAATGCATAATATAATAATTGTGTGGCTTTGCAATTATAATGATCATTTTTCCAATCGGAATCATCGTACTCTTCAAAAGATTTAAGCGTACCGTCTGATTTGATTGAAATTTTCGGACCAAGACATATCACTTTCCAAAGCTCTATGTCATAAGCTCGGATGAATATTGACATCTTCTTCTTCCATGTCATGAAGTTAGATCCGTCAAAGAATGGTGGTCGATTAAGAGCAAGACCTTCGACTGGGGAAAGTTGAAACGCCATTTGGATCGACTCCTCGGATGTTAAGCCGCTTCTAGGAGGAACCGCTCCGATACCAATTTATGGAGCAATATTGGTCGGTATCGCCGTTTGGAGATAGAGTTATAAAACTCTTTCGCGATGCGGAAGCGATTTAAATAAAGGTGCGGAAATTAAATCGACAAAGGATTTATAGAGGTTCGGCCAAACGTGCCTACGTCCTCTCTTCGGTATCTTTTTCGATAGGATGAAGATCAACCTCTGCACCTCTCTTCTATCGGTCGAGGGATAACCGTTACAATCTCGTCTTCTATGGGTCCGAGTAAACCTGTTCAATCACTTGTCTTTATGTCGGTCCAAGTTAAACAGTTTTCCTTTTCTATTGGACAAGGAATCAACCAATCTAGCTTTCTATGGGTACTAGATAAACCTCACGTAGATATCGATTGCGATTCTAACAATCCCGGATCCTTGATCCTAATAACACCGAATCCAATCTTATCCTTTCTTTTTCCTCTCGTGTATAATTTCGTGTATAACACTCAATCACGTATAAATATAAGCTCAAGTACAACAACTAGAATGAATACAATGATATCTCAAGTATGAATGATTTGCTCAAGGTTGTTGCATTGTTTAATACCAAATGGTTTGGTATTTATAGCCATTTTCCTCCAACTAGCTGTTACTGCCAGCCTTCTCTAGCGTGCGCTAATATTCTTCCTTAGCGTGCGCTATCGCCTGTTGCGTACGTTAATATTCGTTGTTTACGTACGTTAACTGCTTGCAACTTTAGTCCAGTGGCTACTACCTTTATCCGTTAGCGTGCACTAACATCTTTATGTAGCATGCGCTAGAACTTCGTCATTGCTTGCGTCATATATCCGTTTGTAGTTTTTTACTTTACTTTAGAATATCCCAACAGATTGATTATATTTGAATTCAAACACTTTAGCGTGCGCTATTCCTCAATCGTAGCGTGCACTATGATTTTGTCACTGCATATGTCATTCTCTGTTTGAAAGTCTTCACAACGGTCATGTACCACGATAACGTGCGTTATCCTTCCCTTGTAGCGTGCGCTATCTTCATGAGTTACCTTTGTCTTCAGGTAACTTTGAACTCGTATGATCTGCAGGCAGGTATCGTTAGCGTGCACTAACCTTCATTACTAGCGTGCGCTAGCTTTGCAGTTTGATCAGCTTTTTGTGTCTTCAACTCCTTCGTTCTTTTGTTTGCTTCTTTGTTGTTTTACTTTGTCTAACAACTTAATCATCAAAACTCTATAATGAATATTTGGAATAAAATATTCCAACAATGGAATATATTATACTTATGTTATATCTATTATTACAATTAATTATAATACGATTCCAACATATACATGATATTTTTGTATTGTTATTGTGGATATACATACAATAATTCAGAAACTCTCTCTACTCCTAAATTTCAATTTAATCAACAAACCAACACTACTGTCTTTTTTCCTTCATCTATTTTTTTTATACCGAGATTTCAAACGTACACTCGATTAGATCTCAGAACTGCTACCAATTAAATCGCGAGACGTGTATCCGGCTCTCTGGTTTTTTAATATCCTCAACTATCATGCATAAGGAGTCGTCCCCCAAGTGATTGCTTCATGCTGGACCCAGCCTATCCAACCACAGGTTCCCACCGGTTCAGTCGTCTCCCAATGATTGTTTCATGTTGAATCACACCCATCCGACTGTGGGTTCCCATCGAGATCAGACCTTTCATACTGCCGCTTGAGATCCTCAATATTCAATTATTCCACCAATGTATTTTGGGGGGTTAGGACCTACCGCTCGGCCGAAACTGAAAATCATAAGTCCCTAAACAAATTCGCGTTTCTTGTGAAATTCGAACCCAAGTCCCTCACTTAAAGTGAGAGACCCTAGCCATTGGGCTATTTCTTTTATCTATTTTGCTGCCCATGATTTAGACACTAATTTTTACATGCAATTTATCTGAAATTGTACAAGACATGTCATAACGTCTTAACATGAGAATGGTTTATAACAGTTTGCCAGGAGGATACCTCTTAAATAAGACAGACTGCAGTAGGGACTTCAAAACTTAGACTAAAACTTCATTCTTGGACAAGTGGTAAAGGTCTTGAAATAGTGCATAAAAATGGTTGTTTTGGGAATGACAAAATATCTGACATGCCATTCTGTGATAACTGTGTGTATGGTAAACAACATCGTGCGAATTTTCCTCATACCCTTCCCCAAACCCCCGAGAAGTGCTCATGTGTTTGAATACTTACATGCTGATGTGTTGGGGCCTGCCAGTGTTCCGACACATGGTGGGAACCGATATTTTCTATTTGTGATTGATGATTATTCTAGGAAAGTCTTTGTGTTTCTTCTTAAGAATAAATCTGATGTTTTTGACACCTTCAAAATATGGAAAATTTTAATTGAAAATCAAACCGGTAAGAAAATTAAAATTTTAAGAACTGATAACGGTTTGAAATTCTGCATCAATTTGTTTGAATCTTTGTGTGCGGAAAGTGGTATTCAGAGGCATAGGACAGCCCCCTACAAACCCCAACAAAACGAAATCGCTGAGCGCATGAACTGAACCCTCCTTGAAAGGGTAAGGTCCATGCTGGCCAGTTCCAGATTAACAAAACGTTTTTGGGGTGAGACTTTATCTACTGCTGCCTATATAATTAACAGATCTCCATCTATCCCTTTGAATGGAAACTATCCAGAATCTGTGTGGAGTGGTAAGAATATTGATTTCTCAAATATTCGTGTATTTGGGTGTGCTGCATATGTTCATCATAAACAAGATAAAGTAGAACCTAGATCGATTATATGTGTGTTCTTAGGTTATCCGGGGGGAGTTAAAGGTTTTAGGTTATGGCTTAAGGGCGAACCGGGTTTTAAGGTGGTAATTAGTAGGGATGTTATATTTAATGAAAATGAATTTCCATGTCTTGGACCTCTTCTTTCTTTTCCTACACGTATTTAATGCGCATATACACATGTAGTTGTATTAGAACGTTAACCGTTAATTCTTTGCAATAATAAACATATATATAGATCATAAGAGTTATATACATGTGTGCTTTCAAGAACCAGTAAGTCTTTTGGCCAAGCAACGGTGCATCTGACTGCATCAGCCACACATGATGGACCATTCTCATCCAGAATTGGCAGATCGAGATCAACATCTCCATCCTCAGTCAACCCATCAATAGCTACCTTCCAGTTCCCTTTACTAAGTGGACGATGATGGATTACAACATTTGTACCACCAACAGATATTATAGTTTCAAATGCCACCACGTTCTCAATATTGCCTATGGATAGCTTGCATGCTTTCCCCTAAAATGAATATAAAAAAGACATTAATTTAATCCAAATACAGAGTATGAATGATGTAAAATGAAATAGGTAAATAACATGGCTGGAGGGTTAGAAACCTTGAGAGCCTTGACATATGCGGTCTCATCAATCTCGAAGGTAGCAAACATAGAATGGTAAGATATTATATTAAAAACTTATATATACCTTCATATTATCTCCAGCCTAAACCCCAACCTCCTCATTTGCATCAGATACTTTGCATTTTTTACTCTAACATAAATATGAAACATAGTAAGACATATATTCACTGTGAAAAAAAAATTCCATTTGCCTTATCCTCCATAACTGCATCCTAAGAAAGTCCATGTATTTAGCAAAAATATATTTATGTTCATAAAATAAATTGGACGTAGATTTAAAACAATAAATGGACTTACAATCTTCTTAGAAACCTCTGCTGCCTCCTTGTCTGGTATGTTACCCTTGTTGTCTTGACAGGCTACAACCCAAAGCTTTGATCTATCAATTTCCTCGTCATCTGCCAGCTCCTTTTTCTTCCTCTACAAAGAAGAGGAACAAATGATTGGATCAAACTATTAAATGATGGAGTTGAAATGTACATAGACATACATAATTATATTGACTTACGATGTCAGTCTCTACACCGATATAACCCTTGCGAGATGCCTTGTGCCGGTATTTCATCTTCTTTGTTTGGTTCATCTGCAGCAAATGTGTCACCTGCCATATTCCACTAAGCCAGTAATTATATATACTTCTTGTAACCAGAAATGAGATATAAATGAGATAGGAAAGCGAATTACCCTCCACTTTGGATCAAGCCTCGTTTCCACAAATTTTTTCCATTGTGTGGCTGAAATCTTGCATTCCTCAGGTGGAGAAGATCTTATCTTCTCAGGAGTATCGATAAATGACCACACTAATTTCTTGGTCAGTTTAACCTTCCGATCACGCCATTTCTGAGAAGCAGACATCAAGACCGTCTTCCGAGTTTGCTCAGCTACCTCAAATGTATTCTACACCACTCATTTGTAAGAAGTATGAGATCAGTTTAATATCAATAATGTAACAAATGACATGGTAAACTCATATTATACATGTTGTAATAATTATCAATGCATTCATATGAAGTGGTAAACTAATTCAACCCAAAGTTTTGATCTAAGTAATCTGCATTAAAATATAAGATTGAGACATACCGAGATCTCTTCCCATAATTTGTCCTTGATGTCTTTCGGAACCAGCCTCCAGTTATTTATGCTGATAGAAACCATTGATCGAGCAACGTGACCAATGTAGGACTGCAGCTGTTTGTTGTCCTCATACAAAGCTCGCCCCAAGCCATCATACCTCACCTTCACTTTCTTTCCTTGGCTTCTCGAAGCAACCAATTTCCACATTGATGTTGTAACACCCCCAGAGCCATCCAGGAATATTACAGCGCTGTGGGCCCCGAGATGGAACCCACAAGGCTGAAGGAAATTTTCGCAAACATTTACAAATGCCCAAGAGGCTAACGATGGTATTATCTATTTAAAATGACTTTATAAAACTCGTTTATCAAAACCGTCGTAAAATCTCATTTGAAACCACAAGGCTCGAAATGCCAAAACTCAACAGTATAAAAACATACGTTAAACTATCGCTTACACGTACCAACAGAATAGATTTAGAAAACGATTGCCAAAGTAACCTGAGTTACCAGATGCCAAAAGGCCATATCTAAATACTCGCACAGCGGAAAAAACAACAGTTAAAAATACTCTAGCAGCGGAATACACGAACTGATAAGGAAACTCAATACACAAATACATGCCCTAGCCAATATCCTCTGGGAAGCTCATCTCTCCACGACCGCTACAAGCTTGATATTCCAAGAACCTAAAAAGAAAGCCCACGACGGGGTCAGCCATAATATCCAACAATGATAACCATCACATCACGTCAATAATTACATACCAATGAGATACTAAGTAAAAATACTACCAATCTAATCTTACCGTCATAACTTTACCAAACTCGTAATAATTCTCATCAGAATAACCATTATCACAATGCACATCTAGTAATCTCGATTAATCAATAAACTCAAACAAAACATCCATACGGTATCTCAAGCAATACCCAAAATTCTCAAAGCATCATCATAACTCGTAATACGGAAATATACCAACTCTGACCAATTCAATCCATCGGAATAACATCATCAAATCCCAACACGATATTCGATTGTCCATCAAAAGGCAAATACCAAAGTAAATACGGAACATACCTCAAGATATGAAATGCCACGATGAAGTCACGTCAGTCTAATCCAAGATCAGATCAACACAACATACGGATACGGTCCTAACACAAGACCTACAAATGAATACTCATATGACAACGTCAATATGCTCACATCAATAACAACACTGTATACTTATGGAAAACCCATAATATACATATGCACAACAACAACACATATGGTAATCCAACGATCCAGCGCACACAGCTATAGATTCTCATGATGATCCCATCGGACCAACGCATGGTGGCGTTACCTGTCCAGCGATCCAGCGCACACAGCTATAGATTCCCATGATGATCCCGTCGGACCAACGCATGGTGGACATATCACAACAATGCACAACTGCACAAAACAACAGTACACCATGCACGACAACAACAATACACAAATGCATGACAACAACGATACACGAATGTATCACAACATGATCGACACAAACAACAAAAATGATTAAAATACTTACTCCGAGTCCTTCGAGAGCAATCTCGATATCTAAACCATCACCAACCATTATTCTAAATATTCAACGATCCAAAATGTCACGGACAGTAGATAATTCATATCTTCGTCTATACCACAGTGTATCTTCGATACCCAAGTATACCAACAACAAATGTAAATTATATACATCATGATATAATTCCCAAAACTCAAATACAACTTATAATCCCAAATCTCCTGTGATTACGATTATAAACATTGCTATACGAATTATAAACGAATGAAACGGAAACCGTTCATTAAATATTATAACCTGAGCAAGTAATAACTTGACTCGATACCGATGAAGCCGTTACTAATTCCTTTTCGTCGTCTACAAACTCCTCATCCTCGACCAAAGCAATATACGAACATACTCGAACTCGACCGCAACATACGGTTATAATCACCGATCAATAATCTCAACCTATTACCATAATTCGACACACAACAAGTTCAATAACAATCAATAACCAACATAGCCAACCAATCAAACTCAATGGGTCAACGATACCTCGATCATATATAAAAACCAAATAATATAACTCAAACCATTTACGAATTCGTATCCACCATATGAACCGAAATCCGATAATTACTAATCAATATAACCGATCAACAAACTCAATGATTTCACAATATCTCGATTAGACACAAGTCCGAACAATCCAACTCAAATAATTGCAAATTCATAACCAAAATACGATTACGGGTACGAATGTAAATGAAATCATATTCGGTGATCAATCACAATCTTTCCAGATTCCAAATGGATATCATGATTCGTATTTCATCAAGAACATACGAATTCTACCACTACAATTAACGAACATTCGATCTTCATATCTAAAGATACCGATAATTCAACATACAATCATTTTGCTATGTTAAATTCATCAAGAAGTTCCTCAAGAATACTAAGTGCTTCGAAATCATGTCCATAGCCATCAAAACAACATAATTCGATATCCTTTAACAGGTAGATAATCATCCAATTCGTAATCCAAGTCATGTATCATCATATCCTTCAATATACACTTCACATAACCTCAAGAATCATAACAACACCACCCTAATCATCATTATACGAAGCAAATACGGATAACAATACCAATAATACGAAATCAAGGTGTAGAGTTTAACAACATACCTCAAGAACATGAACAACACCATCAAACACCTCAAGGATCAACCATATCTCCATATTCAGGCCTCCAATCCATGTTTCCAAGCTTGTAATCAAGATAGAAGAGGTTAAATCTCACTAACATGCTCAGAGAGACGAAGGTTGGAAGAGGAAAGGTTTTTCTCTCGTGAAGAAATGAGAAGCCGTTCTTCATTTTATAAACTGCATTGTTCACTACGTATGTTATCACTCAACATTAACGTACATAATGCTCTCTAGCGTACGCTACACATCCAACATAGCGTACGTAACATCATTCCAGAACTCACTGACCTGTTTCGTTCACTCGCTTACGTACGTAATACTTCCTTCATAGCATACGTAATACGTACTTTGACTTGATACAGTAAATATCCAGTTAGCGTACGTTACACACTACCCATAGCGTACGTTAACCAAGAGTTGACTCGACCAAGCACGTTCTTCGCCGAAAGCTGCCGACCACGGGTCCCACCTGTCGGCCATAGCCTGAGTTGTCCAATTCCTCTCGTTACGTACGTAACGCCCTATACATAGCGTACGTAACACTTAGCATATTAACGTACGTTAACTATACTCCTTAACGTACGTAATCCTTGCGCCTTAACGTACGCTAAGTACACATCGTAACGTGCGCTAATGTGGCTGTACTTAGCCATTTTCAGCTTATTCTTGTCCAACGTCTCAACATACTATAGACGAACATACGGCATACTGAATACGTATACTCCTTCCAACAATATTCTCATATGTTACGCCCGACACACAATACCTCCAAATACAACTGTCAACCAAGTGCGGTAATTATACCAATATAGATGTCTCAGTCCTTCATTTATTTTATCCATACTGTACAGATTCCATGCTGTACAATATAACTCGGAAAAAATAATATTAAACAACAGTAGTAGAAATTCCGGACATTACATACTACACCACTTAAAATAAGTTTCGTCCTCGAAACTTGCAATCTGTCATAAAGAAACAAACCGTTCAACCAAAATATCCCAAAATCATCACGACAACGATCAATCATCATTATTAATGAATAACCAAAACAACATACTTACAAATGCGCCAAGTCGATGATCTCCTGAGATACTAGCAAGTGACTTCACTGTAAAGCCTTAATTTGCTTACAATCACACTCCATGAGTCTCAACAAAAATATATCATATTCGGATGAAATAATCTATCTGTGTCAAATCCTGTCTGTCTGATTACACAATCAAGTCCCCAATTATGATAAAACGAATAATACATGATACATCTGTGAAGCAACTGCCCAACGCAATGACAACAATTCCCGAAACATAGACACAAAATATGAGCGCTCAGATGACCATTAGCAATGATCAACCAATAAATTAACCGAGAATATCATCGACATGATAAACTCCAATACAACCAATCCAAAGGTCAAAACGCAGTCGAGAATATCACCAACATGATAAACTCTAATATGACCAACCAGAGGTCAAAACACAATCGAGAATATCATCATCATGATGAACTCCAATATCACCAATGAACGATCAACGATAATCGAGAATACCCTCACGCGGTAAACTCAAACACGATCAACACAGAACCACAGAAACCGATATACGAACGAATAAAGTTCTCAAAACAACACACCAATCACATACAATGGATATCAATAAACATACCCGACTGGTGAACATATCCCTCGGCATATGAACAACCAATCGCAAATCGGCGAACCTACCCAATCATACATGGAGTGGGAACGACCAATCAATATCCAAAACAACCATCCTGGGGTCACCATCCCCAAATCCACACTTACAAAGGAATCATTCAAAAATCATTATGGTAAAATCGTACTACTACCATACCAATGGAATCACATAGCACATATGTCCTGGTTTCACAAAATCCAAAGTTCCAAACTCATATTCTGTACCCGAATCTACAACTCGCAGCATATTCTCTTATCCGATAAATCAACCGATCATCCCTGGATAACCAAACTATCATACTGAAGTTCGAATCTCTATTCATCGTACCATACTGATGTATTATCCAGTCCGTGAGTCACACTCATAACTTCATCATGATATGCACTATGCGCTAAATGCGTATGTATATCAACTACATTTTCAAAACCAGTTTGAAATCATATAGTCTTGTCACGAAGACGAATTGTCGAAAGTTCTTTCAAAAATTTCAAAACTCAAAACATAAATTTTCGTAAGACCACGAAATCAATTTTCAAAAAATTAAATCGGCTCGATGGTGCCAAGTATTCGATAACAGTTTCCTTCGAATCCACACGATTAAATAAAATGTAATTATGCAAATGCTCGACTATATCCATACTCCTGTATACCAATTCGGTTCGTCACCAATTCCACTGACATTACATCGGAAAACCATACGATAGAGTTCCAGAATTTCAATATATAAACTCCGA
This sequence comes from Orobanche coerulescens, assembly GCA_033398695.1. NCBI lineage: Eukaryota > Viridiplantae > Streptophyta > Magnoliopsida > Lamiales > Orobanchaceae > Orobanche > Orobanche coerulescens. The sequence goes on along the minus strand of CM065815.1, from coordinate 14,416,029 downwards.
CCAAAAACTCCTTTCCCACATATGACTCGCAACGTCAATCATTAACCCATCCTAGATCACCTCAAATATGCTATGACAAAACATTGAAACAAATCAACACAGCGAAAGACTTCCCGAGAATTTTTATTTGAACAAGTGAATCGAAACCGTGAAAGGCAGAAACAAAATAGATAAACGATTGATAAAGTGTTTTACAAATCTCGGGAGTTTTAAGAAAACCTAAAAGCCTTTTGAAACATTAGGGTCTCAGCCCATATCTCGTTCCACATTGCAAGAAGTTTATAAAGTACAAAACCCTTCTGGACCTCAAGTCCTGAGTTATAAAACTATTTCAAAATCGATTGGGTCTCGGGCCAAAAATCATTTTTTGTAAAACATCCGTAAAACATTCATTTTGAAAAGTATCATTTTCAAATGCTCAAAAACGGTTCATATATCTCAAAATGAACTAACATGACTACATGTTTCCTCTCAACAATTCACAACATTCTCCCAAATACACGACTCCGTTCCAAAATTTAACCGACATATTGGTTTCCAAAATCATAGCTTCTCAAGATCATCAATCCTGTCCCAACTTGTCATCTCATACTGTAACGAATAATATCTTTCTGAATCTCAAAACATATCAACTTAGAACGGCAATAAATCTCAATGAAGTTCAAAAACCCAAATACTTACAGATCGTGAAGCCGATGATTCCCCGTGATACTGGCACATGTCTCAACTCTAGAAAATACTCGACACAGATATTTACAAAACACACATTTTGCAAACTCAGTTCAACTCGAGAACACAACACAGCTCTATCTGAAGAAACACGTTAACACCAGTTGGAAAAGTTTACAACAACCCAAGTACTATACTGGTAAATCACATAACGCACAAGCCCGAGTGAACAACAAAAACCCAGAGCTCAAACACTTGTCAACTGAAAACTCAAATGATACGACAAAAGCACGACCCAACTCGACCCGACTGCCTAGGTTTTCACAACCTAAGCTCCGATACCATATTCTGTAACACCCCCAGAGCCATCCAGAAATATTCCAGCGTCGTGGGCCCCGAGATGGAACCCACAAGGCTGAAGGAAATTTTCGCAAACATTTACAAATGCCCAAGAGGCTAACGATGGTATTATCTATTTAAAATGACTTTATAAAAGTTGTTTATCAAAACCGTCGTAAAATCTCATTTGAAACCACAAGGCCCGAAATGCCAAAACTCAACAGTTTAAAAACATACGTTAAACTATCGCTTACACGTACCAACAGAATAGATTTAGAAAACGATTGCCAAAGTAATCTGAGTTACCAGATGCCAAGAGGCCATATCTAAATACTCGCGCAGCGGAAATGACAACAGTTAAAAATACTCTAGCAGCGGAATACACGAACTGATCAGGAAACTCAATACACAAATACATGCCCTAGCCAATATCCTCCGGGAAGCTCATATCTCCACGACCGCTACAAGCTTTATATTCCAAGAACCTAAAAATAAAGCCCACGACGGGGTCAGCCATAATATCCAACAATGATAACCATCACATCACGTCAATAATTACATACAAATGAGATACTAAGTAAAAATACTACCAATGTAATCTTACCGTCATAACTTTACCAAACTCGTAATAATTCTCATCAAAATAACCATTATCACAATGCACATCTCGTAATCTCGGTTAATCAATAAACTCAAACAAAACATCCATACGGTACCTCAAGCAATACCCAAAATTCTCAAAGCATCATCATAACTCGTAATACGGAAATATACCAACTCTGACCAATTCGATCCATCGGAATAACATCATCAAATCCCAGCACGATAATCTATTGTCCATCAAAAGACAAATACCAAAGGAAATACGGAACATACCTCAAGATATGAAATGCCACGACGAAGTCACGTCAGTCTAATCCAAGATCAGATCAACACAACATACGGACACGATCCTAACACAAGACCTACAAATGAATACTCATATGACAACGTCAATATGCTCACATCAATAACAACACTGTATACTTATGGCAAACCCATAATATACATATGCACAACAACAACAACAACACATATAGTAATCCAACGATCCAGCGCACACAGCTATAGATTCTCATGATGATTCCATCGGACCAACGCATGGTGGCATTACCTGTCCAGCGATCCAGCGCACACAACTATAGATTCCCATGATGATCCAGTCGGACCAACGCATGGTGGACATATCACAACAATGCACAACTGCACAAAACAACAGTACACCATGCACGACAACAACAATACACAAATGCATGACAACAACGATACATGAATGTATCACAACATGATCGACACAAACGACAAAAATGATTAAAATACTTGCTCCGGGTCCTTCGAGAGCAATCTCGATATCTAAACCATCACCAACCATTATTCTGAATATTCAACGATCCAAAATGTCATGGACGGTAGATAATTCATATCTTCATCTATACCACAATGTATCTTCGATACCCAAGTATACCAACAACAAATGTAAATCATATACATCATGATTTAATTCCCAAAACTCAAATACAACTTATAATCCCAAATCTCCTGTGATTACGATTATAAACATTGCTATACGAATTATAAACGAATGAAACAGAAACCATTCATTAAATATTATAAACTAAGCAACTAATAACTTGCCTCGATATCGATGAAGCCGTTACCAATTCCTTGTCGTCGTCTACGAACTCCTCAGCCTCGACCAAAGCAATCTACGAACATACTCGAACTCGACCGCAACATACAGTTATAATCACCGATCAATAATCTCAACCTATTACCATAATTCGATACACAACAAGTTCAATAACAATCAATAACCGACATAGCCAACTAATCAAACTCAACGGGTCAACGATACCTCGATCATATATAAAAACCAAATAATATAACTCAAACCATTTACGAATTCATATCCACCATATGAACCGAAATCCGATAATTACTAATCAATATAACCGATCGACAAACTCAACGATTACACAATATCTCGATTAGACACAAGTCCGAACAATCCAACTCAAACAATTGCGAATTCATAACCAAAATACGATTACGGATACGAATGTAAAGGAAATCATATTCGGTGATCAATCACAATCTTTCCGGATTCCAAATGGATATCATGATTCATATTTCATCAAGAACATACGAATTCTACCACTACAATTAACGAACATTCGATCTTCATATCTAAAGATACCGATAATTCAACATACGATAGTCTTGCTATGTTAAATTCATCAAGAAGTTCCTCAAGAATACTAAGTGCTTCGAAATCATGTTCATAGCCATCAAAACAACATAATTCGATATCCTTTAACATGTAGATAATCATCCAATTCGTAATCCAAGTCATGTCTCATCATATCCTTCAATATACACTTCACATAACCTCAAGAATCATAACAACAACACCCTAATCATCATTATACGAAGCAAATACGGATAACAATACCAATAATCCGAAATCAAGGTGTAGAGTTTAACAACATACCTCAAGAACATGAACAACACCATCAAACACCTCAAGGATCAACCATATCTCCATATTCAAGCCTCCAATCCATGTTTCCAAGCTTGTAATCAAGATAGAAGAGGTTAAATCTCACTAACATGCTCATATAGACGAAGGTTGGAGGAGGAAAGGTTTTTCTCTCGTGAAGAAATAAGAAGCCTGTTGGTCCCCAGAATGATGAAGACTGTCCTTACTGTACCAACACGAGTCTTTTCTAGCGCGCTTTGTCCTCACTCACGCGCACCTGGGAAACTTCCCAGGGGGTCACTCATCCCATAACTACTCCATGCCAAGCACGTTTAACTTTAGAGTTTTTATGAGACGGATACCAGAAAAGAAGATGCATATTGTTGGTATGAGTAGTCAAAATCAATTCATTTAACCACTTTCTAGTGCAGATCTCACAAGTCGAATCGCAAGCCGCGCCTCGCACATTTTTAAGCTCATGCAGGCAGGATGCTGGACCGAAGCCCAACAATCCCCCTCCCAGTACCTGCCAGCATCTCAACCCCAAAGTCTGGAACCTCCGCGAACTAGATTTGATCACACAGCCTTCTAGCAGCTGGATTCATTCACACAGTCCTCCAACACTTGACATCAACATCTGTTCCAGCTCCGTTTACTGGCCGCGCCAAGATCTCGCCCAAAGATACTAGATTTGATCACATAGCCCTCCAGCACCTGACAACCTCCACAGCGCCAACATCTTAGTTCCGGCCAACTGGCAACATTTGTTGCATGCTCGCCTCTCAGTTCCAACACTCTGGAAGCCTCCACTGTAGGATACTACGAGGGAATTCGTACCCATGACCTGCTCCGATACCAATTATTGGTCCCCAGAATGATGAAGACTGTCCTCACTGTACCAACACGAGTCTTTTCTAGCGCGCTTTGTCCTCACTCACGCGCACCTGGGAAACTTCCCAGGGGGTCACTCATCCCATAACTACTCCATGCCAAGCACGCTTAACTTTAGAGTTTTTATGAGACGGATACCAGAAAAGAAGATGCATCTTGTTGGTAAGAGTAGTCCAAATCAATTCATTTAACCACTTTCTAGTGCAGATCTCACAGGTCGAATCGCAAGCCGCGCCTCGCGCATTTTTAAGCTCATGCAGGCAGGATGCTGGACCGAAGCCCAACAAAGCCGTTCTTCATTTTATAAACTGCATTGTTCATTACGTACGTTATCACTCAACATTAACGTACATAATGCTCTCTAGCGTACGCTACACATCCAACATAGCGTACGTAACATCATTCCAGAACTCACTGACTTGTTTCGTTCACTCACTTACGTACGTAATACTTCATTCATAGCGTACGTAATACGTACGTAAATGTCCAGTTAGCGTACGTTATACACTATCCATAGCGTACGTTAACCAAGAGTTGACTCGACCAAGCACGTTCTTCGCCGAAAGCTGCCGACCACGGGTCCCACCTGTCGGCCATAGCCTGAGCTGTCCGATTCCTCTCGTTACGTACGTAACGCCTTATACATAGCGTACGTAACACTTAGCATCTTAACGTACGTTAACTATACTCCTTAACGTACGTAATCCTTGTGCCTTAGCGTACGCTAAGTACACATTGTAACGTGCGCTAATGTGGCTGTACTTAGCCATTTTCAGCTTATTCTTGTCCAACGTATCAACATACTATATACGAACATACGGCATACTAAATACGTATACTCCTTTCAACAATAATCTCATATGTTACGCCCGACACACAATACCTCCAAATACAACTGTCAACCAAGTGCGGTAATTATACCAATACAGATGTCTCAGTCCTTCATTTATTTATCCATACTGTACAGATTCCACGCTGTACAATATAACTCAGATAAAATAATATTAAACAACAGTAGTAGAAATTTCGAACATTACAGATGTAGGACCTCGGTTCGGCTTCACAGTCCCAACCTCTGGCTTGACAACATCATTTGACAACTCTTCAGTCTCTATTTGACCAGATGCATTATCCCCAAAATCAACAAGTTTATCCGGCATCATGGGTCCAATTTCCTTCTGCTCTGTCTTCCTAGTGCTTTTACGGGCCATCTTTCTTATCCTAAAAAACAAGAGAAACCACATTTAGAACATATGTAATATAATGTGAAAATAATGAAAATTATATAGCTTAATCTCAATAAACATTACAGGAAGGCAGGCTGAATACGAAGAACCATATACAAAATATACATAACTAAAAACCAATTAAACAACATAAGATAACAACTACTACTTAACTATAAATATAGTAGATACTTAACACCAAAACAAGTACATTTCTTTGAAGATACACGATACACTCTTGGTCCTGAACAAATTGAAAACACAAATCACTTTTTTTTTCTGAAACCAAACACCCTCACTCTCTGGCCTAACATATTTTTCCTTGGAGGGAATACAATGAGTATCAATGTAACGCCCCAACCCAGCAAGGGTAGAAACATTACATTATGGCGACACATCAGATACAAACAGATTCAAATCAACAGCGGAAGTCTTAAATAAAATCATCAAAAGAGTATCAAAGGGGACTAAAACAACATCAAACGTCCCCAAAACCAAACAAAGGAAAGTACATTACAAATATCCAAAATCCGAAAATAAACGATAAGGAAGTAAAGTTCTTTATTTAAAGAAAAACTCTAGGGAGAATCCACACGCTCTCATCCCCAAGCTAACCCCGCTCCTAGCTTAAGTACCTGCCGCATGGAAAGGAAAAGCGACTGAGCATAAAAAGCTCAGTGAACAGATATGAAGCAAATAACAAAGCATATCAAGGAGATAAGATAATCAAAGGAAATATGAAATGAGATTACATATGATGTCAAATGGATAATCAAAGGATATCAAAGTTTAAGTATGAAAGGTATTTAAGTAAATGGATTCAGTATTTAACCCCAGGCCCACACAAATATCCACACAAACAGATAGTAGCCCAATGGAGTGATCAACTCCCAAATGTGAAGGGACTGCATGCACGCATGCCCAATCACCACACAAATATATATATATATATATATCCCATCCATATCATCATAATAGTAGCCCACACAGATATCACACAAAACTAGGATGCATCCATACGCCCCTGCAAACAAATCATAATCATAATAATGGCCATAGCAGATAGCAGATAAGGGATGGTGTGGTACATCTCTCCAACCACACTAGAGTCATAACATTGGTGCATCAATGCTATGGTCGTGGACCCCCCACAACTGGGAACACATAATACCTGGGTAAATACTGAAGGGTCAAGTGATCAAGTTCAATTCAAAGTATAAGTGCCAAGTCATAATCATGGTTCAATATCAAAGGTTCAAATATCAACGGCTAATATCAAAGGTTCAATTCATATGATCAAATCAAAGATGCAATATCAAAGATTCAAATGAAGAGATCAATATCAATAGTCCAAAATAAGATAGGCAATAATATAGAAGAGAGAGAAAAGGTCATGAGAGTGAAAGTAGTTGTACTCTTGCTGAAAGAGTACGGAATATCTGTACCTTGGTCTAAACAAACAAGCAAGATCAAATCAAAAGAGAGACGGATCACTCCCGCTTCACCGGACCTAGAAGAAAGTGGATTCGAATTAACAAGAGTTCAAATTACACAAGGTACCTCTTTTAGTTATCCTTCCATTTTTAGTAACTTTCCATATTTAGCAGCTTTCTATTTTAGGTAAGGTTCCACTTAAAGTATCTTATACCATTTTAGGCAACTTTCTTTATTTATCAGGTTTCCTGGTTTAGTAAGTTTCCAATTTTACAAAGTTTCCTTATTTAGCAATATTGATCATTCATGTTCATAATTAATATTTGGAAATAGTTACGTGTTCAAAATATCAATTATGAAAGATTAGAGTTAATTATAACAATTCTACATGTCTTAGGGTTTAAAGCGTGATTAATGCAAGATTAGGATTTAAGTTGTAATTATGATAACATTAGGGCTAAAAGGTAATTATGATAAAGTTCACACATTTTACAAGTCAACCCCCTCTAGTTTAGAAATTAACAAGTTTAACCCTTAATTAACCCTTTTAAACTTTTATCACCTTTTAAACTCAAACAGACCCCTACTTAACGAATTTTCAATCCATATCAGAACTCAGAAATAAAATGCACAACAATTCACAGAGATACTTCAATGTCTTTAGAACTCACACGAATTTTTCCAGAATTAATTAGCTAGTATAACCCCACACGAAAAATACTCAAGTTCAGACTACTCAGAAAACCGACCAGCAGCAGTACCCAAAAAGTATCCACCGCAACGACCAATACGTCCAGGAAAAATTCACAAAAACTCATGGTATTACCTAACATATAGAAGTTCAACAATGTAGATTTTCATGGCCCAAATCTTTATAGTTTTTGTATGAAAAATTGACCAATATGACTGACTTCAAATTCCCGAATTTCAGATTCAACACTTCATGACACAAAAAACAAAAACCCGACCAAAACAACTTGAAATCACTCCCTCTCAATTGGAAAACTTAACTAAGACATAAAACTAAGTTTTCATCAAAATAAACCGAATTAAATCATTATATATCATGCCCTATCTCGTTCACATATTCAGGTATGCAAGCTGTCTTGATTTCAGAATTCATGTAACCCATCATATAACATGTTTAACATCTTTTTAAGCCGATTCACTTCAAGAGGTTCATGATACATTTAATCAAAGCATTTATCTTCAACTAGGAACAATACTCAAGTGTTTTTCTGAATTATACCCAAAGATACACACGTTTAATCTTTATGATTTTATGTGATACAATTTATGATTTCATGTGAAAACAAATTCGTATTCATGTTTATCTTTTAGTCGATTCTTATAACAAACTGAACCATGAAAACGAACACATATAATAGATTAAAAGAGAGGTATTGAACAAGGTTGATACTAGTTACCCTTGTGATGGTCGAATGGGAAAAGGAACCAGCGAATCAAAGCTTCAAACAAACCGAAACAAAGCAATACCAAAACCCTTGTTCGAACCTGCTACACCACGATCAAAACAGCACCAGGGAACCCCTATTCGCACCTCCTTTTTACCTCTTGGATTCGGAACAGATGAGAGAAATCAAAACAAGTCGCCAATGTGTTTCTTAGGGTTTTAATGAGTTTGATATCTTTTGAAAGATGCCGTGTGTTTCAATGAGAGAAAATATGGAAAGGGAGCGTGTATATTGAAGAGGGAAATATTCTATTGCCGTGATTTATGGGATTGACACTTGACCAAATCGTTTCTTGATATCCTGGATATTTAGGTGGGCTTTAGTGTTTAGTAATCTTGGGCTTGACTAGCTTATATTCATGTTCACAATTTAACAAGTATTCGGCCCATCAGACTCTTTATGAAACGTGTGACAATTTTAAATGTGTACAAATTATTTCAGTATAAGTCTTATATTCGTATTACATTAATTTGTTCAAATGTTAACAATTTAAATACTTAGGTTATAATCGTAATGCAATATTTTAAATAATTAAACGTCTTTTATAGATTCCAGATTAAAGGGTATTTTAACATGTTCAAAAAAAAATTTGGGTTTTACAACTCTTTCCCTCTAAAAAAAATTTTCGTCCTCGAAAATGAAAAAGGAAAGGTAACGAAACAAAACGAAAGCATACCAGACTACGAAAAGAAATGAGGGTAGCTGGCTCGCATAGACTCTTCGGTTTCTCAGGTCGCCTCGCGTGCTGGGTGGTTCTTCCAAAGAATCTTAACAAAGCGAATGACCTTATTTCTCATGACCCTCTTCTGCCTATCAAGAATGGCTTCCGGTTCTTCCGGAAGTGACATGTCTGGTTGAATCTGGTCAAAAGGGTATGACACCACATGTAGAGGATGATAGTTGTATCCCCACAAAAGAGATACGTGGAAAACGTTATGCACATGTGCTAGCTGAGGTGGAAGAGCCAAATGATAAGACACCTCGCCCACATGTTCCAAAATCCCAAAAGGACCAATAAAACGAGGACTCAACTTGCCCTTAATGTCAAAACGTTTGACGCCGCGAAAAGGAGAAACTTTCAGAAATACTCGGTCGCCAACCTGAAACTCTAACTCACGTCGGTGCTTGTCGGCGTAACTCTTCTGTCTGGACCTAGCTTCCTTAAGCCTCTCTCTAGCAACAGTCACCTTTTCGTTGGTGATCTCAATCATTTTAAGACCCTCAATAATCCGTTCACCTACTTCGTCCCACACAGTAGGTGATCTACACTTACGCCCATATAACATCTCGTATGGTGCCATCCGAATACTAGCGTGCCAACTGTTGTTATACGCAAACTCGACTAAACACAAGTACTCGTCCCAACTTCCAGTCCAATCAAGTGCACAAGCTCGTAACTTGTCCTCTAACGTTTGGATAGTTCTCGCAGATTGACCATCCGTCTGTGGGTGAAAAGCGGTACTGAACTTAAGACGAGAGCCCCAAGCCTTATGCAACGCCTTCCAAAAATGCGAAGTAAACCTCGGATCTCTATCAGAAACAATCGCAATTGGTGTGCCGTGCAATCTAACAATCTCCTGCTGGAAGATTTCTGCCAACCTCGCTACACCATAACCTTTCTTGATCGGTAAGAAATGAGCTGACTTGGTTAGCCGATCAACGACTACCCAAATCGCATCATGTCCTTTTCGTGTGACCGGTAAACCCATAACAAAATCCATCGTTATCTCTTCCCACTTCCACTGGGGAATCTCTAACAGCTGCAAAAGACCACTAGCTCTTTGGTGCTCAATCTTTACCTGTTGGCGAGTCAAACACCTAGCAACATACGAAGCTACATCCTGCTTCATCCCGTTCCACCAGAAATGCTGTTTCAAATCTCGATACATTTTAGTAGATCCTGGATGTATGGTGAAAGGAGAACTGTGAGCTTCTGACATAACTGTCTCACGAAGTTCAGGATCGCTCGGAACACAAAGGCGATCTCCTAACCAAACAATGCCGTCATCATCAACCCGAAATTCAGACTGTTTCCCCTCTTCCACATTCTGAACAATAGCCCATAACTCACCATCATCACGCTGAGCTTCCTTAATCTTCAAGATCAAGTTAGACTCAACCTTCAAGATAGCCCAATAACCGTCGCGCCCAGGCAGACAGAACTCCACCTCCAGGAGCTCAAGATCATGCAAAATCTTAGGCTCAAATTTCAGACTAGCAATCATACCCGACTTACGACTAAGAGCATCGACAACTACATTAGCCTTACCCGGGTGATACTGCATGTTAGTGTCGTAGTCCTTGAGTAACTCCAACCATCTACGCTGTCTCATGTTCAACTCTTTCTGGGTAAATATGTATTTGAGACTCTTATGATTCGTGAAGATATCAACAGAGTCCCCATACAAATAATGCCTCCAGATCTTAAGAGCATAAACGAGTGCAGCCAATTCTAAGTCATGCGTAGGGTAGTTTTCCTCATAAGGCTTCAACTGATGTGAGGCATACGCAATAACCTTCCCGTGCTGCATTAAAACACACCCTAACCCCTTCTTGGAAGCATCACTATAAATCTGATATCTGCCTGTACCAGATGGAAGTGTCAAAATGGGAGCTGACACAAGTTTCTGCTTCAGAGTCTCAAAACTCTCTTCTTGTTCATCGGTCCAATCAAACTTCAATCCCTTCCTCATCAGCTTAGTCAATGGTGAGGCGAGTTGTGATAATCCCTCGACAAATCTCCGATAGTAACCTGCCAAACCAAGAAAACTACGGACCTCGGTCACCGTAGTAGGTCTCGGCCATTTAGTGATAGCCTCAACCTTTGCCGGATCCATAGTGATACCACTAGCAGATACAACATGACCAAGGAAGGCAACTTGACTAAGCCAGAACTCACACTTGGAGAACTTCGCATACAACTTCTCCTGCCTCAAAATCTGCAAAACCGTACTAAGATGCTGCTCGTGCTCCTCCTCGGTCTTCGAATAAACCAAAATGTCGTCGATGAAAACGATAACAAACTTGTCGAGAAAAGAACGGAATACGCGGTTCATAAGATCCATAAACACTGCCGGAGCATTAGTCAGTCCGAAAGGCATAACCAAAAACTCATAGTGTCTATAGCGAGTTCGAAAAGCAGTCTTAGGGATATCCTGCTCCTTAACCCGAAGCTGATGATAACCGGACCTAAGATCGATCTTGGAGAAACATTTAGCTCCTTAGAGCTGATCAAACAAATCATAAATACGAGGCAAAGGATAATGGTTACGGATGGTAATACGATTCAACTCCCGGTAGTCTATACACAACCTCATACTACTGTCCTTCTTCTTCACAAATAGTACTGGTGCTCCCCAAGGAGATACACTCGGACGAATGAATCCATTCTCAAGGAGTTCCTGCAGTTGATCTTTCAACTCTTTCAGTTCCACATGAGCCATATGGTAAGGAGCCTTAGAAATGGGTTCCGCACCCGGAATCAAATCAATGCCAAATTCTACGTCGCGATTAGGAGGAAGACCCGGAAGCTCTTACGGAAATACATCGGCAAAATTACGGACAACTCGGATACTGTCGATAGTAGGACTCTACGTCGAAGTGTCCTGAATAGAAGCGATAAAACCCGCACAAACGCGGGATATCAAAGTATGCGCCTTCAAAGCAGATATGATCTTAACAGATCGAAATGGTTGGGAACCAGAGTACACAAATTCAGGTTTAAACAAATCTCCAAATATAACCTTCCGCGCATGACAATCAATAGTGGCTCGATGAGAAACCAGCCAGTCCATACCAAGAATCAAATCAAAATCAAACATGTCAAGCGGAAGAAGATTAGCCGGACGTATGCGATCATCAAAACGTTGCGGACAATCAACAAACTCATGATCAATGATAACGTTGTTTTTCATAGGCGTAGATATAGATAAGGGATCCATTAATGGTGTTGGGCTTAATTTCAGTTTCTTAGAGAATGTGACAGATATAATAGAATGAGTTGCACCAGTATCAAATAAAACAAATGCGGTATGATCACCAATATGCAGAAAACCCGTAATGGTACCTGTAGATTTACCCGCCTGCTCGCGAGTAAGAGAGTAAACACGTCCGGAGGAAGTAGAAGGTTGAGAAGAGCCTGCAGGAACAATACTAGTCATCTTCGGACAATACTTCACTTTATGATCAGTGGAACCACACTCAAAACAAGTTCCTGAAGCTCTGTGGCATGGCCCGGGATGTGCCTTACCACATGTAGGGCAAAGTGGTGGGGGTGGCAAAATCTCAGCATGCTTCTGCTGACCCGACGAGTTCCCAGAACGGTACTGCTGATGCGAAGACCCAGAACCCGAGTACCTGTTCTGCTGGTTGCCCCTCGAAAACTGCCTCTGGTTGGTGTTACCCGACCTGTCACCATGCCTACCCGAAGATCTATAATCAGAACCCCTCTGAACCTGTCGGCCCTGATCATGTCCCCGGTTGAACTGTCCCATGTGCTCAAACTGACGGTCCGAACGACCACGGTGATCAAAACCCTGCTCAGAACGACCCCGATGGTCAAAACCCCGGTTATGCTGCCCAGAAGATCCAGACTGTGTCCTGTCCCCATCACGATTCCTCTTGTTCGACACTCCACCCTCATGTAACATCTCAATATTACGCGCCGCATCACAAACCGTCGACACATCAGCATACTCCGTGTTAAAAATACGGTCAAGCACTCAATGCTTCAATCCCCACTTGTAGTGACGAGCCTGTCTGTGTGCATCCCCAGTCACAGTAGGTCCCACGAAGCTAGCCAACCTAAGAAAACACTCCATGTACTCCGCCGAGTTCTCCCGTTCTAACTGGTGGATCATACCGTACTCCCTTTCATATCTCCGCTGTTCTGAGAAAGGGATGTACCTCTTATAAAAGGTTTCACGAAACACTACCCAAGTACACGTCTCAGCATAATTATCGCCCTTCACCTGAACATGCGCCTTCCACCAATTGAGGGCATCACCCTCAAGTAGTAGTGCCACATTTTAAATGGAACCGGCGGTTCCGGCCCGGACCGGTCCGGTTTCGACGGTCCGGTTACGGTTCGAAGGTTCTGAGCCCGTGAACCGGCGGTTCGGCCCGGAACCGGCAGTTTTCCACCCGAACCGGCGGTTCGGCCCGGAACCGCCGGTTTTCCGCCCGAACCGCGGTTTTCCGCCCAAATTCAAAATTCAAATTTCAAATTTTATTTTAAAAAAAACATTTCAAATTTTTATTTAAAAAAAACATTTCAAATTTTTATTTCAAAAAATCATTTCCAAAAAACATTTCAAAAAAAATAACATTTCAAGCTAGTTGAGACGGATTAAATATTAAAATTGAGTTCAAGCTCTTTATTTATTCATTCTTTTTCCCCTTGTAAAAAAAGATTGTATCATTGTAACATTGTAACATTTATTTTATTAGTTTAGTTAGTAATTAGTTAGTTTAGTTATTCAATTTTAAAGATTGTATCATAATTGTAACATTTCTTTTATATAGTGAATTAGTTAGTATTAGTTAGTTTACTTATTCAATTTTAAAGATTGTATCATTGTAACATTTCTTTTGTACATATATAGAATCATAGAAATCAATGAATATATCAATTTGTAAGCATTATTTTGATTGTAAATGTTTTAGAACTATTTTTACTTTATTGCATTTCAAGTTTTCAATATTTCAAATTTTCAACACAAGTAATTTAATTTAAAAAAAAAGTCATAAAAAATATTACAAGTTACTATAAATTATATAAAAAAATACACAACATAAAGAATTTCTAAATTTCTAAATTATTTAATAACTTATTATATTTTTATTAAATTAACTTAAGTAATTTCAAAGTGTCAACATTTGTAAATTACAAAATTTAGAAATTTCATCATTTAATTTAGAAAAAAATAAGATATAAATAATATTACATATATTATAAATTACAAAAAAACGGAACCGGCGGTTCAACTCGAACCGCGGTTCTCGGCCCGACCGAACCGGTTCGGCCCGCGAACCGCCCTTTACGAGACACCGGGCCGGTTCAGGTTCACCTCTTTTGGTGAACCGGAACCGCCGGTTCGGGCCTGGAACCGGCGGTTCACGGCCCGGTGGCACCACTGCCCTCAAGCTTGAAAGCGGCTAAACGTGCTTTCACCTCATCAGGACAACCCACTACCTGAAACAGCTTCTCACAATGAGTAATCCAATCCTCCGCCTCGGCAGAAATAGCGGCGGACTTGAAAGAGATGGGCTTCAACTTGTTGAAACGCTCAATCCACACATGAATACCCTCATTGTTACTCCTAGCCCCGCCAGTATTTCGTAGAGTCTCAAGAATCTGAGGGATAGCAGCAGCTACTGCTCGAGCAACCATACCCTCATAACCAGGAGGGTTATCACCACCAGCGCCGTTGCGTGTGTTCACCATCTAAAACGATACCAAACGATTAGCGAAAGACAAACGAATATAAGTGCGAAAAAGAAAAGACGAAACGAAAGCCTAGCGTCTACCCAATCTCACAGGTCATGGCCTAAGCCCTGAAGATTTAAACCTGGTCGCTCCGATACCATAAATTGTAACGCCCCAACCCGACAAGGGTAGAAACATTACATTATGGCGACACATCAGATACAAACAGATTCAAATCAACAGCGGAAGTCTTAAATAAAATCACCAAAAGAGTATCAAAGGGGACTAAAACAACATCCAACGTCCCCAAAACCAAACAAAAGTACATTACAAATGTCCAAAATCCGAAAATAAACGATAAGGAAGTAAAGTTCTTTATTTAAAGAAAAACTCTAGGGAGAATCCACACGCTCTCATCCCCAAGCTAACCCCGCTCCTAGCTTAAGTACCTGCCGCATGGAAAGGAAAAGCGACTGAGCATAAAAAGCTCAGTGAACAGATATGAAGCAAATAACAAAGCATATCAAGGAGATAAGATAATCAAAGGAAATATGAAATGAGATTACATATGATGTCAAATGGATAATCAAAGGATATCAAAGTTTAAGTATGAAAGGTATTTAAGTAATTGGATTCAGTATTTAACCCCAGGCCCACACAAATATCCACACAAACAGATAGTAGCCCAATGGAGTGATCAACTCCCAAATGTGAAGGGACTGCATGCACGCATGCCCAATCACCACACAAATATATATATATATATATATATATATATCCCATCCATATCATCATAATAGTAGCCCACACAGATATCACACAAAACTAGGATGCATCCATACGCCCCTGCAAACAAATCATATTCATAATAATGGCCATAGCAGATAGCAGATAAGGAACGGTGTGGTACATCTCTCCAACCACACTAGAGTCATAACATTGGTGCATCAATGCTATGGTCGTGGACCCCCCACAACTGGGAACACATAATACCTGGGTAAATACTGAAGGGTCGAGTGATCAAAGTTCAATTCAAAGTATAAGTGCCAAGTCATAATCATGGTTCAATATCAAAGGTTCAAATATTAGTGGCTAATATCAAAGGTTCAATTCATATGATCAAATCAAAGATGCAATATCAAAGATTCAAATGAAGAGATCAATATCAATAGTCCAAAATAAGATAGGCAATAATATAGAATAGAGAGAAAAGGTCATGAGAGAGAAAGTAGTTGTACTCTTGCTGAAAGAGTACGGAATATCTGTACCTTGGTCCAAACAAACAAGCAAGATCAAATCAAAAGAGAGACGGATCACTCCCGCTTCACCGGACCTAGAAGAAAGTGGATTCGAATTAACAAGAGTTCAAATTACACAAGTTACCTCTTTTAGTTATCCTTCCATTTTTAGTAACTTTCCATATTTAGCAGCTTTCTATTTTAGGTAAGTTTCCACTTAAAGTATCTTATACCATTTTAGGCAACTTTCTTTATTTATCAGGTTTCCTGGTTTAGTAAGTTTCCAATTTTACAAAGTTTCCTTATTTAGCAATATTGATCATTCATGTTCATAATTAATATTTGGAAATAGTTACGTGTTCAAAATATCAATTATGAAAGATTAGAGTTAATTATAACAATTCTACATGTCTTAGGGTTTAAAGCGTGATTAATGCAAGATTAGGGTTTTAGTTGTAATTATGATAACATTAGGGCTAAAAGGTAATTAGGATAAAGTTCACACATTTTACAAGTCAACCCCCTCTAGTTTAGAAATTAACAAGTTTAACCCTTAATTAACCCTTTTAAACTTTTATCAGCTTTTAAACTCAAACAGACCCCGACTTAACGAATTTTCAATCCATATCAGAACTCAGAAATAAAATGCACAACAATTCACAGAGATACTTCAATGTCTTTAGAACTCACACGAATTTTTCCAGAATTTATTAGCTAGTATAACCCCACACGAAAAATACTCAAGTTCAGACTACTCAGAAAACCGACCAGCACCAGTACCCAAAAAGTATCCACCGCAACGACCAATACGTCCAGGAAAAATTCACAAAAACTCATGGTATTACCTAACATATAGAAGTTCAACAATGTAGATTTTCATGGCCCAACTCTTTATAGTTTTTATATGAAAAATCGACCAATTTGACTGATTTCAAATTCCCGAATTTCAAATTCAACACTTCATGACACAAAAAACAAAAACCCGACCAAAACAACTTAAAATCACTCCCTGTCAATTGGAAAATTTAACTAAGACATAAGACTAAGTTTTCATCAAAAGAAACTGAATTAAATCATTATGTATCATGCCCTATCTCGTTCACATATTCAGGTATGCAAGTTGTCTTGATTTCAGAATTCATGTAACCCATCATATAACACGTTTAACATCTTTTTAAGCCGATTCACTTCAAGAGGTTCATGATACATTTAATAAAAGCATTTATCTTCAACTAGGAACAATACTCAAGTGGTTTTATGAACTATACCCAAAGATACACACGTTTAATCTTTATGATTTTATGTGATACAGTTTATGATTTCATGTGAAAACAAATTCGTATTCATGTTTATCTTTTAGTCGATTCTTATAACAAACTGAACCATGAAAACGAACACATATAAGAGATTAAAAGAGAGGTACTGAACTAGGTTGATACTAGTTACCCTTGTGATGGTCGAATGGGAAAAGGAACCAGCGAATCAAAGCTTCAAACAAACCGAAACAAAGCAATACCAAAACCCTTGTTCGAACCTGCTACACCATGATCAAAACAGCACCAGGGAACCCCTATTCGCACCTCCTTTTTACCTCTTGGATTCGGAACAGATGAGAGAAATCAAAACAAGTCGCCAATGTGTTTCTTAGGGTTTTAATGAGTTTGATATCTTTTGAAAGATGCCGTGTGTTTCAATGAGAGAAAATATGGAATGGGAGCGTGTATATTGAAGAGGGAAATATTCTATTGCCATGATTTATGGGATTGACACTTGACCAAATCGTTTCTTGATATCCTGGATATTTAGGTGGGCTTTAGTGTTTAGTAATCTTGGGCTTGACTAGCTTATATTCATGTTCACAATTTAACAAGTATTCGGCCCATCAGACTCTTTATGAAACGTGTGACAATTTTAAATATGTACAAATTATTTCAGTATAAGTCTTATATTCGTATTACATTAATTTTTTCAAAAGTTAACGATTTAAATACTTAGGTTATAATCGTAATGTAATATTTTAAATAATTAAACGTCTTTTATAGATTCGAGATTAAAGGGTATTTTAACATGTTCAAAAAAAATCTGGGTTTTACAATCAAGATTATCAAGTGGCCGAGAATCAGGAATCGTATTCATATCCTCAACATCCCCCTCTGTCGATTTATTTGGAACAAGTAGGACAACTGACCATCCCTTCTTCAATGGGTCATCAACATAAAAGACTTGACTGACTTGACTCGCAAGCACAAAGTCATCATCCTTGTGTCCTTGTTTGTTCAAATTGACCAAGGTGAATCCACACTCGTCATTAGTAACTACACCTTTGTCATTTGAGACCCACGAACAGTTGAAAAGTGGAACCTGGAATAAATGGTAGTTCAATTCCCAATTCTCTTCAATCACATCGTAGTTGTAACACCCCCGATATATTCAGGAATATTACAGTGCCGTAAATCCTTTACATAAGAATTTACAAGGCTGAAGAAATGAAAAGACAATAACAGATACCAACGTATGAAAGTAACTGAAATAAAATACAAACAGTTCTCATCAATACCGAGAATATAAATATCCAAATGAAGAGTATTAATACATCACCAAATCCAAATCATCACAAACGACGACGTACTCGAGTACTTATTAAAAATAACACAAACAACAGACAATTAAACCCGGCGGCAACATCATTCTGCACCCTCGTCGTCATGCAACTCCAGCGGTTGTTTCCCTGCTCTCCTGGACCCTGAACATAAACAAATGTTCACCCCCGAAGGGGTTAGCACAACGATGCTAGTACAAGTACCATAACATATTATTCAACATCTCATGAAGAATAATAATAACATGAATGACAAAATACTAACGAGTCTCCTCCTACGAGAAACTCAAAAATAACATATACAAATGATAATCACAACATGATATCACAACATACACATGGAAATTCCGGTGATCCAGCGTTCACTTCCTAGATCCCCCGATGATTCCGTCAAACCAACCCGAGGTGGAAAAACCCACCCGATGATCTAGCGCACGCTAGCATAGATCCCCCGATGATCCCGTCGGACCAACACGAGGTGGACATAAAACAACAACATATATGCACAACAATATGTATAACATCAATACATAAAACAATTAAAGTACTTGCCTCGATTCGATGACAAGAATAACACTTCTATGAATATCAAAATACTTGAAGGTCGCCCCTTCGATTAATCACGTTGCAAAACTCGAACCTTAAACAAAAGAAATAATGTAGAGTTCATATCACGTCGTACGAACATCTAACAATCTAAATTACGGTCGAAAGTTCATAAAACATAACCTGTCTAACCTACTTAACGTACGTTACGTACCGTTTGTATCGTACGTTAAGCCTACTCGTTAGCGTACATAAACTACGGAGTCTAGCGTACGCTAACCATGCATCGACAGTACCTCACTGATCAGTCGACTGACTCGACTGATGATATAACGTACGTTACGTACCAAACGTAGTGTACGTTAACTATGCCCGATAGCGTACGTAAGCTACATAACTTAGCGTACGCTAAACACACATATGACAGTTTCTCACTGGGCAGACGACTGCCTCGATTTGTGATGAAGCTTACGAAATCCTCAGTGATTAACGTACGTCATCCCCGTACTTATCATGCTCATACAGTTATGAATGATCTTACGGATTAAAACATCTTCGAATTCAAGGATACGTATATCATCATGGTGATCACACTCTAATCTTGATTACAAATTCTCATACATAATTCGGAAGGCCTATGGTTGACATCAATATCTTATATCATTCAAACTATCATCTTGAAGTTTGTTTTAACAATCCATCTTTACAAGATACAACAAATCCTTCCATGATCAATCACCTAGGTTCGTCTAACAATAATGATGTTAATATCAAGTCCGTGATTACTACGAAGACACCTTCCAAATTTGGATTACCAATCTCAGAAAACTTCCTTTACTTGTTCATCGTAACAAGATTCAAATTATGATGTTCTTAACCGAGGTACTTAAAGCATAATCATCTCAACTTCTAAACATGATGTTTGGTTGAATGAATCATCTCTGGAACTTAATATCTTGATAGCATGATCATCATATCCTTAAGAACACGAATCCAAGGTTGGAGATAGTACAACATACCTTAAGATGAAGAAAACACCGAGACAATAGGTAGAATCCAACTCCGGTTGCTTGTGTGCCAATCCAAGATGTTTCTCCACTTCAATGATCAAGTAGAGATGGTCTATATATGTTTAAGGAGGTTGGGATCTCTCTGAGCACGAAGTATGTTGAAGGCTAAGTGAAATAAACGAGCTGAAATGAAATGGGGTGATGTCTTATTTATAATTTTCTGACCTTAACGTACATTAGCCTTCATGCATAACCTACGTTAGTCTCTTAGCATACGCTATCCAATATTCTTAGCATACGCTATCATCACCGATAGTTAACTGTTCTCATTCTGTACTCGATTACGTACGCTATACCATCAGGTTACGTACGTAATTAACACCAATTAGCGTACGCTAGACACATTCCTTAGCGTACGTTAACAATCGTTGACTTCAAAAGTGTCCAGGTTCATCCGAGGGAATCTTATCCAGACCCATGTCCGTGTTAGCCATCCAGCTCAATTATTGACTGCCTAACATACGCTACGCTTCATTTGTAGCGTACGCTAACTCTGTCTAATAACGCACGTTAGGCTACATTCTTAGCGTACGTTATTGTTGGGATTCCGAAAATAAAACGAAATACGCAGCGGAAAAAAAAAATACGAATCCCAAACAGGATCGATCAAGTAACGTATATACGAAAATATAAATACGAAGATAAAGGATCATACCCTTGAAGCCTTTGAAATAAATCTTCGTAAATATGGATGACGATCACGAACCCCGTCCCGAACACGAAATCCCTTCGTTCCAAGCACCGAAAATACGAAGCCTCTACTTCACACGCGTCGGAAGTTGCTCAGAAAAATTCGATAGCAATCCGTTCTCTAAGAACACGGCTAGGAATTACTATAGGAATTTATATATCCTTTTCTTTCTTAATTTTTCTCACTCAAAGTGAAAACTTGAAGAAAAATTTCTCCCTCTCTCACTCCAATTTTTCTCACGGAAGGAGCAGCACACTTGCATGAATGAGTATGATTTTAAGTCATATTCTTTATAGATGAGTTGGTCATTATATCCCATATAATAATATCACATCATGTATTAATCATGTGAGAATAGAATCTCAACATTATTACTACAAAACATGACAAGACATACAACATGCAAGGTTGAATTAATTCATGTGAGGTGGGGAAGGGGGGCGGCCCATGGAAGTTTCCTAGAAACGAGCCGAGCCACTCGGCTCGTGTACCGGACGCTCACAAACGACTCGCTAAATACATTCCGTTTAATCACCAATGTATTGATATTAATTAATTAATCTAATTAATTAATTATATCAAATACATATATATTTCTCTAAGAAATATAATTTATGAATTAAATTAATTACCCGGTAATTTAATTTTAATTCATAAGACCGCTATTTGATTTATCCAATAAATCTAATTAGATATCCAATATCTAATATTAATAGAGAGATAATAAATTCACATTTATCCGTCAACGCTCCTAATGCGCGACTTCATAGGTCCGTCTCAGCCGGCATGGGGAGGAACTAATGAGTGCGACAAAGACTTAGCCAAATTTAGCGGGCCGCACAGTAAACCCCGATCGAGAACGAATGAAGGGATCATTCCAGAACTATTATGTCGTGAATACTATATACGTATAGACCCTTCATCAGATGTCCCGGTCAAGTCTTCGGGTCACGGTAAAGTCAAACCCTACTGTTGACTAAACTCTATACATGTGTTAATGCAAATCAAGACCGACTGATTAATAGTGTATCTAATACGACTATATCAGAATGCTTTGGCCAAAGACTTATGATCTTATTTTCCATTAACCGTATAGGACATTCACCTGCTCACTAATAGGAGATAGAATCCTCTTGGCGTACAATAAAGACTGCTACCTGCCCGTATAGTCCGCACTTCGAGGTCGACTCAGTAATTAAGCAAATGAGTCTAACTACTCTAATGACAAACTAAACGTCACAGACACATCTTCTACTGAACCCTCAAGTCAAAGGTCCACGTATACTATCACAACCTTTCGATTCGTCATCGACTCTCCGAGAGTGAATACCGTGTGACTGAATCGAGTATGAGTCGTGTTCGAGTATACTGGGCCCACCAATATACTTATAACTATGCTATCAAGACGTGCACACGTCCTAGCATCAGTTATACAAGTCGTATTAAAACTTAATGCCCATTTTAAGTTTATTGACTTGCGAACAATTTACGTAAATAAACTTTAAACACTCCCAGTGCATTTTCTCTTATCTCATAACGAGAATGGAATGTTCGATTTATTTACATGGACTTCACTTCAATGTTTACCAAGTCAAGAATGCAATTGAAATACAATAAACAGTGAATGAATCGTATTGCCTTTTTATTAATTATTCCATAATTACAAGTAAAATGCCCTTACTCTCTCATCCCCTGAGTGGCATTCGAGGGCCTATTCCTAACAATCTCCCACTTGCACTAAATGCCACACATCATGGTATCCAATACCCATGTTCTTCAGATGTCTTTCTAAGACGGCCTGAGATAATGGCTTAGTCAGCGGGTCAGAGACATTGTCTTCTGAGTCTACTCTTTGCATTGAAATATATCCTTTTTCCACCATCTCTCAAATGATGTGGTATTTTCTCTCTATATGTTTGGTGTTGTGGTAAGCCCTAGGCTCCTTGCCTTGGGCGACAGCTCCATCATTATCACAGAATAGTGATATAGGCAGCTCCGCATTAGGCACCACTTGAAGTTCTTGCATAAACTTCTGCATCCAAAATGCTTCTTTGCTAGCCTCTGAGGCAAGTTGATACTCTGCTTGGCAAGTGGAATCTGCAGTAGCAGTTTGCTTGGAGCTTCTCCAAGATACTGCTCCTCCATTGAGAGTAAACAAATACCCAGATGTCAACTTAGAGTCGTCATTGTCTCCTTGAAAATCAGAATCGGTGAATCCAATCACTCTCAATTCTCCACCACCGTAAGTAAGAACCAAATATCTAGTTCTTCTTAAGTACTTAAGAATGTTCTTTACGGCAGTCCAGTGTTCCCTACCCGGGTTTGCTTGAAATCGGCTTACCATACTCACAACGTAGGCTAAGTCCGGTCTCATTCACAACATAGCGTACATGAGGCTACCCACTATTGAGGCATAGGGTACCTTACTCATCTCTCTTGTCTTCCTCACTTTGAGGACACATTTTCGTGGTGAGATGAATTCCTTGTCGCATGGGAAGTTACCCTCTTTTAGATTCATCCATCTTGAATCTTCTCAGGATTTTATCTATATAGAGGGCTTGGTAAAGTCCTATCATTCTTCGCGGTCTATCTCTGTAAAGACGGATCCCTAGAATATAGGAAGCTTCTCCCAAGTCTTTCATGGAGAACGTTTTAGAAAGCCAATCTTTCACAGTGCTGAGGATTGCTACGTTATTTCCTATAAGTAGACTATCATCTACATATAGTACTAAGAACGCAATGTTGCTCCCACTGACCTTTTTGTAAACACACGGTTCCTCCTCATTTCGTACGAAGTCAAAGTCCTTGACTGCTTCGTCAAATCGAAGGTTCCAACTCTGAGAAGCTTGCTTCAGCCCATAAATGGCTCGTTGCAGCTTACACACCTTATCAGACCTTCGAAGTGGAGGTTGTGTTACAATAGGTTCGGTTCCTTATCCCTGATCAGATGTCTCCTTAGGACCTTCATTATGCTCTTTCAAAGAGATATTTCTACCCGAGCCACCTTCCTGAATGAATTCATCCTCAAGGAAGTGCGCTTGTAATGCCAAAACGACCCTATGGTCTTTTGGCATGTAGAATAGACAACCCATCGAGTCCTCTGGGTATCCAATGAAACGTCCTTTGATGGACCTCGCTTCCAGTTTGTCCACCTTAGCCTTCTTGACATAGGCTGGATATCCCCAAATCCTTATGTGATTCAGGCTTGGTTTCTTACCATTCCACATCTCATGCGGAGTGATAGGAATGGATTTGGAAGGACATCTATTAAGGATATAGGCAGCGGTTAGTAAGACATACCCCACAGGTAAATAGGTAAATCAGTGTAATTTAACATAGAGCGAACCATGTCCAACAAAGTTCGATTTCTCATTTCTGAAACACCATTTAACTGTGGGGTTCCTGGCGGCGTCAATTGTGAAACTATTCCATGTTCGTTAAGGAACTCATCAAACTATGTGCTTATATATTCGCCACCTCGGTCCGACCGAAGTGCTTTGATATGACATCCAGTCTGTTTTTCAACTAGGGCCTTAAATTCTTTGAATTTAGTAAAGGCTTTGGATTTATCTTTCATTAAGTACACAATCCCATACCTAGTATGATCATCTGTGAACATTATGAAATATTGATATCCGTCTCGGGCTACTTCTGAAGCACCACAAACATCGGTATGTACCAATCCAAGTTTATCGGCAGCCCTTTCAAAAGTCCCTGTGAAGGGGGACTTAGTCATTTTGCCTCTAAGGCAAGATTCACAAGTTGGATAGGATTCTACACCCAATGGACTTAAAAGTCCATCTTTCTCCATTTTCTGAACCTTGGTCTGACCAACATGACCAAGTCTAAGGTGCCATTTAAGAGCTTGATTAGTATCCTGCCTACCACGTTTCCTAGTTATAGTGTTCACTGCTGTTTTATTTTGTAAGTTCAGATGATATAAACCATTTAACAATGTAGCTGTGCCAACCAATTTATTTCGAAAATAAATTTTACAACTACCATTGCCAATGAAGAAACAAAATTCTTTCCGGTCCAAGACTGGAATGGATACAATGTTTTTATGCCCCTTGGGCAAAACACGTACTTCATCTAATGTCAAAATAAAACCGGATTCTAAACCCAGTAGGATTGATCCAATATCGGTTGTCTCGACACTTTGTCCGCTTCCGACAGTGATCATTATTTCCCCAGCTTCAAGTTTTCATATCCTGATTCATAGTACAAATGTGAGAAGTGGCACCTGAATCCAGAATCCATGAAGGTAATATACGAGCGGAACAATTTGTTTCAAAAACAAAAAGTTCCGTACCTGATGCGCCGTTAATCTTAGGACAAGTCCTTCGCCAGTGGCCCAGCTCACCGCATTCAAGGCATTTGTCCGTAGGTTCTAGACCGTCTACCTTTTGAACCTTTTGGGCCTTGCCCTTTCCTTTCTGTACCCCTTTCTTGGGTTTGTACTGCTCGTAGGTCTTTTTCTTCTTGTTCTTGGACCTCCTAGGCCCAGAAGAAATCACAAGAGCAACCTCTCTCGGTGTAGTCTTCATATTAGATCGCCGTCACGGTTTATTCATTAGCCCAGCTAATGTGCATGTAATTTTATTACAAACTGTGTGAAAGAGTCAGGGAGAGATTGAAGGATGAGATCAATTTCAAGGGATAAATCTATATTAAAGTTGAGCACATCGAGCCTCTCAATCATAGAGATCATCTTGAGGACGTGGTCTCCCACTTTCTCTCCTTCTTTCATCCTAGCACTGAACAACTGCTTTGATATCTCATATCTAGCAGTCCTACTGTGCTCTCCATAAAGTTCAGTCAAGTGTGCGAGAATCTGCCTAGCAGAAGTTATTTTCTCGTGCGCTCTCTGCAGCTCATTTGTCATTGAGCCCATCATAAAACCACGGACTAGCACGTTATCCTTGACCCATTTTTTTTATGGACGTCGATATCTTCCTGATTACCCCTGGTTCGGATTGGAGTCGGTGGAATGTCCGCCTCCAAGACGTATCCCAGAGACTCCATACTGAGTACAATCATCAGATTCCACAACCAGTCAACAAAATTGGATCCAGTTAGGAGATTCTTTTCAAGTAGTATTGCAAGTGGGTTTTTAGCCATTTTTAGAGAGATTCAGTTTCGTTTTCTGCAAAGATTTAGACAAGATTCAATTAGTGACTTGTTTAATTATGACCGAGTATAGAATTTAAGGGCTTGTATAATTCTTGTCTCGGCTCCCACTAATTTTATCGGAACTATACACTCCCATGTTATAATCCGGAAGTCATGGGTGACTTCATAGTGGTGATCGATTTCTTTACAAAGTTTAATAGAGGGCAACCCATACAGTTTCTATTCTATTATTCTTTATAAAGTGGTTTCTAATACCAACCCATTTAATGGATGATTCGATCTTCTTTTACCCCTAGTTCACTTGCCCTCAACCCATTCGGTTTCTATGGCTCGCTGAACTATCTAAGTTTAAACCGTCAACTCCTATTAGTCTGACAATTGAATCTTACCCGGCAACCCATACGGTTTATAGGGGTTTGATTTGTCACAACCAAAGGCATCTAATGCACTCTAGGAATTTATCAACTTTTCCCAAAAATATTACCCCGACATACTCGGAAGAATAATATTCCGGTTTAGATTTCAATTTTCCATGAGTTTGACGGAGGGTAGGAAACCTCGTAACCTTTATAACTTAGTGTGTTTGTAGTCGGGAGAATTTCGCGATTAATGTTACACTTTGCACATTAATTCATTTATACGCGCGTTTGTTGGTTTGTCAATCATTCAAAATGAAACACAGAAAACAGTAACCTAGTTACTACCAACATATAGCTCATGGACCTAATTCCTAAGTACTGGGCAAAGCGAATGACCCAATAAATAAAAACACAGTCTTCGAGTCTTCGTATTCTCGGTCGGTTGTCTTCGGTCTTCGTCATACCCAAAATAATAATTACATCATTGAAAAATTGCATCCTATACAAATTTTTCTAGTAAATATAAATAGGCTTAAAACGGCCTTTACAACCCAATCGAATCGAACAAATCAAAAACTAAGTCCACGAGCTATATCACCATCACATAAGGATTCCATACAACATGTAATGGCAACGAAATTAAACAATTAATTTTAATATAAATTTATCTAATTAATCTATAAATTAATCTATTCAATTTCTACTATATTAATCCAATTAATATAAGGTGGCTTTAAAATTAAATAATCAATTAATATATTAATCCAATTAATATAAAATTAATCTATTCAATTTTAATGGTATTAATCCAATTAATACTAATAATCGTCATTTAAATTCATTCAAGTAATCCGCCAAAATAATATTTTCGTTTAATTTATTTCCTTAACTAAAAAAATATTCCAAATATTAATTTAGTCAAATTAAAATCCAATTTAAATTTTGGGAAATAATTACAACAAAATATAAACTTAAAACGAGTCCCTGGACAATCCGGTTTTAGGCCCACCATGCCCGATTCAAAATCGGCCAAAACCCGAGAGTCGCTGGCCGAGCCATGCTCGGCACTGCCGAGTCCTCGATCGGCAGCATCTACATGTAATAACCGGATTTATTACCGTGTATTTCATCCGTACTTTGAACCTGTATTATTTTGGGAATGATGATATTGATATTGGAGTATGATCATTATCGTATTTGTATCCTTATTCATGGGTGTGGCAACATATAAATTTCCTCCATGCATATACGTGATAACGACGTTAAGAGTGTAACTTAACGTCGTAATCTGTTAATGTTAACGACGCTACGGATGAAGCGTAGCGCACGTAATGCGGTCTATTATTGGGTGGGCCGGCTAGCACATGGAGTACATGGTGGTGGGCTCGACCAAGATACCCTCGATTCGCACGACATGAATCGGACACCTTTTAAGTCAACGGCTTAGCGTACGTTATGAACATTGTGTAGCGACGCAAACTATAGGTTACGACGTAACGCCGTTTAGTATAGCGACGTAATGAAGTTCGTAAATCGACAGTGAACTATTTTGGGCGATAACGCACGTTATGATGTAGCCCTAGCACGTAACACTCGAAAGTTATAAAAGGAGCAAAGACCCCAATTCATTTCAACTCGTCCTTTTGCTCCTAAACTTCATCATATTCGTCCCCAGAAGATTCCCAGCCTCTTTTAACACCTTTATATCAATAGTTACTGAATCATTGAGCTTGTATGACACTACTTGATCATTGAAGACAACTTATATTGGACTTTGGAGTAGAAATCATCACGAGTCAGCGTTGAAGCAACCGGAGTTGGATTTTTACTTAGAGTCTCAGTATTATCTTCCTCTTAAGGTATGTTATACTACTTCCAATCTTGAAGTTATGTTGATTAAGACGATATGATTGCATCACCAAGATCAGTAGATCACTTTGACGACGTATGCGACCTAGTATCATATTTAAACTATAATGATCGAACTATTATGGTGTAGAACACCGTAGTTGAACCTGGTTATGCCATAGATGATGATAGTGAATTATTAACCGTATCAAATGTTATCGTCATGTTGATTGTAAACTGAGTGTCAATTTCCACTTTTACCAATGGATTTTGAAAAGAATCATCATAGTTGTAATCTTGCTTGCATAGATGGAATAAGTAGTTCGCCATCGTATAAGCCCGGATTTAATTACGATATTATATAAATTACATCAAACTTAGACCAACCGAACCTTGTATTATTATATCGATCAAGATTGAAAATAGTATTACAATGATATCCGTATCCTTGAAATTGAAGATATTAATCCGGAGATCATTCATGAGTATGATATATATATTTGAAGGTATATTAGATTACTCACTAAGAATTTCGTAATACTTCGTCACTAATCAAGCTACCATCCGTCTAGTGAGAAATCGACATGCATGATTAACGACGTTAAGTTTGGTTACTAACGACGTTATATGACGTTGTTAACGACGCCACGCTCGCACGTAACGCACGTTACACTATCAGACGATGACCAGAGAGGAACTGTTGGTATATGTTTAGCGACGCTATACTTCATAGTTTACGACGCTAACGAATAAGTTTAACGACGTTACAGAGGACATGTAACGTCGTTATTCAGTCGACAGATTTCGTTTTATAGACTCTCAACCGTAATTCGGATTGTTAGATGTCTGCTCGACCTAAGATGAATTCCATGTTATTTCTCTTATTTAAGGTTCGAACTTTGCTACGTGATTGATCGAGAGGACAACCTTCGAGCGTTTGCTCGTGGAAGTATTGTTCTTGTCTTCGAACCGAGGCAAGTATTCTAATTAGAAATGTTTATATTATGACAATGTGATTGTATCGTGTAAATATGTTGTGATTATATGTCCACCATGTGTTGATCCGACGGGAATCATCATGGGAATCTATAGCTGTGTGCGCTGGATCGTTGGACAGGTAGTTCCACCATGTGTTGGTCCGATGGGATCATCATGGGAATCTATAGCTGTGTGCGCTGGATCGTTGGAATACCATCAGTATGTTGAAACTGTTATGATATGATATGTGTTGTGGATATTCTCGTTGGAGAAATTTGTATGATATAATTGTTGATTATATCACTGTGTATGATTATTGTACTTGTACTAGTATCGTTGTGCTAACCCCTTCGGGGGTGAACATTTTGTTTGTTCAGGATCCAGGAGAGCGGGGAAACAACCACTGGAAATGCATGACGACGAGGGTGCAAAGTGATGTTCCTAGGGTTTATCATTCTGTTATTTGTTGGATATTTCAATAAGTACTCGAGTACGTCGTCCGTTTATAATGTTGGGATTTTAATGATGTAATAAATTTTCATTGGATATTTGTATTTCGATTTTTGAACCAGACGGTTGTATTTTACTTCAGTAATTTCTTAAAACAATATCTGTTATTGTCTTTCCTTTTAATCAGCCTTGTAAATCCTTATGTAAAGGATTTACGGCGCTGTAATATTCCTGAATATATCGGGGGTGTTACAGAATATGGTATCGGAGCTAAGATTATGGATATCTTGGCCGTTGGGTTAAAGTAGGGGTCATTTATGTCTTTTGAGGTAACCGGCCGTGAATGACATCACCGCACTGCCTACGTCTTCATGCGAACGGTGGTTGTAAGTTCCTAAACTCTATCTCATTCTTACATGTTATGTCTCTTTATACTTGAACATTAGAACAATGTTGTTTCCTGTATATTAAGTACTTGTACTTACAGTATGTTGAGAGGCGGACGTGGACGTGGTCGCGGTCGTGGACGCGGACGGAGGAATGCTGAAAGGGAGGCGTCGCCTTCTAATCAGGCTAGTCATAGCTCAGGCGAGCCGCAGCAATCCATCAATAACGAACCGGAACCTGGTGTACCAGAAATCCTTCGTCAAGTCGTGAACCAGATGACTCAGTTCGCACAGGTCGTGGACCGAATGCAAGTGGCGGCAGGAATTCAGCAGGGAGATGGACAACAAAGGATTCCAGAAATGGGAAATCGAGGTGACCGATGGTTACAAGAGGTGGCAAAGATGCAATCACCCAAATTTGACGGCTTTTCCGAGACTCCCACTTGGGACCATTGGTTGAAGGAACTGGAGAAAATTTTTGCTGGAATTAATTGCCCAAATGACAGGAGAGCTCCTATTGCCCAGTACTTTTTGACAGGAGAAGCATCCGAGTGGTGGGAAGCTATCCGACCCGTAGATCATGATGCCGATTGGGCGGAATTTAAAATGATGATGGAGGCTCAGTATTGCCCTCGTCCTGTGAGGGAAGCCAAAATTCGAGAATTTTTCTCTCACCATCGATGAACCCGTATCCTGCATTTATCAAGACGTTTAATCAGCAATTAGCATTTGTTCGACATCTGGTCAGGACAGATGCAGAGATGATGATTCATTTTGAAATAAGAATGAAACCAGAAATCCAGAGGTACATGTCCGGTTTTGAATGTACCACTCTCCGCCAATACCAGGATAAGGCGTTGGCGTATGAAATTAAAGAAGCAGCAATGGAGAAGTTTATGGAGTCGAAGAAACAGAAAGTCTCTGGTACTTTAACAGAGCACAAAAGCAGTGGGCCCCGCAAGGCCCAGACTTCTTTTTCTTTCAAGAAACCTCCGCACCCATTGTTACTACCCAAAATATTATCCGGAGATAGATATTGCTGGAATGGATGGGATAGCAAACAAATGCAAGAGCACTTCCGTGAGAAAGATAAATAACACAAGATTTGCCGGGGTTGTTAGTCCCGGGCTTGAATGCTCTCGCGAGATATTATTAATACCGATATTCGGGGATACAAGTACTAATGTAAGAATACAATTACAATGAGTGTAAAGTTTCTTGTTATCTTAGCTAGTGAGCGTGTAGATTGCCGGAAGAACCAGATTTGATGCTCTGTGAGTTCTTGTAACAAAGGTGATGAACAGTCGCGGCGGTGAGAGATCGACCGCCTCTCACGGCGAGTATTTAGCTGGATGTTTGGGCTTCTGGGCTTATGAATCCCTTGGAATCTGTCTAGTGGAGACTTGCCGCTTCTGCCGATCGTCTTCTGGACGAGAGATTTGGAGAGAGAAGTCCTGAGATGGATTCCGGTGAGATAGCCGGGAGCTTGATGATATGTGTGTTCTTCAGTATTTCCGTGGATGTATCGGAATGTGAGAGAATGTGAACTTTTGGTGGAATGTATTTCGGACGTAAGTCAAATGAATTCCGAACCGTATATTCAGTGAACTGGGAACCTTTTTCCAGTAGGAGGAGGTTCTCTATTTATAAGGCTTGGACATGCCGGGCGACCGCCTTCTTTGCAATATAATAATCGGGCGATCGTCTTTCAAAGACATGGGCCTGTCCCTCAAAGTCTGCAGGAGTTGGCCGGCAATCAATCGCGGCGGTCCAATGGGAGCTTACACGCGTCTGAGTTGCCGCCGCGGTGGTCCCACCGACAACTTTCGGCGCGCATGCCGGTAGGTGAGGTAGGTGACAGTGTGGTCAAATGTCTTGTCTCACAAGAAAAGATCTTATGTGGCCGCGAAGATCTCGCGCCGCTTTGGTGGATCTCGCACGTGGGTGCTTTCCGAGATCCAGCCTTGATGGTTTTGACGGCGATCGTCTCTGCCGGGCGCAGTCGATTGCCCTTAGCCGGTTAGTAGAGTAGATCGCTACCGCAAAGGGCGATCGCCTTGGGGGTCGATCGGGTAAATCGATGGGGTCCGATATCTTTGATTTGGCGAGCTAGCCATAGTTTGACCGATGTTGACTTGGTCGCTCGGCCTTATAGTCGATCGCTCGTCGGGATGAATAAATCGTGACACAACAATTGCCCCACTCGCTCCTACGTTGGAAACGTGGGGTGAGGTGGCTCTCTGGCGATCGCCGAACTATTGACGAGCGACTTCGTGTTTAATGGAACCGCGATCGTCTTTGAGCCGATATACTGGATTTGGACGACTGGTTGGCGGCCGAATCAAGGGGGAAAAACAATGGGTGTTGAAAAGTCTCTCGCACGTGTCGGGCTTCTATTGGAGGACGCCAACGGTCCTTAATGACTCTTGATTGACGCGTCCTCGAAAAGACGCGCACGCTGGTCTCGAGGGGGTCAACCGGTGCGCCGTTTGAGATTCGACCCCGAGGTTTTCTCTTATTGCAAACGGGTCCCCGCCTTCTCTTATAAAAGGGGGCGCGGGGCTGCAGCCTCACTCACGCGTGCTTTTTGGAGAAAGAAGGACTGCTGCCGAATTTTCGAAGATCTAAGAGCCGATCGTCGATCGATTTCACTTTAGGGTAAGAAAAATCCTTCTCTTCCTTTCTAACTCGAAAATGGCCGAACCTCATCATTGTTTGGAGCGGGAACCGCTACGCCGACATCGGGACATCGCCCGGGAGAAACTTCTTCCGTCTTCCACTGAGACGGCATTGAGCGATTCGAGCCGAATCGACCCTACCAAGTTGAGGCTTTGTTCAATGAGGCCGATGTTGCTAGGAGTCGGTGGCCGAGGAGAGACGATCGCAGATCGAGAGAGATCCGCGATCGTGGCTTACTGGGAGCAACATAGCGATTTTGGACGGGCCTATAGGGCCTTTGCTGAAATAATGGAGAGATTGGCCGGTCCTACTCCGCGATTCGATTTCCGGGGATACTCGGTCGCTTATCCATATGTGCTTCCAAGCGGTCGCAGTATCGTGCCGCGCAGCGATCGTTGTGGTCGCTCGGCCAAATACGGAGCTCGACGTCCAGGAGAGATCTGGCCGTCTGGAGGACAAGATTCCATGTTCCTTCAGATGTGGACATGTTCGCGCACGCGGAGAATGAACGAGCCGACCAGCCTCCGATGGGTATGGTCGCAGTGAGTGAGGCCGCTCGAGGCCGGGTTGCGCTTCCTCTCGTCCTTGCGGTCTCCCATCTCGGCCGCTTGGAATGTGGTGCCACTTCACCGACGCCGAACGCCCGGCTCCAAATCATCTCGCACTTTCACCCTATTCGGCGGTCACCGCTGTACGCCTCCTGCCGCGTTGGAGATGAATCATCTGCTTAAACCGACGGCTCATAGAGGGTTGGTCGGCGGTTACCATATTCAAGGCCGATCTGGCCGGTGATTCATGGAGTTCGAATAAGATACGGGCGATCGACGAAGTGGTTCGGGGTCGCCGCAAGTGGAGAGCTTCGCGAGCGACAATCCCACAAAGAACCGGAGATCCCCACTGAATTTCGGGAGAGGAATCCTGTAAGGGTTTAGACTCTCCCTTCGCTGGATGCGTTTTGGGTGATCTAATTTGATTGCTTTGCAGGCTTTCATATTCCGGCGATCGAGGAGCTGCCTTTCGACTTCCTCGTTGTTTGGGAGCGAATTAGGAGCTTGTCGGACGACGACCTAGATGCCACTCGGATCAACAAGGAGAGTCGCTGGTTGTCGGATCGACTATTCCGCTTCCCGAGACATCTCGCGGTGCCAGGTATGTGGTCCTGCGATCTTCACTTACTAGGCGATCGCCTTATTTTAAGGATACGGCCCGACCGTTAGTCGATCGTCTTTAATCGCAGAGGTTCGTTTCCTCGCTGGAGCCTCCATGAGATCGCTATGTCGAACCCAGAGTCCTAGGCCGTCTTCACGCGAAGAGGTCGACTCGGGTTCCACCGCCGCATTGCTATAGTTCCGAGGCGGAGCCTCGTGGCGGAGCCGGAGCCTCGCGTAGAGCAGGTCGTGGTTGAGGAGGAAATTCCGGAGGAGGGGCTACGGGCGAATCGCAAGAGGCCGAGGCCGGAAGCAACCGTTTCCGCCCGGGCGATGAAGTGCCGATCGCGCGCCTCCGATCACCATCGTTGCTCCGAGCGCGAGCCGCCTCTCGCGGCTTTTCTCGCGGAGACGGCGATCGCGGATGCAGAGATTCCTCGAGGAAGCCGCTTTTGGTCGGGATCCCGAGAAGGCCGAGAGGTAGATAGCATTTCTGTTTGACAATTGCATCTGCGTAGGAGTTGTACTAACTTAGTGTTTTGATGCAGGATCCGTCGCGCAGATCCTTCTTGTCCACCGATGGTCGTGGATTTCTGGCGAGCCGATCTCCTCGCCATTCCCGTGATATTCCTCCCTATGTTAGCAAGTGCTTCCGCCCGCCGAAGGCGTGGACAATCGATCTGGATGCGATCGCCGGCGCCGATCGCCGAGTTCGATGCATGCCGTTGTCGCCCTTTCTTCGTGACGGCGACCATGGACTTCAGTGCTCGCCAGAGTTTGAGGAGGCCCTCCACTATTCGCCTTCAGGAGGATCTCGAGGCGGCTCGGAAAGAGAACGCCGAGTTTGCCGACAAGATCGTGGCGATGGAGAAGGACTCCTTGGAGGCGGCCAAGCGGGCGAGCCATGAGCTTGAGCCGGAGAAGAAGGAGACCGAGAAATTCGAATGGCGGTCGACCGATTTCGGGACCAGATGCAGAGTGCCGTCCAGGCGAGGAATGTTGCCGAGGAGGAGGCCGATCGCGTAAGGTGACGATCGCTTACTGACTGAGCCGGGCGGAGGCGAAAGAGAAGGTTGCTGCGAGGGAGGCCGAGCTCCAGGGATCGCAACAGGCGATGGACGAGCTGAGAGGAGAGGTTGAGGCGACCAAGGCCGATCCCTTCCAAAATTTGGAGTATGTCAGCGAGTTCGCCTATTACTTGG
Source organism: Orobanche coerulescens (assembly GCA_033398695.1). Taxonomy (NCBI): domain Eukaryota; kingdom Viridiplantae; phylum Streptophyta; class Magnoliopsida; order Lamiales; family Orobanchaceae; genus Orobanche; species Orobanche coerulescens. The sequence continues at coordinate 14,380,723 of CM065815.1, read as the reverse complement.
CATTCGCCGACTCGATCCGAGCGGCTAAGAAGGGAGGCTTGGAGGTCGGTCCTCTAGCTGAGAAGTTCAAGTCATATGCATTGGAGCATCCTCTCCATTCGGCTTTCTCCTTGCCGATCTTGGACCTGGCGGACATCGGCGTGGATTTGAGCCGGTATCCGTCTCCAAGCAGCCTTGCTCATCCCGATGCTCCTAAGATGAGGGGACCGCGCCGATTGCTTATGTCGAAGGCCCGGCAGGGGCCTGAGGCGCTTCCTTTTTTACGCTTTTAGCTTACTTTATTTGTAGTTTGTAGCTTTCTTTTTGTAGTTCTTAGGCCTTCGGCACCGTGTACTCTATTTTTCAAGTAATAAAATGAGCATTTGGATTTCGACTTATCACTTGAATGAATGGTTATTTTTGAGTCTTTGTTTGACTTTGTACAAATGCGTGAGGAGAGATCGTTGCAGGGTAGTTCCAAATGAATTGATAAACTCATAAGACAACTTTTACAACAAGTTCGATCGCCGCACTACATCCGAAAAAATGACGATCTCCGTATGTGGTTGAATAGCGACGATCGTCGTGTAGGTAGTCCGCACTCTTCGTGCCCCATGTTTTTATTCACTTAGTGGAAGTAAGGGGATGAAAATAATTCCTTGAGTGAGCGGTCTTTAACTTTGTCGAATCCTCGGGACGCCGTCCATCTTGAGGAACCGTGCACGATCGCGGAGTTCAATGGGCCGACTCCTTGATCATGTCTTGATGCGCGAAGACATTGAGTGTCTCGTGACTCACTTTATTATGAGGGTCCTCCGTTAGCCGCGCCGCCTCGTATTTAAACGAAAGGCGTGCGGTCTTGGTCTAGAGGAGTCCTTGCGGGCGGCGTCGATGAATCAACTCCACGCCCGCGGCTTGTTAGCTCTGCTTCCACCTCGGCCACCATGGAGATGGCCGACCTCGACGTGTACGTTGAGACGGGGTTGTGGCACGTCGCATTGTCCGGGTTCACCATGTCGATGATGAACCTTTGAGGGCGAGCGATCGTGTCCACCGATTTGTTTTGAGGGCCTCGACTACGCAGGCCTCGTATTTAAACGAAGGGCGGACGATCTTGGCCTAAAGGGACCTTGCATGGCCTAAGCAAATGGAATTATCGACCACCAGACCATGGCCGCACTCTTCCACCTCGATCATCATGTAGATGCCGACCTTCGACGGTGTACGTTGTGCGGGGGAGGCGATCTCGTGCCTTAGTCCATCGTGTTAGACGGTGAACTGCAGATGGCGATCGAGTCCTCCGGTTTCTTAAATAAGGAGGGAGATCGGGATGACTTCCGTGGTCTCCTTCTCTTGATTGAAGCATATATAGACGGTCGCCGAGGTTGATCCAGGGGTCGGATCGTATGAGCTTCCCACTGCTTTGCGCTCGACTTGACGATCGTCTATAGAGATAGGCGGGGGCTTCGCTAAACCAATAAGTCTCAACTTGCCCTCCTCGAACAGTCTCCAGAGTCGCTTTGAGGAGGTCGCGCAATTGTTGGTCTGTGGCCGGGACTCTTGTGGTAGGCACAATATTGATTGTTGTCCAGTGACCGTGGTCCCTTATCGCCTTTGGCTTTTGAGCTCTTCGTGCCCCTTGATGGCATAGAAAATATGTGCCGGAGTTCATTGAACGTATGGAGGAGATGGGCTTCCATGTCCTCGAAAGCCTTGAGATCTCCGGTGTCTTGGCGATCGCCTTCTTTGCTTTGGCGATCGCTATCTTCCGGGCAAGAGGTGGCGTTTCCTCGTCTAAGCGAGGGTGAGTAGCCTTTGCCTCGGCCAGAAGTTGGCGGCTTTAGCGCGAAGATCGTGTAAGTTGGGGAATATCCTTGGAGAGATGTCGAACATGGGAGAGTGACCGTGGAATCCCCCATGACCGAATAGAGAGCGAGCTCATCACGACGGGTTCGCCGGTGAGGATGATTTCGTCTACCCGGCCGATGTAATCGCTGCGTCATTCTTCCCCGCTTGATTTTTATCATGCGCTGGGGGCCTTCTGGTCTGGCGACCTTGCTGTCGAAGTATGACGTGAAGTCATCCGCCAGTTTCTTAAAAGAGGTGACCGATCGTGGTGGTAGTGAGACGTACCACTTATGGGCCAGCTCGCCCAATGTCAGCGGGAAGATCCGACACTTGGTTGCATCAGATGCCCCACACCCAGTCATGTAAATTCGGAATTTACTCAGGTGGGTTTCTGGGTCCGATCTCCCCTTATACAGAGGTGTTTTAGGAGGAGCGATCGTTGGTTGTATGGGGGCAAGCTCGATGTGGACCGCGAGTGGCTCGGTCGGCCCGGCGATCTTCTTGCTGGTGCTTGCCCCAGTGTCCAGGAGTGCTCTCATCTCGTCGAGCTGACGTTGCATGGCGGCCATCACCGTGGCCTGACTGTTAGCGGCTCGGCGATCGGAGCGGGAGCCGAGGCGATTGAAACTGAGTCCCTGGCGATCGGGGCGGGAGTCAGATGGCTGACATGCGTTCGGCTGTGAGGTGAGTAGGCCGAACTCCTGGTGACGGATTCAGATTCCGTCTTTTCAAGGTTGGAAACAGAGTGCCCCGGTCGCCGGGATGGGTCGCGTCCCAAGCGATCGAATATGGATCCGTCCGGTCGTGCGAGAGCCTTTCCTCGAATGGGGCTTTTGACGATCGCTCGTTGGTGAGCCCATCAATTTCCGCTTTCCCATGCGGCGGATGATCGAGGGAGTTATCGCGGTGGCGCGCATGCTCTCCGTCGCTCCTCCAGATGGCCATAGCCTCCTCGATCCGCTTCCTCGCTTGGAATTGATCGAGTGAGAGGTTGGGGCCATCTCTCGATGCGGATCGAGAGTCTCGCTGCCGCGCTTCCCCGTCGCCGGCCGGGTTCGGATTGAGCCGGGATATGGTGTCCGGCGGTTCGGAGAGCAGCTTGCTTCGATGTACCGGCAGATGTCATGATTCTGAAGGTTTTCTTTGAAGCGCAGTGAGTGTCACTTCAAGTATATGCCCCGAGAACAGTGAGTGTTCTTCGGGACGGTAGAAGTAAAAGTTTGAGGGTTAGATATGCCCTCCTTCTAGCGCCAATTGTTACTACCCAAAATATTATCCGGAGATAGATATTGCTGGAATGGATGGGATAGCAAACAAATGCAAGAGCACTTCCGTGAGAAAGATAAATAACACAAGATTTGCCGGGGTTGTTAGTCCCGGGCTTGAATGCTCTCGCGAGATATTATTAATACCGATATTCGGGGATACAAGTACTAATGTAAGAATACAATTACAATGAGTGTAAAGTTTCTTGTTATCTTAGCTAGTGAGCGTGTAGATTGCCGGAAGAACCAGATTTGATGCTCTGTGAGTTCTTGTAACAAAGGTGATGAACATGCGGCGGTGAGAGATCGACCGCCTCTCACGGCGAGTATTTAGCCGGATGTTTGGGCTTCGGGCTTATGAATCCCTTGGAATCTGCCTAGTGGAGACTTGCCGTCGCCGATCGTCTTCGGACGAGAGATTTGGAGAGAGAAGTCTGAGATGGATTCGGTGAGATAGCCGGAGCTTGATGATATGTGTGTTCTTCAAGATTTCCATGGATGTATCGGAATGTGAGAGAATGTGAACTTTTGGTGGAATGTATTTCGGACGTAAGTCAAATGAATTCCGAACCGTATATTCAATGAATCGGGAACCTTTTTCCGGTAGGAGGAGGTTCTCTATTTATGTGGCTTGACATGCCGGCGATCGCCTTCTTTGCAATATAATAATCGGGCGATCGTCTTTCAAAGACATGGGCCTGTCCCCTCAAAGTCTGCAGGAGTTGCCGGCATCAACCGTGCGGTCCAATGGGAGCTTACACGCGTCCCGAGTTGCCGTCGCGGGTGGTCCCACCGACAACTTTCGGCGCGCATGCCGGTAGGTGAGGTAGGTGACAGTGTGGTCAAATGTCTTGTCTGTCACAAAAGATCTTATCTCTGGCGAAGATCTCGTCGGCGCCTTTGGTGGATCTCGCACGTGGGTGCTTTCCCGAGATCCAATCCTTGATGGTTTTGACGGGCGATCGTCTCTGCTCGGGGCGCAGTCGATTGCCCTTAGCCGGTTAGTAGAGTAGATCGCCAATGCAAAGGGCGATCGCCTTGGGGGTCGATCATTGGGTAATCGATGGGGTCTGATATCTTTGATTTGGCGAGCTAGCCATAGTTTGACTGATGTTGACTTGGTCGCTCGGCCTTATAGTCGATCGCCTGTCGGGATGAATAAATCGTGACACAACACCCATCCAAGAACGGAAAGAATTACGGATCAGTGTCAGCCACGACGGATACAGCTAGGAAGTGTTTTAATTGTGGTCGCCCAGGCCACCTTTGGCGCGATTGTTTGCGCACCCCAGTTACATGCTTTGATCGGACAGGAAGGGCACCGTGCGACGTCTGCAAGGACGCCACCAAATACAAAGGAACCCGCTCGTCAAAATGGCCGATTTAAGGAAGCTAGTATTCAACAGACGCAAAGAAAGTGTTCGGGATGCCTCAAAATTTTGGCCGTGGACGAGGCAGAGGACAATGGGACCAAAAGGGGGCATCGAGTGCGGATCTGTTCCCACGCCCGTATGAGATGAGAAGGACAGACGATCGATGCCGCCGCCGATCGTGCATCGGCCCGCATTCTTTTCCAACCGCTTAGCGTTTTATTCGATACAGAGCTACGCATTCTTTTATCTCTTTGTCTTGTGTAAATCGTTTGAATATTTCGGTTTTCATACTTGTGAACCTTATGTTGTTGGTTTACCGAGTGGAGAGAGGATTGTTGGGAACTTAGAGACTAGAGATTTTCCTGTATTATTTGGGGGTAAGAAATGGCTCTCAAACCTAATTGTGATATAAATGCAAGGAGATGACCTAATACTCGGAGACGATTGGCTTAATCGATATGGAGCAATTGTAAATTACCGAAGGAGGAATATTTCGCTAATCGCCGATGATGGCTCAAGTACTGTTTGAAGGATGGAAACCAGGAAGCTCAGGAAAGTTGATCAAAGCAATGAAAGCTATCAAGTTGTTGAAACAGGGCTGTATCGGGTACTGGTGTTATGCAATGAAGAAAGAAGATGAAATTGTGGAACTTTCATCCATTCCTATTGTGAACGAATTTCCGGATGTATTTCTGACGAGTTGCCTGGACTACCTCCACGACGGGAAGTAGAATTCACGATTGAGCTAGAACCCGGAGCTACACCAATTTCTAAGGCACCATATCGCATGGCACCCACGGAGATGTACGAACTGAAGAAGCAACTGGAAGAATTACTAGACAAAGGCTACATTCAGCCAAGCGTTTCACTGGGAGCCCAGTTCTTTTGTTCGAAAGAAGGATGGATCGCCTGATCGTATTGATTACCGAGAGTGAACAAGATGACGATTAAGAACAAGTATCCGTTGCCACGGATTGATGATCTGTTTGACCATTGCAAGGAGCAAGAAGTGTTTTCAAAAATCGATCTAAGATCGGATACCATCACCGAGGATTAAGGAATCGATGTTTCAAAGTCGCATTCGTAACTCGCTACGGACACTATGAGTTTATAGTGATGCCATTTGGACTCACTAATGCGCCCGCCGTATTCATGCGCTTGATGAACCGAGTGTTCATCGAATATTTGGATAAATTTGTGGTCGTGTTCATTGATGATATTCTCGTATATTCTAAGAATCCAGAAGAACATGCAACATTTGCGGATCAGATTGGAACTTTTGAGAAGCGAGCAATTGTACGCCAAATTTTCCAAGTGTGAATTCTGGCTAAAAGAAGTAATGTTCCTCGGCCATGTGGTGTCACCAAGGAGTCCGAGTAGATCCTCGAAGATCGAAGCAATTATGGATTGGAAGCCTCCAAAGAATGTAAAAGAAGTCCAAGTTTCTTAGGACTCGCTGGGTATTATCGTCGGTTCGTGGAAGGGTTTTCCAAAATTTCCCGCCCACTTACTCGACTCCTTCAGAAAACTCAAAAGTTTGAATGGAATGAGTTGTGTCAGATTAGCTTTGATGAATTGAAGAAGAGACTGACGACGGCACCGATTCTATCACTTCCGCAGGGAACTGGAGGATTTATAGTTTACAGTGATGCTTTGAACCAAGGACTTGGGTGCGTATTGATTCGTAATGATAAGGTGATCGCTATGCGTCGCGACACCTGAAACCTTATGAAGTAAACTACCCAACACATGATTTGGAGCTAGCGGCAGTGGTTTTGCTTTGAAGATCTGGAGGCATTATCTGACGGGACTCACCGTCGATCTTTACGGATCATAAGAGTCTCAAGTACATATTCAGTCAGAAAGAGTTGAACATGCGGCAAAGAAGATGGTTAGAGCTGATCAAGGACTATGACTTGGAGATTTTATATCATCCAGGCAAAGCGAATGTAGTGGCCGATGCACTTAGCCGCAAGCCTGTCTCTATTCAGATCTCGGAGACACCGACCTCCCAACTTAGCCTTCAACGAGAGATGATTCGTGAAGGAATCGAAGTGTGGTTACAAAGAGTCCAAGGACAATGGCGTGATGGAGATAACTTCATCATTAACCGAAGAAATCAAATCCAGACAGCGGATGATCCTCTCGATGATTCGGTACGTGATGAAGTAATCAAGGGAAAGGCCCCTGATTCCTAATTCACGATGATGGAATTTTGAAATTTCGTAACCGACTGCGTTCTCGATATCGATATTCTCAAATGATGATTATGAAGGAAGCTCACAGCTCACCCTATTCTATCCACCTGTGCACCAAGAAATGTATAAGGACTTGAAGCAAAATTTACGGTGGGGCAACATGAAGAAAGATGTAGCGGACTATGTTTGAAATGCTTGACTTGTCACAGGTTAAGATCGAGCATCAACGGCTGCCGAAATGTTGAAGCCACTCCCGATTCCCGAATGGAAGTGGGAGGACATATCGATGGACTTTATCACTAATATGCCGAGAACAGACAGAATGAACATGATTTGGGTAATAGTTGATCGTTTAACCAAATCAGCTCATTTTCTAGGCATTAAGGATACATGGGGACCAGAGAAGTTGGCACGAGTATTTATTTCGGAGATAGTTCGATTACATGGTACGCCGAAGACTATTGTTTCGATCGAGACGGCCGTTTTGTGTCTCACTTTTGGAAAGCAGTTCATAAGGCCTTGGGGACCGAATTGAACTTCAAGATGCCTTATCACCCGCAGATCGACGGACAATCGGAAAGAACTATACAAACGGTGGAAGACATGCTAAGGGCCTGCGCCCTAGATTGGTCAATCGATTGGGAAATTCATCTACCGTTGATTGAATTTACCTACAACAATAGTTGGCATGCTTCCATTAAGATGGCACCATTTGAGGCATTATACGGGAGGAGATGCAGATCGCCCCTATCCGGGACGATTCATCGGACTTGATCGGAACAGAACCAGAGTTGATCGTATGGACTCGAGAGAAGATAGCCTTGATTCGTGAAAGTGTTGACCGCCTGCAGTCGCCGTAAATCTTACGCACGCACGTCGTCGCCCTTTGGAGTTCAGTATTGGAGACCACGTACTTTTAAAAATTTCACCTACTCGGGGGATATTCCGTTTCGGAAGGAAAGGAAAGCTAAGTCCGAGATATATCGGACCATTTGAGATCCTTGAGAGAGTTGGAGAGTTGGCGTATAGATTAGCATTGCCACCGTCATTGTGCCATGTACATAACGTGTTCCACGTATCCCACCACGGAGGTATATACCGATCCCACCATATCATTGATTTCGCGAGATCAAGTCGCAGATGGGACGCTTGAAGAAAGACTGGTCAAGATACTCGAAAGTCGAGTTAAGCAGTTGAGAAACAAACCCATCGTTTTAGTCAAAGTTCAATGGTCACGCCATGGAGTGGAAGAAGCCACATGGGAAACGGAAGATGGCATGAAGTCCAGATATCCCGAGTTATTTTCGTCTTGAGTTTCGGGACGAAACTCCTTTTTAGTAGTAGAGTATGTAATAACCGGATTTATTAATGTGTATTTCATCTGTACTTTGTACTCTGTATTTTTTTGGGAATGTTGATATTGATATTGGATTATGATCATTATCGTATTTGTATCCTTATTCATGGGTGTGGCAACATATAAATTTCCTCCATGCATATACGTGATAACGCACGTTAAGAGTGTAACTTAACGACGTAATCTGTTAATGTTAACGCACGCTACGGATGAAGCGTAGCGCACGTAATGCGGTCTATTATTGGGTGGGCCGGCTAGCACATGGAGTACATGGTGGTGGGCTCGACCAAGATACCCTCCGCATTCGCACGGCATGAATCGGACACCTTTAAGTCAACGGCTTAGCGACGTTATGAACATTGTGTAGCGACGCAAACTATAGGGGTTACGACGTAACGCTGCTCAAGATAGCGTCGTAATGAAGTTCGTAAATCGCACGTGAACTATTTTGGGCGATAACGCACGTTATGATGTAGCCCTAGCGTACGTAACACTCGAAAGTTATAAAAGGAGCAAGACCCCAATTCATTTCAACTCGTCCTTTTGCTCCTAAACTTCATCATATTCGTCCCGTAAGATTCGACCTCTTTTAACACCTTTATATCAATAGTTCTTGAATCATTGAGCTTGTATGACACTACTTGATCATTGAAGACAACTTATATTGACTTTGGAGTAGAAATCATCACGAGTCAGCGTTGAAGCAACCGGAGTTGGATTTTTACTTAGAGTCTCAGTATTATCTTCCTCTTAAGGTATGTTATACTACTTCCAATCTTGAAGTTATGTTGATTAAGACGATATGATTGCATCACCAAGATCAGTAGATCACTTTGACGACGTATGCGACCTAGTATCATATTTAAACTATAATGATCGAACTATTATGGTGTAGAACACCGTAGTTGAACCTGGTTATGCCATAGATGATGATAGTGAATTATTAACCGTATCAAATGTTATCGTCATGTTGATTGTAAACTGAGTGTCAATTTCCACTTTTACCAATGGATTTTGAAAAGAATCATCATAGTTGTAATCTTGCTTGCATAGATGGAATAAGTAGTTCGCCATCAGATAAGCCTGGATTTAATGACGATATTAGATCAATTACATCAACCTTAGACCAACCGAACCTTGTATGAGTATTTCGATCAAGATTGAAAATAGTATTACAATGATATCCGTATCCTTAAAATTGAAGATATTAATCCGGAGATCATTCATGAGTATGATATATATATTTGAAGGTATATTAGATTACTCACTAAGAATTTCGTAATACTTCGTCACTAATCGAGCCAGTCATCCGTCTAGTGAGAAACTGACATGCATGATTAACGTACGTTAAGTTTGGTTACTAACGACGTTATATGACGTTGTTAACGACGCTACGCTCGCACGTAACGCACGTTACACTATCGACGCATCGACCAGAGGAACTTGGTATATGTTTAGCGACGCTATACTTCATAGTTTACGACGCTAATAATAGTTTAACGACGCTACAGAGGACATGTAACGACGTTATTCAGTCGATGATTTCGCTTTATAGACTCTCAACCGTAATTCGGATTGTTAGATGTCTGCTCGACCTAAGATGAATTCCATGTTATTTCTCTTATTTAAGGTTCGAACTTTGCTACGTGATTGATCGAGAGGGACAACCTTCGAGCGTTTCGTTCTCGTGGAAGTATTGTTCTTGTCTTGAACCGAGGCAAGTATTCTAATTAGAAATGTTTATATTATGACAATGTGATTGTATCGTGTAAATATGTTGTGATTATATGTCCACCATGTGTTGATCCGACGGGAATCATCATGGGAATCTATAGTCGTGTGCGCTGGATCGTTGACAGTAGTTCCACCATGTGTTGGTCCGATGGGATCATCATGGGAATCTATAGTTGTGTCTACTGGATCGTTGGAATACCATCGGTATGTTGAAACTGTTATGATATGATATGTGTTGTGGATATTCTCGTTGAGAAATTTGTATGATATAATTGTTGATTATATCACTTGTGTATGATTATTGTACTTGTACTAGCATCGTTGTGCTAACCCTTCTGGGGTGAACATTTTGTTTGTTCAGATCCAGGAGAGCGGGAAACAACCACCGGAAATGCATGACGACGAGGGTGCAAAGTGATGTTCCTACTGTTTATCGTCTGTTATTTGTTGGATATTTCAATAAGTACTCGAGTACGTCGTCCGTTTATAATGTTGGGATTTTAATGATGTAATAAATTTTCATTGGATATTTGTATTTCGATTTTTGAACCAGACGGTTGTATTTTACTTCAGTAATTTCTTAAAACAATATCTGTTATTGTCTTTTCTTTTAATCAGCCTTGTAAATCCTTATGTAAAGGATTTACGGCGCTGTAATATTCCTGAATATATCGGGGGTGTTACAGGCTGCCTCTCGGCAGATGCGGCCGAGACATGGCCGAGCATGGCCGAGCATGATCGGCAGCCTGGGCAGGCGGCCCAGGCAGTGCTGCCAGCACCACTGCCGGCAGCCCCGTTTCTTCGTTTTTGGCTCGTTTCCAAAAACGTGATGCTACAACGAACAATTTAAAATCTACGATTATACCAAACATGATTCTAAATCATAATCATCATCCAAAAGCATTCAAAATGCACAAATAATCGTATATACGGAAACATTGACCTCGCTCCGATACCACTGTTGGGATTCCGAAAATAAAACGAAATACGCAGCAGAAAAAAAATACAAATCCCAAACAGGATCGATCAAGTAACGTATATACGAAAATATAAATACGAAGATAAAGGATCATACCCTTGAAGCCTTTGAAATAAATCTTCGTAAATATGGATGACGATCACGAACCCCGTCCCGAACACGAAATCCCTTCGTTCCAAGCACCGAAAATACGAAGCCTCTACTTCACACGCGTCGGAAGTTGCCCGGAAAAATTCGATAGCAATCCGTTCTCTAAGAACACGGCTAGGAATTACTATAGGAATTTATATATCCTTTTCTTTCTTAATTTTTCTCACTCAAAGTGAAAACTTGAAGAAAAACTTCTCCCTCTCTCACTCCAGTTTTTCTCACGGAAGAGCAAAGACACTTGCATGATTGAGTATGATTTTAAGTCATATTCTTTATAGATGAGTTGGTCATTATATCCCATATAATAATATCACATCATGTATTAATCATGTGAGAATAGAATCTCAACATTATTACTACAAAACATGACAAGACATACAACATGCAAGGTTGAATTAATTCATGTGAGGTGGGGAAGGGGGCGGCCCATGGAAGTTTCCTAGAAACGAGCCGAGCCACTCGGCTCGTGTACCGGACGTTCGTCAAACGACTCCGTTAAATACATTCCGTTTAATCACCAATGTATTTATATTAATTAATTAATCTAATTAATTAATTATATCAAATACATATATATTTCTCTAAGAAATATAATTTATGAATTAAATTAATTACTCGGTAACTTAATTTTAATTCATAAGACCGCTATTTGATTTATCCAATAAATCTAATTAGATATCCAATATCTAATATTAATAGAGAGATAATAAATTCACATTTATCCGTCAACGCTCCTAATGCGCGACTCCGTAGGTCCGTCTCAGCCGGCATTGGGAGGAACCAATGAGTGCGGGCAGCACTTAGCCACTAGCGGGCCGCACTGTAAACCCCGATCGAGAACGAATGAAGGGATCATTCCGTAACCATTATGTCGTGAATACTATATACGTATAGACCCTTCATCAGATGTCCCGGTCAAGTCTTCGGGTCACGGTAAAGTCAAACCCTACTGTTGACTAAACTCTATACATGTGTTAATGCAAATCAAGACCGACTGATTAATAGTGTATCTAATACGACTATATCAGAATGCTTTGGCCAAAGACTTATGATCTTATTTTCCATTAACCGTATAGGACATTCACCTGCTCACTAACAGGAGATAAAATCCTTTCTTGGCGTCTGATAAAGCGCTACTGCCCGTATAGTCCGCACTTCGAGGTCGACTCAGTAATTAAGCAAATGAGTCTAACTACTCTAATGACAAACTAAACGTCACAGGCACATCTTCTACTGAACCCTCAAGTCAAAAGTCCACGTATACTATCACAACCTTTCGATTCGTCATCGACTCTCCGAGAGTGAATATCGTGTGACTGAATCGAGTATGAGTCGTGTTCGAGTATACTGGGCCCACCAATATACTTATAACTATGCTATCAAGACGTGCACACGTCCTAGCATCAGTTATACAAGTCGTATTAAAACTTAATGCCCATTTTAAGTTTATTGACTTGCGAACAATTTACGTAAATAAACTTTAAACACTTCCAGTGCATTTTTTCTTATCCCATAACGAGAATGGAATGTTCGATTTATTTACATGGACTTCACTTCAATGTTTACCAAGTCAAGAATGCAATTGAAATACAATAAACAGTGAATGAATCGTATTGCCTTTTTATTAATTATTCCATAATTACAAGTACAATGCCCTTACTCTCTCATCCCCTGAGTGGCATTCGAGGGCATATTCCTAACAGTTATCACGTATTTGCATGAGAAAATTTACATGTTGCTATAATCATACACAAGGATACAAATACTAGAAATATCATACTTCGATTATCGATATCACCAATCCGAATAATACAGGGTTCAATTACAGAGGAAATACACAATAATTAATCCGGATATTACATACTCTCCTTCTAAAAAGGAGTTTCGTCCCGAAACTCAAGACGAAAATAACTCTGGATATCTGGACCTCATAATATCTTCCGTTTCCCAAGTGGCTTCTTCCACTCCGTGACGTGACCACTGAACCTTGACCAAAGCGATCGGTTTGTTCCTCAATTGCTTAACTCGACTCTCGAGTATCCTGATCGGTCTCTCTTCAAACGTGCCATCCTGAGCGACTTTGATCTCGCCGAAATCAATGACATGACTAGGATCTGGTATATACCTCTGTAACTGGGATACGTGGAACACGTTATGAACATGGCTTAATGACGGAGGTAATGCCAATCTGTATGCCAACTCTCCAACTCTCTCAAGAATCTCGAACGGTCCGATATATCTCGGACTCAACTTCCCCTTTCTTCCGAAACGAAAGATTCCCCGAGTAGGAGAAACCTTTAAAAGTACGTGATCTCCAGCACTGAACTCTAACGGGCGACGGCGTACGTCTGCGTAAGATTTCTGTCGACTCTGGGCGGTCAACAGCCTTTCGCGAATCAAGGCTATCTTCTCTCGTGTCTGTACAATCAATTCTGGTTCCGTTCCGATCAAGTCTGATGAATCGTCCCAATATAGGGGCGATATGCATCTCCTCTCGTATAATACCTCAAACGGTGCCATCTTAATGGAAGTATGCCAACTATTGTTGTAGGTGAATTCAATCAACGGTAGATGAACTTCCCAATCAGTTGACCAATCTAAGGCACAAACCCTCAGCATGTCTTCCACCATTTGAATAGTCCTCTCGGATTGTCCGTCTGCTGTGCTGAAGTTCAATTCGGTCCCCAAGGCCTTATGAACTCCTTTCCAAAAATGAGACACAAAACGACCGTCTCGGTCAGAAATAATGGTCTTTGGCGTACCATGCAATCGAACTATCTCTGCAATAAACACTCGTGCCAACTTCTCTGGTCCCCACGTGTCCTAAATGCCTAGAAAATGAGCTGATTTGGTTAAGCGGTCAACTATCACCCAAATCATGTTCATTCCTGTCTTGGTTCTCGGCATATTATAGTGATGAAGTCCATCGATATGTCCTCCCACTTCCATTCAGGAATTGGGAGCGGCTTCAGCATTCCGGCAGGTCGTTGATGCTCAATCTTAACCTGCTGACAAACCAAACATTTCGAGACGTAATCGGCTATGTCTTTCTTCATGTTGCCCCACCAGAAATTATGCTTCAGATCCTTATATATCTTATTGGTGCCAGAATAGGGCGTGCTATGAGCTTCCTTCATAATTGTCTGCTTCAAAACATCGACATCGGGAACACAAAGTCGGATCTGGAATCTCAATACTCCATCATGATGAATTACAAATCCTGGGGCTTTTTCCTTGCTCACTTCATCGCGTAACCGAATCACCATAGGATCATCCAAGTGCTTAGATTTGATTTCTTCGGTCAACGATGAAGTTATTCCATCACACACAGTTGTCCTTGGACTCTTTGCAACCATACTTCAATTCCTTCGCGAATCAATTCCCGTTGAATGCTGTGCTGGGAGGTCAGAGTCTCCAGCATCTGAATAGAAACAGGCTTGCGGCTAAGTGCATCGGCCACTACATTTGCTTTGCCTGGATGATAAAGAATCTCCAAGTCATAGTCCTTAATTAGTTCCAGCCATCTCCTTTGCCGCATGTTCAACTCTTTCTGACTGAAGATGTATTTGAGACTCTTATGATCCGTGAAGATCTGACAGTGAGTCCCGTACAGGTAATGTCTCCAGATTTTCAAAGCAAAAACTACCGCTGCCAGCTCCAAATCATGTGTTGGGTAATTTACTTCGTAAGGTTTCAGCTGTCGTGACACATAGGCGATCACCTTCTCATTTTGCATCAATACACACCCAAGACCTTGGTTCGAAGCGTCACTGTAAACTATGAATCCTCTAGTTCCCTGTGGGAGTGCTAAAATCGGTGGCGTCGTCAATCTCTTCTTCAATTCATCAAAACTAGTCTGGCACATCTCGTTCCACTCAAACTTTTGAGTTTTCTGTAGTAGTCGAGTAAGTGGGCGGGTAATTTTGGAAAACCCTTCCACGAACCGACGATAATACCCAGCAAGTCCTAAGAAACTCCGGACTTCCTTCACGTTCTTAGGAGACTCCCAATCCATAACTGCTTCGATTTTCTGGGGGTCTACTCGGACTCCTTCTGCTGACACCACATGACCGAGGAACATTACTTCCTTTAGCCAGAATTCACACTTAGAAATAGGGGTGGGCATGGGACGGGATGGGACGGGCCTGGGGTCATCCCACGTCCTGTCCCGTATTATAACAAGCGGGACGGGACGGGACGGGTTTAGTCCCGCATAAGAAAGTTCAAAATATAAATTAGAAAAAAGTAAGAAAATCTATAATTTTATGCATCTAAATTCGGGAAAAATATCCAACAAACTAATTTAATAGCCTAAATTAAACTTTTAAAATAACAATCATTAACATTGAATACAACATGTCTATTTTTTTTTTTTGAAAAAATGTCAGTTACAAACTTTATATCGATTAATTAGGTTTCTGTATAATTATAAAATATAGATAGTAAAAAATAAAAATAGTTTATTATTAAAAATTAATTACAAAAGGGTTACAAATAATAAAAATATATGGTTTTAAAAAGGGTTAAAAACTTAGCGGGACGGGACGGGACTTACGGGCCTCAGATTTTTTGTCCCGTGTCCCGTCCCGTAGTTACTCTAATGGGACGGGACGGGACGGGCCTAGTGTTTTTAATTTTGGATCCCGTCCCATCCCGGGTAATTTTGGGATGGGACCGGGACGGGATAGGGATTTTGATTTTTTATGCCCACCCCTACTTAGAAAGCTTGGCGTACAATTGCTCGTTTCTCAAAAGGTCTAAAAAGATCCGCAAATGCTGTGCATGCTCTTCCGGGCTCTTGGAATAAACTAGAATGTCATCAATAAATATGACTACGAACTTGTCCAAATACTCTATGAACACTCGTTTCATCAATTGCATGAATACAGTAGGTGCGTTAGTGAGACCAAACGGCATCACTACAAACTCATAGTGTCCGTAGCGAGTTCTGAACGCTGATTTTGGAACATCGGATTCCTTAATCCTCAACTGATGATATCTTGACCTCAGATCGATCTTAGAAAACACGGTTGCTCCTTGTAACTGGTCAAACAAATCATCAATTCGTGGCAACGGATACTTGTTTTTAATCGTCATCTTGTTCAGCTCTCGATAGTCAATACACAATCGAAGTGATCCATCCTTCTTCCGGACAAAAAGAACGGGTGCACCCAGGGCGAAACGCTTGGCTAGATATAGCCTTTGTCCAGTAACTCTTCCAGTTGCTTCTTCAATTCGTACATCTCAGTAGGTACCGGCGCCTTAGAAATTGGTGTAGCTCCTGGTTCCAGCTCGATGGTGAATTCTACATCCCGTCGTGGAGGTAGTCTAGGTAATTCGTCAGGAAACACATCCAGAAATTCGTTCACAACAGGAATGGATGAAAGTTCCACTTTTCCGTCTTCTTTCTTCAATGCGTAACACCAGTATCCAGTACAACCCTGTTTTAGCATTTTAACAGCTTTCATCACCTTGATCAACTTTCCTAAGCTTCCTGGTCTCCATCCCTTAAACAGTATTTCAGAACCATCATCAGCTATCATCAAAATATTCCTCTTTCGGTAGTTTACAATAGCTCCATAACGATTAAGCCAATCATCTCCGAGTATCAAGTCATCTCCTTGCATTTCTATCACAATCAGGTTTGAGGGCCACTCTCTGCCTCCAATTAATACAGGGAAATCTCTAGTTTCTAAGTTTCCCACAATTCTCTCTCCGCTTGGTAAACCCACAACATAAGGCTCACAATTATGAAAACCAGAAATATTCAAACGATTTACACAAGACAAGGATATAAATGAATGTGTAGCTCCTGTATCGAATAAAACGCTAACTGGGTGTGAAAGGATCTGAACAGTACCTGATGCGACAGCAGCATCCTGATCGGCTGCTCTCCTCATCTCGTACAGACGTGGGGGAACAGATCCGTCACTCGATGTCCCCTTTCGGTCCCACTGTCCTCTACCTCGTCCGCGACCAAAATTTTGGGGCATCTGAACACTCTGCTGCGTCTGCTGAATACTGGCTTACTTCTGAGCTAGATGTGATGTACGTATTCTAAAAGACTTTGCAACCTCTTCACAAAACACCGCATGATGTCCCTCTCGACCACAATCAAAACAAGTCACGACAGGTAGGGGGCAATTTCGTCGATAGTGCTCCGTCTGGGCACAGTGAAAACACTTCCTTGTTACATCCGTCGTGGCTGATGCTGCTCCGAAGTTCTTTTCGCTCTTGGATGGGTGCGGAGGTTTCTTGAACGAATGAAAGGATGACTGGGCCTTGCGGGGCCCGCTGAACTTGTGCTCTGTGAAACTACCAGAGACTTTCTGCTTCTTGGATTGCAAACTTTTCCATCGTTGCTTCCTTGATTTCATACGCCAATGCTTTATCCTGATATTGACGGAGAGTGGTACATTCAAAACCGGACATGTACCTCTGGATTTCTGATTTCATTCTCATATCAAAATGGATCATCATTTCTGCATCTATTCTGACCAGATGTCGAACAAATGCCAGCTGCTGGTTAAACGTCTTAATTGCCTGAGATACTGGCACATCTGAAGGTTGCGCAGAGAAAAAATCCCGAACTTTGGCTTCCCTCACAGGACGAGGGCAGTACTGAGCTTCTATCATTAATTTAAATTATGCCCAGTCAGCATCATGATCTACAGGCCGGATGGCTTCCCACCACTCAGACGCTTCCCCTATCAGAAAGTACTGAGCAATAGAGGCTCTCCGGTCATCTGGGCAATTGATCTCGGCAAAAATTTTCTCCAGTTCTTTTAACCAATGATCTCACGTTGGTGTCTCAGAAAAGCCGTCGAATTTGGGTGGTTGCATCTTCGCCACCTCTTGCAGCCATCAGTCGCCTCGATTTCCCATGTCTGGGATACCTTGCTGTCGATTTCCCTGTTGTAGTCCTACTGCCACCTACATTCGGTCCACGACCTAGGCGAACTGGGTCATCTGGTTAACCACCTGACGAAGAATTTCGGGCACAACAGGTTCTGGTTCATTGTTAATAGATCTTTGTGGCTGGCCTGATTAGAAGGCGAAGCTTCTCTTTCAGCATTCCTTCGTCCGCGACCGCGACCACGTCCACGTCCACCTCTCAACATACTGTAAGCATAATTATTCAATATATAGGAAGCAATATCGTTCTAATGTTCAAATATAAAGAAGTATAACATGTAAAGGACGAGATAGAGTTTAGGAACTTACAACCACCGTTCGCACGAAGACGTAGGCAGTACAGTGATGTTATTCACGGCCGGTTACCTCAAAAGACATATATGACCCCTATTTAACCCAACGGCCAAGATATCTATAATCTTAGCTCCGATACCATATTCTGTAACACCCCCGATATATTCAGGAATATTACAGCGCAGTAAATCCTTTACATAAGAATTTACAAGGCTGAAGAAATGAAAAGACAATAACAGTTACCAACGTATGAAAGTAACTGAAATAAAATACAAACAGTTATGGCCAATACCGAGAATACAAATATCCAAAAGAAGAGTATTAATACATCACCAAATCCAAATCATCACAGACGACGACGTACTCGAGTACTTATTAAAAACAACACAAACAACAGACAATTAAACCCAACCGGAACATCATTCTGCACCCTCGTCGTCATGTAACTCCAGTGGTTGTTTACCTGCTCTCCTGGACCCTGAACATAAACAAATGTTCACCCCCGAAGGGGTTAGCACAACGATGCTAGTACAAGTACCACAACATATTATTCAACATCTCATGAAGAATAATAATAACATGAATGACAAAATACTAACGAGTCTCCTCCTACGAGAAACTCACAAATAACATATACAAATGATAATCACAACATGATATCACAACATACACATGGAAATTCCGGTGATCCAGCGTTCACTTCCTAGATCCCCCGATGATTCCGTCAAACCAACCTGAGGTGGAAAAACCCACCCGATGATCAAGCGCACGCTAGCATAGATCCCCCGATGATCCCGTCGGACCAACACGAGTTGGACATAAAACAACAACATATATGCACAACAATATGTATAACATCAATACATAAAACAGTTAAAGTACTTGCCTCGATTCGATGACAAGAATAACACTTCCACGAATATCAAAATAATTAAAGGTCGCCCCTTCGATTAATCACGTTGCAAAACTCGAACCTTAAACAAAACAAATAATGTAGAGTTCATCTCACGTCGTACGAACATCTAACAATCCAAATTATGGTCGAAAGTTCATAAAACGTAACCTGTCTGACCTGTTTAACGTACGTTATGTACCCTTTGTAGCGTACGTTAAGCCTACTCGTTAGCGTATGTAAACTACGGAGTCTAGCGTACGCTAGCCATGCATCGACAGTCCCCCACTAATCAGTCGACTGACTCGACTGATGATATAACGTACATTACGTACCAAACGTAGTGTACGTTAACTATGCCCGATAGCGTACGTAAGCTACATAACTTAGCGTACACTAAACACACATATGACAGTTTCTCACTGGGCAGATAACTGCCTCGATTTGTGATGAAGCTTATGAAATCCTCAGTGATTAACGTACGTCATCCCCGTACTTATCATGCTCATACAGTTATGAATGATCTTACGGATTAAAACATCTTCGAATTCAAGGATACATATATCATCATGGTGATCACACTCCAATCTTGATTACAAATTCTCATACATAATTCGGAAGGCCTATGGTTGACATCAATATCTTATATCATTCAAACTATCATCTTGAAGTTTGTTTTAACAATCCATCTTTACAAGATACAACAAATCCTTCCATGATCAATCACCTAGGTTCGTCTAACAATAATGATGTTAATACCAAGTCCGTGATTACTACGAAGACACCTTCCAAATTTGGATTACTAATCTCAGAAAACTTCCTTTACTTGTTCATCGTAACAAGATTCAAATTATGATGTTCTTAACCGATGTACTTAAAGCATAATCATCTCAACTTCTAAACATGATGTTTGGTTGAATGAATCATCTCTGGAACTTAATATCTTGATAGCATGATCATCATATCCTTAAGAACACGAATCCAAGGTTGAAGATAGTACAACATACCTTAAGATGAAGAAAACACCGAGACAATAGGTGGAATCCAACTCCGGTTGCTTGTGTGCCAATCCAAGATGTTTCTCCACTTCAATGACCAAGCATAAGTGATATCCAATCTTCAATGATCAAGTAGAGATGGTCTATATGTGTTTAAGAAGGCTGGGATCTCTCTGGGCACGAAGTATGTTGAAGGCTAAGTGAAATAAACGAGCTGAAATAAAATGGGATGATGTCTAATTTATAATTTTTTAACCTTAACGTACGTTAGCCTTCATGCATAACGTACGTTAGTCTCTTAGCGTATGCTATCCAATATTCTTAGCGTATGCTATCGTCACCGATAGTTAACTGTTCTCATTCTGTACTCGATTACGTACGCTACACCATCAGGTTACGTACGTAATTAACACCAATTAGCGTACGCTAGACACATTCCTTAGCGTACGTTAATAATTGTTGACTTCAAAAGTGTCCAGGTTCATCCGAGGGAATCTTATCCAGACCCAAGTCCGACTGGCGCATGTGTTAGCCGTCCAGCTCAATTATTGACTGCCTAACGTATGCTATGCTTCATTCGTAGCGTACGCTAACTCTGGCCGATAACGTACGTTAGGCTACATTCTTAGCGTACGTTATCACGTATTTGCATGAGAAAATTTATATGTTGCTATAATCATACACAAGGATACAAATACTAGAAATATCATACTTCGATTATCGATATCACCAATTCGAATAATACAGGGTTCAATTCCAGAGGAAATACTCAATAATTAATTCGGATATTACAGTAGTAACACAGGTCTGCCAGCAAAGGATTCTTATCCTTCCCACCGCATACAAGCATTGTGTTGGCAACAAGAGAAACCCCACTATTCTGACAGACTCTCTCATCGTCTCGAGTCTTTGTTTGGTACAACCTTCCATTAGTCACATAACTACTGTACTTCACGACTCGTTCACGTGGACCATGTGCCAACCATGTCAATGTTGACGTCGTTCTCCCAAGGCCACTATTGATTTCAGTAGCCACTGTGATAAATGTCTTGTTGTGCTCATCTTGTATCCACTTCTCGCCTTTCTCTTTCCTTGAGTACATCAACTTCAAGGCAGCTTTGTGTTCACTGTAGATTATTTATAGAGGTAAACAAACAAATTCAAGTCAGCACACATGTTTGACACCTAAAACAAGATATACACATGCAGAATTTGATAGAGAATAAATTAGCTTACATTATGTAGGGAGAAACTGGCTCGATATTTACTAATACAGTCATGTGTCCTCTTTGGTGATCAACTTTTGGCACTACAACAGCAGCTATTGTGCAAGCTAGGAAACCGGGTGTGGTATCTTCAAGATCTCTAAGTGGAATAGAAATCCCAACAGCATATACATCTTTCATGTACTTTGAACAAATTTCTACTGCCTCTTCCGCCGAATATCGTTGCACAATGCACCCTTCAGGATGTTTTCGACTGTCTACATAGCATTTGTACACTTTCGTGCATCGCTCAATGGGATACATCCATCTTAAACCCACTGGCCCACATAATCGGACTTCTCGAACGAGATGGACTGTTAAGTGAACCATTATATCGAAGAACGAAGGAGGAAAATCCTGCTCTAACAGGCAAAGTGTAATCACCAGGTCATATTGCAACTTATCCAACTTGGTTACCTCTATGACCTTGGAGCAAATATCTTTGAAAAAGAAGCACAACCTCATGACTGCGTATCTCACGTGTTTTGGTAGAGCGACACGAATAACTCTGGGAAGAAAATGTTGAATTAGTACATGACAATCATGTGACTTCAAACTTGTCAACTTCAGCTCATCAATGAAAACAATATTCTTCATGTTGGATGAGAAACCCTTGAGTACTTTAATATTCATCACAGATTCGCAAACGTGTTATTTTTCTTTTTTGGTGAAAGAGCACGCAACAAGAGGAATGTTTGTCCTTTTCTCCCATACTTCAGGTGCCAATTCTGGACGTATTCCCATCTTCACAAAGTCTAACCTTGTCGCCACATTGTCTTTGGTCTTCTCTTTAACAGTCATCATTGTATTGATCAAGGATTCAAAAACATTTTTCTCGATGTGCATCACATCGAGACAATGCCTTACATGTATATGTTTCCAGTATGGAAGATTGAAAAATATCGACTTCTTCTTCCAACATTTTCTGAATTTCTTTAATTTATCATCGTCTTCTTCTTCTTCTTGTGTACACATTTCCTTCTTCTTAGTTGTTCTTTTTATTTTATGACCTCTAATAATGACCTTATTGCCTATCTCATACTTTATGAACGAAATCTTCTCGCATAGCTTTATTCCCGATAATGGTCTTGGTGCTTCTTCAAGTTCCTCTGCACTGTTGAAATCGTTTGCTGGGAATCAATACGGATAGACCATTTTCAAATATCGTCTATGGCCACCGTACGACATTTTCTTCCCATTCTCCAAGTGGATGGCATGCGTATTTTCACCACAGATTGGACACGCGAAGTAACCATGTGTAGTGCATCCACTAAGGTTATCGTATGCCGTGAAGTCACTTATGGTCCATAAGAGTACTGCCTTTAAGCAGAAATGTTCTTTTCTATAAGCATCGTATACTCCATCTATTCCCTTCCACATCCATTGCAAGTCTTCAATTAACAATTGAAGATATACATCTATGTCGTTTCCCAGTTGCTTGGGGCCAGAAATAAGCATGGTCAGCATGATAAACTTCCGCTCCACACACATCGAAGGAGGCAGGTTGTATGTTAGTAACATGACGGGCCAACAACTGTGTCGAGTACTTTGATTACTGTGAGGATTTATTCCATCAGCGGCAAGTGCTAGCCTTAGGTTTCTCGGCTCTTTTTTGAAGTCCACACACAGATGATCAACTTGTTTCCATGATGGAGAATCACACGGGTGACGTAGCACGCCTTCAACTTTTTTCGTCTCAGCATGCCATGTTAACTTTCTTGAAGTCTCAATTGATTTACATGCATTAAAATCTCGGTATTGGAGGAAAATACCATACACCTTTGCAGGTACACCTACTTTCTCCACCTTCGTCTTCGATAATTTCCATCTTGACAATTTGCACTTTGGACAGCTTGTATAATCTTTGTATCGCTCCCTATAAAGCACGCAATCATTAGAGCAAGCATGAATTTTCTCATGCTTCAACCCCAAACAGCTCAGTGTCTTCTTCACTTCGTACATTGAGGACGGTATTTGATGGTTGCCTGGTAACATCTCCCCGAAGTCGACAAATAAATCCGAGAAGAGAGCATCAGTCATTCCATGCCTTGCCTTTAGATTGTATAACCTCACAAGTGCACTCAACTTTGTGTATCTTCGACAACCCTTGTACAGCGGCTTTTCTGCCTCCTCCAGAAATTTCATAAACATTGACGGGTCTTCTGTGTAGTTTTCATATGCGGCCTCACATATATTACCGACTCCGAAGTTGTCATAATCATCAAATGCTTTCCCATGTTTACTAGTTGATTCACCAGGCCAATTCCAATTTGAGTAAAACTTATCGAAACCATTGAAGAACAGGTGCTCTCTAATCATCTTAACTGGTCCCTTTTTCATATTTATGCATTTGCAGCAAGGACAATGAATGAATTCTGGATCACTTCCTACATTCTCTAGACATCCTTTAATGAACAATTCCACACTCTCCTCATACTCTTTTGACATCCTATCCGCATGAATACATGTTTTATCCATACTTAAATGAATGAACAGTGAGGAAATGTCTCTTACCCCTCAAAGAAATCTGCAAAATGAGGAAATATGGTGTAGGTGAAATGCAGCCAAATGCAACTAGTAAACAGGAGCCAAATGCAACTAGTGAAATCCAGTAAATGAGCAAGAACAAAAAAAATAACTAAGCACTAAAATATAAATCAGAAACTAAAGGATCCATATCAAAGTCACACATACTAAAATACTTAAAGAAAATCCAAAACAAACCACAAAAATAACAAAAATCAGAAGAAAATCCCAAGAATCAACAAAATACTACAAAAAGCCCAACAATATTTTAATACAGCACAAAAACCACAAGAAAATCACAAGAATTAACACAATAAAAACACCTAAGACACCTCAGAAACACCTAAGAATACAGTGTCAGTCATAAACCCCAAAATAAATGCCAAGAACCCTAAAAATTAACCCATAATAAAACCCTACAATGTAGAATCGAACAATGTAGAATCGAACATAAAGTTACCTTCAGATTCGCTGGTGGTGACGGCGACGAACGGTGAATAACTTAAACCCTACAATGAAAAGTTGGGGAATAAATTAGAACACAAAAGATTGGGGAAAATTTAGGGGTAAAATTAGGGAAAATTAGGGGAAAGATTATAATTGACCGATGGTGTTGATGTTGGTGGCGATAGCGACGAACGATGGTGACGGCGACGAACGACGGTGACGAACAGTAGTGGTGGTGGTGGTGACGAACGGCAGTACACTCTCTCTCTCTCTCACTTAGCAGTACTCCTCAAGGAGTTTGATTTTCACGGGTATGGGTTTGTAGAGAAAGTTGATTTACTTTCCCGAGATTAAAACAATGAGCAGTGGGATCTCTCACAATGTGTTAAAAATAAAACTGAAGTATAAATTTTTGGGGTATATTTTGGGTGGGTTTTTTTTCAAAGCCCGCCACTTGGCTTTCATTTCAGTTTTGGTGGGATATTTTTTTAGAATTTTTTGGCCATTTTTTCCACTTCATTAATTAACAATTTACTGAAGTGTATCTTACTTAAAGATCCCGCCCAAGCTCTGTGTTTATTTTGGCGAAGCGTATGCACTCTATTACTTCACTACTGCCAAACGTGAAGTTAGTGTGATATTATGACTTCAATTTCTATAATTAATGAAGTAAGTGCTACTAAAGTCTATTAACAAAATTCTACTAATGCATATGAGTAATATACCGGCCCAAAGGAAGGTTGTTGCTTGACTGAATTTATTATTAATATTTGATTTCTGCATGGAGAGTACCACTTGCAAGTTAAGCTGTGTTTAGCACTAGCTTTTCAGCTAGCTTTTCAGCTCGAGTAGCTTCTTTGACCTTTGACTAAAAAAAGCTTGTTACGTGAACGCGCATCTTCTTAAACCAACTAGCTGATCAGCTAGCTTTTCAGCTAGCTGGTTGAGAAGCTAACTAAGTTAGCTTTTTTTTTTTAAAAAAAGCTCCTTTTATATTTTCCATTCCAGAAATATCCCTGACCTAAATTAGAAAAACAAAACAAATGTTGTGGATGGCGTTAAGAATTCCAGTCAGAAAAATAAAAAGTAAAAAAATTAAAATTCGGAAAATCTAAAAATCAAAAATAAATAAAATCTGAAAATTCTGCAAAATTTAAAAAATCTGAAAAAAAAATCGGAACTTTTATTTTTTAAGAAAAATTATCTTGAATAATAATATTAAAAATTAGATCTTTTATTTAAAATTAAAAAATAAAAAGTAAAAAATAAAAGAATCTGAAAAAATTAAAATAAAAGTTCCGATTCTGAAAAATTCTGGAAAGTTTAAAATAAAATTCTAAAAATAATAATATAAAAATCAGAACTTTTACTTTTTATTTTTGAATTTTAAATAAAAGATCTGACTTTTAATATTATTATTTCAGATAATTTTTTCTGGTTTATATCAATACACAGTTTAAATTCTTAAAAAAAAAGACTATAATATGATGATAAAGTTTAAAAGAAAAGAAAAATAAAAGTAATGCCCTTAAATGTCATTTTACAAAATATCACCTACTTAATCAGCTAATTTGCTAAAAATTGAAAAAAATCAAATAGTTATTGTTGTTGAATAGTATAAGATCATGTTGGGGTCTTTCTCTAGTACCTTAAAATTTTAGACGGACTGGTTACTTAACATGGTATCAGAGTTCGATTTAGAGAGTGGTCTCGGGTTCGAGTCCTCCCACCCACATTTATTTAATTTAAGTATTTGTTTGTCCGTCTGTGTGTATGTCTGCATGGTTCTGTATGTTGTCTGTCTGGTCAACCATAGCGAAACGTATCGTACGATTGAGGGGGAGTGTTGAATAGTATAAGATCATGTTACTAGTACCAAATGCACTAAAAAATCTTTTGGGGCCTATGGTGGACTTGTGGACTAGCCAAGTCCTTGCATTTGGGCCAATGTACTTCAGGTTATTTCAGATTCGAGATCGGGACTTGTCCCGATTTTCGAAAAAGACTCGGAATTTGATCCAGAATGTCACATATGGCATCGGAGCAGACTCTCGAAAGTTTGATTCGTCAAGTTGCTAGATGTGGATACCCGAAGGCTGGTAATATTATCTCACAATGGACAGAGGTCCAGAGGCAGGGACACAAAACTAGTCAGTATTATCCTACAATGGCTAGGGATGAACGATCTAGCCTATGAGTTATCCGTTCAGGCAGGACGAGGACATCAGGAGTTAAAGTAGTGAAAGAGTTTGTAACATCCTAGTCCCACATCGAGAAGAATTGGGACATCATTTCAGTTAATAAGGCAAAGTACTACTACTAAGTGCACCAACAAATCATGATTTTTTGGGAACCTGTGGTGGGCTTGTGGACTACCCAAGTTGCTGTATTTGGGCCAGTGTACTCCGGCTTATTTTGAATTCATAATCGGAACTTGACCTAATTTTCGAAAAAGGCTCGAAATTTATCTTGGGTTATCACATATGGTATTAGAGCCGACTCTTGAAAACTTGATTCGACAAGTTGTCGGAGGCAGGGACACGAACACTGGTGGTATTATTCCAAAATAAATATAGTTTCGAAAGTGAGGACACGAATCCAACCTGTATCATCCCACAATGGCTATAGAGGTACGATCTGGGGTTATGGGCTATCCGTTCATGCCAAAGAAGAATGTCAGAAGTTTAAGTGGGGGAGTCTCTACTAAGTACACCAACAATTCTTGATCTTTTGGAGGTCTGTAGTGGACTTGTGGACTATATAATTTGTTACATTTGGACCAATATACTTTGGTTTATTTTAATCGTGATCGGGACTTCATTCGATTTTCAAAAAAAGTTCAAATTTAACCCGGATGATCACAGCTATGCAGACAATAATTTTAATTTCGGCCACACTACGAAAAAACCTAAAATGTGTTGTTTGATGACCTTTGCCTTTTAATGAATACTGGACCTGAATTCCAACTTGATCATAATAAAATAAAATCAAGCTTAGCACATAAATTTTCAAATTCAAATTCATTTAACTTATCTTATAAGTAATTTTATGTATTTCTAGCTTATAATTAATTTATAAGTTTTTGCGATTTTTTCGAAAAAAGTTATAAATTATCTATATTAGATTATAATCCGTATGATGCACGAAAATCTTAATATGTTATAAAATTTTTTATATTATAATTACTTCTTTTATAATTGTGCATAGCTTTGGAATTTTTAATTATCAATAATAATAAGAATTGTTTAATTAATACTCCCTCTGTCCATCCATTTCTGTACACTTTCCTTTTTTGGCTGTCCCTCTCAATTTTTTACATTCCAAAAATAGTAAAGTTTTATAATATAAAAATTAACTAAATCCACTAATTTCCTCCACTATACTCAATTTATACATTTAAATATTGATTGGACCCACCATTTTACTCACTTTTCTTACTTTTCTCTACTAATCTATGTTTTTTCTTAACCTTCGTGTCCAACCAAATGTAAACATTTGGATGGGAGGAAGTAAGTAACATTTATTATTTAGAACCAATGATATAAAATCTTAATTTTGATAGGTTATTGACGGGATTCGAAACATAGATTTTTAGTACATCATTTAAAAATTAAAAGATAGAATATTCCTCATTTATTTACTAAAGTTCTAACCATCATTATTTTTTTTATAATTGAACCAAAGTACCACTTATTTAGTATAGATAAATTAGAATACATATATTCTTTAACTTACAATTTACTTACAAATTATTATAGTCTTTTTTTCTCCTGAGTCAATGCCAGAGTTTGACCCTGCCGCAAACATATGATAAGAAAAGTTTGAAATATGAATTTTATTTAATATAAAATATTTTTGCTTAATCAGAACAAATTACTCTATCACTTGCACATGTTTAAACATACTTATAGGAACATTAACTTGAAGAAATCCGGATGTGGCGTAGGTGACGGACCATGCAAAGTCAATAGGTTATGGCAATATATTTTATTCGCCACCTTCTGCAAGTACTCTTTCATTGCTGATTCACCGCTATATAATGCATGAAACTTCAATGGGCGCAAGTAGAAATCTATAATACGTGAAAGCTACTACTGATAATGTTTGTGTTTTCTGCAATTGTCATAGCCATGCCAATGGCTCTTTGCAATATTGATCAAAGCCCTAAGGCTGTCGAAAAATGGATACAAAACCTCGGCCACATGAAACTAAAGGTAACAAAACTTCACTTCTACTTGCATGACATAATAAGTCCACGTTATTGATGATCCATTAACGGAAGGTCCTGATCCGAAATCGCCAATAATCGGAAGGGCTCAAGGGTTGTTTGCTGCTTCGTCCATGCAGGATGAGATTTCGCTACTAATATCTATTAATTTTTACTTCACAAATGGCGAGCACCCTCAATATTGAAGGGCGGAATCCAATAACAAATCAGTATCGTGAATTGTCTGTTGTTGGCGGATCAGGAGTGTTTCGACTTGCTCGGGGACTAGCAAAGGATGAATCTATGAATTAGTTGATAAAGCACACATGTTTCCACAGTAAGCTTGTATTTACAGGAGGACAACTAGAAATATGAACTGATTTTTTTATTTTATTAAAAAAAAATTACTAAACAAGCTGCAGTTGTTTTTTGAGTAAATTGCAGAGTGTTGGCTGTATTTTACACCGAAGTTTAAAAATGTGGCCAAATTTTTAAGTTCGCAAATTAATGGTCAGTTTTTATTTACATCTTTTAAAAGAATGGCTCTTGATAGGCCATTCTTTTAGAAAAAAGTTAGCGGGAGCCATTATTTTAAAACGCGAAAATTAAAATTGGCTATTAATTTGCGAAAAATTCGGTGTAAAATACGCCCACTATTCTGTAATTTACTCTTGTTTTTTCCTTAGCTAATGAATAATTTGAATCATCTATATACACATTTTGGTAAAGAAGTACCAACCAAAGTACATGTAATTTATATGAAACTAGGAGTCTAGGCATAATACGTACAACTGACCAAAATAAGAAGGCATATATAAAAAGTTTGTTGGGTATCGGGTCTATCAATGGCTAAAGACAGGATCGTTAATACAAGCGGATTAAAACGAATACAACTATTACAATTATATTTAACGGGAAAAGGGATTAAGGATTACAGGCCAACTAATGAACCTATAATAACCAAATACTTAAATAAATCAACCCGAGAACAAGACTTTAACAGGAATTTAATCGTCGTAATGATCCGAAAAAACCACAATGATTTTCAAGTTAGCCGAGATATGAAAATACCGATCGAATACACCAAGTAATACGAATGCAAGATAAATATATAGGTATATATATAATCGATATATATACTATATATGTATAGATAAAATGTAAATCGTAGTATTTATATATATATATAAATTATATATATAACTAATATATATATATATAAAGCGATATATATATATATATATACGATTCATAAAGTATATATATAAATATATATATAACAAATATATATATAATATATATATATAAATAAAAACCAAAGAATGTAATATATATAAATATATATATATAACAAATATATAATATATATATATATATATAAATACCGAAGAATGTAATATATATATAAATATATATATAACAAATATATATATAATATATATATATATAAATAAGAAAACGGAAGAAATAAAAGGACAAGAAACCCCCTTTGTGAAAGTGGTGATTAGGCTCAGATCTTCCGAACCCTATGCAATTTGACACCAAATATGTCCGATCCACGAAGGACGAACGCCGATCCAACGCCGGCACACACTGCAGTAGCACCTTTCTAAACCAAGAAAAAAACCCTCGAAACCTCAGAACAAATCCCGGTCACCCTCAATGATATCACAATAAGAATATCACTTGTTTCACTTCGGATTCTCAAGGCACAAGTCGATTTCTTTCTCTCGGTTTCTAAAACTCCTTCCCCAGCCGCGATTTAAATACTCACAAGGATGGAATCGGTCACGGGATTCCATTGTGATATTCAACCGCTCACGGGGGAGAGGAGGTAGTGAGAATCGGGAGCAAAATCGCGGCGAGAGGAGGAGTTTTGACCAGGGAAGGAAGGTCACGGGAGAGAAGAAAGAAAAGAGGGGAAGGGGGGTGACGGCGCAGAGAGGTGAAGTGAGGGAGTGGAGTTTTAGGGTTAGTATTATATAGGGGAGTCCGGACGGTCCAGATTAAAAGGAGATATTAAGTCTGGATCGGACGGCTCCTAATTAAAGGGCTGCCATGGGCCGGGCCAGCACAAATGGGCCAATGGAGATAAATAATTCTGTGCCAATGTTTGGGCCAAAAATAATAACATTTCTCCACCTTTTTGGGCCAACCAGTCAAATTGCATTTTCGGGTTACGGAGAAGATTCATCATCGCCTATCTTCGGGGTTACCTGCACTCACACACAATAGATAAGGTAAAGTATTCACAAAGAAGACTAACTCACAAAGAGATCCCCCTAAAAACACACAGTTAGCACAGCAAATATTTTAGCAATAAGCTAAAATTGAACAAAACACACAAATACCATAATATTCAAAAACACAAACACATCAAGGGAAATGATATAATAAACACATAGATTTGAGGGGACACCACTCCACCTCAAACGCAAAGTACTAAGCATGTTGCTCCACCTGAAAACGGGACGGGGTTTAACACAAAAACGCCAACACATGAAAGTCAGAAACACAAGAGGTTGGTCGACCAACCACAACACCACAAATGTAACAAAGAACACAAAGATCAAGAGAAAAACAATCACAGAGATTATACTACTTACATCCACAAAGGAATAGAACCACGAGTAATTCATATAAGTCACACAGACATATAAATCAGACACAAGTCACAAAGACGCTCCACAGCCCACTAAGGACAAGTCACACAGACACTCCACAGCCCACTAAGGACAAGTCACAAAGACACTCCATAGCCCACTAAGGACAAGTCACAGAGACACTCCACAACCCACTAAGGACAAGTCACAAAGACACTCCACAGCCCACTAAGGACTAAAAACCATAAGGGTCAACTAACATACATCACTACGATTGATATCAGACGTAGCTAAGTTAGCCTTATCATCAGGATGATTTTTACCCTTTTTGTTCCTATTAGGACAATTACTAGCAATATGACCCTTTTTACCACAACTATAGCAATTCCTTGAGTTCCGTCGAAAATTAGAATTTTGACCATCCTTCTTAGTGAAATATTCATAGCAATTTTCATTCCTAACCATTTAAATCGATTCAAAATTCAGATTATTACTCACATTGTTTTTTAAATCTAATTCCTTACTCTTTAGACCGGATACAACAATATCTAAAGATATGTTATCTCTACCATACTTAATAGCAGATTTAACATCACCATAAGACTCAGGAATAGCATTTAACAGAACAATAGCGGAGTAATCATCAATATGTTTATCACCGGAATTTTTAATATCTTGAACTAACTTGGTAAACACATCAAGGTTTTCATCAAGACTTTTATTCAAATCAAGTTGAAAACCAAAGAATTTTTCAAGCAAAAAAAGTTTATTTGGCAAAGAGGTTTCAACATATAATTCTTTCAATTTTTCCCAAAGTTCCTTAGCCGAATTTTGTTTACCAACTTTTCTTATCACAGAGTCAGACAAGTTCAAGATAATAGACGAGTAAGCAAACTCATCCAATTCAGCCTTTTTGTCGGTCGTAGTATCGGTGGCAAAAGTTTGATCAATGGCTTTAAAAACTTTTTGCTGTATTAAAATACCTTTCAATTTTTGCTGCCATATTTGAAAATCCGATTTTCCATCAAACGGGGCCAAGTAAAATGTAGAAGTCATGCCCATTTTGAAAACACAAAGTTTAACCCAATAGGAGGGTTTATACGCAAGGAGTTGGAAAAACTTACAGCACTCCTCCCAGAAGAAACTCCGAGTGCAGAAAAATACACAGTATAAGGTAATCACAAAGACAACCACAAATCACAAAGAAAAGGAAGCACACAGCTGATGGGAATCAAAATTCAGGGACTCAATTTGATTTTTGAGATTAAAACCCGTTTAAATTAAAACCGGGATCCTCAAGCTCTTGACAAAGATCCGAGGGACACTTTCGGTCCTGGCAGCGCAAGATTAGTGCTGTTTTGGATTTTAAGGTTTTAATTTGTTTGAATTTTAATTAATAGGGAAACAAGAGTCGCCCGAAAAACTGAATCCAACCATATAACACAGAGATAGGCCGCGGCAAGCAAACCGATAGTAAGCAATGTGCCCAGATTAATCACACAGATTAATACACACTGATCAATCACACAGATTAAGAACGCACAATAATCAACCACGGCAAGCGGTATCCACGAAAACAGTAAAAGAGTGGAGTTCAGCCAAAATACCAGAGCGGAAAACCCGGATGGTTATTCCGTATCACCAAGACGCCATAGGACCCGACACCCGACAAAACGGTCTCTGATACCACTGTTGGGTATCGGGTCTATCAATGGCTAAAGACAGGATCGTTAATACAAGCGGATTAAAACGAATACAACTATTACAATTATATTTAACGGGAAAAGGGATTAAGGATTACAGGCCAACTAATGAACCTATAATAACCAAATACTTAAATAAATCAACCCGAGAACAAGCAGACTCCCGAACAGGGAATTTAATCGTCAGAACAGATCTGAAAAAACCACAATGATTTTCAAGTTAGCCGAGATATGAAAATACCGATCGAATACACCAAGTAATACGAATGCAGTATAAATATATAGGTATATATATAACTGATATATATACTATATATGTATAGATAAAACAGAAACTGTAGTATTTATATATATATATAAATTATATATATATAACTAATATATATAAAGCAGTATATATATATATATATAAATACGATTCTGCAAAGTATATATATAAATATATATATAACAAATATATATAATATATATATAAATAAAAAACCAAAGAACAGAATATATATAAATATATATATATATAACAAATATATATAATATATATAAATACCGAAAGAACAGAATATATATATATAAATATATATATAACAAATATATATATAATATATATATATATAAATAAGAAAAACGGAAGAAATAAAAAGGACAAGAAACCCCCTTTGTGAAAGTGGTGATTAGGCTCAGATCTTCCGAACCCTATGCAATTTGACACCAAATATGTCCGATCCACGAAGGACGAACGCCGATCCAACGCCGGCCGGCACACAGCCCGGTAGCACCTTTCTAAACCAAGAAAAAAACCCTCAGAAACCTCAGGAACAAATCCCGGTCACCCTCAATGATATCACAATAAGAATATCACTTGTTTCACTTCGGATTCTCAAGGCACAAGTCGATTTCTTTCTCTCGGTTTCTAAAACTCCTTCCCCAGCCGCGATTTAAATACTCACAAGGATGGAATCGGTCACGGGATTCCATTGTGATATTCAACCGCTCACGGGGGAGAGGAGGTAGTGAGAATCGGGAGCAAAATCGCGGCGAGAGGAGGAGTTTTGACCAGGGAAGGAAGGTCACGGGAGAGAAGAAAGAAAAGAGGGGAAGGGGGGTGACGGCGCAGAGAGGTGAAGTGAGGGAGTGGAGTTTTAGGGTTAGTATTATATAGGGGAGTCCGGACGGTCCAGATTAAAAGGAGATATTAAGTCTGGATCGGACGGCTCCTAATTAAAGGGCTGCCATGGGCCGGGTCAACACAAATGGGCCAATGGAGATAAATAATTCTGTGCCAATGTTTGGGCCAAAAATAATAACAAAGTTAATACAAACTAGGAGTACTAAAATACAAATAAGATAACAAATTTTAAAGTCACCCGTTTATATTATATAAAATTTGTATTATTATACTTTATAGTCGAGTAATAATTTAATTGGGCATTGCTAATAATCAATGCAATTTTATAATATTGATGATCTAAAAAGATCGTATCTTATTTTCATCTAACACTGCATATTAATCACGTTATTTTTACATAGAACATAGATCTCATTTTTAAAAGTCTCGTTTTTTTAATATAAATTCAAATATTTTTATAAATATTTATCCTTTTTAGACCAATTATATATCTAAATCGCTCAAAGTCTAAATGATTGGTCGACCAATTGAGCTCACATATTTAAATTTTTGTAAACCTAAAAATTATATGATGCAATTTAATATTTTGTATGATTTTATAAATATAATATAGATCTTTCTTAAAATATAATCTTATTTATTATTTCAATAATCTAATATCTACATAATGACGAATGTTAACAAATTCATATTTCTTATCCGGATTCATTTACATTTATGTATAAGAATTTTAATTTTATAAATAATATAAACCAATAACTTTTTTACTCGAAAAGTAAAATTAAGAAGATAAAATAATAAGAGTACACGTCGTTTATCAAGCATGATTTTTAAAATAAACTCAAAATTGAATGTAACTCGATGGTTATGGTATAAACTTTGAAAGTGGAAGGTTAGGGGTTTGATTCTTGAAAGCAAGTTGGAAGTGGCTGAAATGAGAATGTTACGTTGGTCGTGTGGTCGCACAATGTTAGATAGAATTGCGAACGGGGTTTTCAGGAACGCGCTGGAAGTGACGCCCATTTCAGCGAAAGTTAGGGAAGGGAGATTGAGATGGTTTGGCCACGTCCGCAGGAGGCAGGCATCTGCTCCGGTGAGGAGGGTTGAGAGTTTAATGGTTGTCGGGGAGAGGAGGAGAGGCAGACCGAGGAGGACGTGGGAGGAGCAACTGAGATTAGATTTGAAGGCCTTAAACATTTCCGAGACCATGACTGTTGATAGGTGCGATTGGAGGCGCCAGATCAGAGTTGTGGATTCTTTTGTAGGGAGCGGTGCTGTAGTTGAGAGCTTCAGGGTTGGGTTGTCTCGGTTAGCTTTGACCTAGGACATTGCATTTTTATTTTTATTGTATATTTTATCCTATTGTCTTTGCATGTGGTGTATTTTTGACAGAGAGCTGTGCGCAGAGCCAACCTCTCTTTTGTTAGAGCAGCGTTCATCGGGAGTGAAGTAGCCAAATTCCGCTTAGGTAAGTCCCATGTGGATCAAGCCATGGGCTCAGGTATGGTCTCGAGCTTTTTCGAATCATATGTTTTCCTTTGCATTTATCACACAAGATTCTGCTGTGCACTAAGCTGGGGGTCTTCACGGAAACAACCTCCCTACCGTAATAAGTAGGGGCATGGTCTGCGTGTAACACCCCCAAGTTATTCAGGGTATATTACAGCGCCGTGAGCCCCGCCGTGGGACCCACAAGGCTAAACATACGCGGAACTATAAACTTGACCGATAAGGTCTACATACAATAGAATGAAAGACGATACAAATGGTATTCAAAACCATAACCATTGAAACCATATACATCACTGCACAAATCAATACCTCGGCAACACTGGCCGGAACATCAAGGAAACTGAAATACAATACTCGAGTATTAAAAATCCATTCCAGTACAACAACACTGAATGGGGGAATCCAAGAAAAATAACCGGAGACAAGACACAGTATCACACTTGCCCATCATCTTCATGCCGACCCGATACCCGTCTGTCCGCTCTCCTGGAACCTGAAATACATGAAACGTATTTCCCCCATAAAGGGGTTAGCCGTCGAATAGCTAGTGCAAGTATAACAATATGAAACATAATACTCCTCGACAATAAAGTAAATGTAATCCGTCAATTCATCAATATCCATCAATTCATCAATTTAAGACTAGTATTCCGGAATAACCAAATCTCATAAGACGTATGTGAATGCCGTAGAAACGGTTCGTTCACCTCATACGCCGTTACGTATGTGAATGCCGTCAAAACGGTTCGTTCACCTCATACGCCGATACATGTAGGAATGCCACAAACGGTTCGCTCATTACATGCCAATCAATATATCTATGAATGCCGTAAAACGGTTCGCTCATGATATGCCATCAATATTTCTTACTTTCAAAGTCGAACGCATAATCATAAATGTATACTTGCCTTAATAAACGCATCAAGATCCGAAGAACACGGTTCGACCGGGAAGCTTGAACCACGAAGAAGACAACGAACGGAAGGGTTTCGACTTGAGTTCTTCACAAGGATTTCGTCCCTAAGTCATATCAATGATAAATCAACAATCGTACGATGAATAATAATCGTACAACGCACAAAACCCACCTATTAGACCTTTTGTCGGACACCTTCAAGGCGTCGACTAATAACTCAACCAAAACGACGAACCAATACAATCCAACCGTGGAATAACGATGGAAATGATAGAATACACCTAAATCATCATCAATCCATCACTAATCTAATTTACTACGGATTAAAAGGATGAAGTCAAACAAAATCCCCAATTTCCAACATAAAATTCGAAGTGTTCTTGAATAATCTTTCAATAATCCGATGAATACTCCAACAAGTCCATAATCATGCGTATATCACTTCATACCCCATGATTTTAGCATCCAAAACATTATTACCCAATACAAAATCGAAATCCAAGATGTTGAAGAAATTACCTCTTGAAGATCCAAGCACTATGATTCGAAGAGCACACGATAGAACGATGATCCGGGCTTCACAATCGAAAAGAGATGAAGAAAAACCATATACTCAAGTGATAGGTGAAGAAACCTTCCTCTCTCAAGCCTTTCCTCTCGTGTGATGGTGAAGAAATGAGGAATATCGGTTGAAACGCGCAGAAAAACGCAGATATAGGGGTAATCTGTCATGTGTGCCGCGGCTCAGTATATGTGTGCCGCGCACAGCCCAAAATTCGCTCCCTGTGGCTCGGCGGTGCCGCGGCTCAGCCAGTGTGCCGCGGCACCGGCACAGCGGTTTTGGCCAAATCTGGAAAATGAGAGTGACCCAGCTATTTCGACCATAACTCTCTCGTCTGGACTCCGATTGACTCACCGTTTGAACCATTGGAAAGCTAACTCGATGCTTTATAATATTGCCAAGATTCAGAATTTTTGGAGTTTCCAAGAATTTACGGTAATTTAACAAAGTCGAACTTATATGTGGAAAAGTCGCTAAAGAACACGGAATTCAACAGAACGATACCGAAACGAACTCGGATGACAAAAAGTGTAGATTTAATCATTCTCAGGATGACTAAACGGTCCCAAGAAAGTCGTTAAAATAGACTTCCGCCAAAAATAGAAAATTTTCGGGAAACAAAATTACGGGTATTACATTCTACCCTCCTTAAAAGAAGTTTCGTCCCGAAACTTAAAACAGGCAGGGAGAAGAAATATTTCGCCAGGAAAAACTCAACGAGATACACAAGAGCCGAAATTTACGCCCAAACGGCGAATCATTAATATAGAACACAACAATACATTACCCGAAGGTAAACCAAACCAATGCCGAAAAAGATACGAATTCACAATGCCCGAAGGCTCCAACGGAAATACCGATACATCACAATGGCCTGAAAGCCGAACAGCCCAAAGCTGTAAATCATCACAATACAGATCTCAAAGAAGCAAACCTGACTGTCGGACATACCCCTCGGCGTATGAACAACCAGTCGCAAATCGTCGGACATACCCAATACAACATGGACTACAAACGATCAATCAATAAAGCTCAAGAGGGACATCACAGTACGCCCGATCCGGAAATGTGTCCGTGCACATGTCCACCCCGTATACGAAATCCAGAATATACGTGTGACAATGTACCTAATTAGCCTCAAGAACTACGTCTCGTGTGCACGGTCCAATGCGGAAATATCCACGCATGACCATCGAGTGCCTGGCTAAAAATCCTACACATAACCAATCGGCACGCAGACATGATTCCAGATATGCCACGATACAACATGACAACGAAACTCAAGGGATAATATATCCAATACGGATCATACGACCCACCAAGTGAACGATGACACACGAATAATGAAAGATCGACACGACCAACGATATTCAAAACAACCATCCTGGGATCAGAATTCCCTAAGGACCGATTAACACGAACATCGATCACAACACAACAGTTCGGGAAATCCTCAACCCTCAACAATCACAAAGTTACCGAGTTCACAAGAATAATAGTGTGCTGCCTTGAGTCGGCCAACACAGCAATAATAATCCAACGGATGGAACTATCCTCGACAGTCCCAATTCAATGCTTCGATTACCGTAGAATGGCCAATCGATAACAACGATACAACGGATGAGAATATCTTTGACAACGGATGGGAATTATCTTCGATAGTCCCAATTCAATACCTCGATTACCTTAGAACGGTCAATCGATAATCAATGATACGATAGAATAGATGTCCCGGTGTCTTAAACCGACCACCGAAACGGAGATGACAAAAGGATATATCAAACGTCCCCAATCGGTTAATGCAACATCATAGCAACAGTTCCAATTCGACAACAAAGCTTCGACGATGACTCAGAACGACATTAATCGCGAACAATAATAATCGATACATCGATACCGCGAACTGGCTATCGACAGCAACTTACCAACAAGTATCGTAATGCCTTGAATCGACCTTTAACAAACAACAGTAACATTTGGCATAATCTTCCAACGGGCGTCGTGTCAACCAATCCCTTGATATCAATACAATCATAAAGAGGCCAAGTCCCGAAATGATACACACAATCGTACGCCTACACGATAACATTAGTCTCACTGATTAGTACGAGTATAAAACTTGTCTCGATATCAATACAACGATCATTACCAATTGCTTGATTTCGTCTTACGAGTCTCGACCAAGTTAATCTACGAACCCTTCAACCTTAACCGCAACACAAAAGTCATAATCTATGATCAAACATCATATCTTACTGTAAAACGAAGGATTGATAATCAACCGGTTCGATGACGACCAATATCAATACCACCAAACCACGAACTCAATCGTTTTACCATATCTCGACTAATCACACCGAACAATCCAACTCGACACTTACAAATCCTGTCCACAATACGAGTGAAATATGATGATCATATCGGCAACCAATTCGGACCAATAATAAGGGTCTAAATGTTCCAAACTCAATTCTTAAATACGAATTGACAAGGTTCCCTTCTCGAAAATCCTTCGTTAAAATTTACTTATAACCGTCATCAATTCGAATCATCCGTCTGGTTCAAAACAATAGATAATCATATTAAAAAGGTTATCGAACAATCCAATCATTCGATTTGAATATTTGCTCCATACGTATGGGCTTCCAAATTCAGAGATGAACAATAGTCTCATCAAGCTCATAACCACATTCGTATTTCCTATACGAATATTATTTCCAACACATAGTTTAGCTCTAGATATGAATATCCCATATTCATTTTCAAAACATCGACACATCTAAAAAGAATTTTTTATCACCTCGTATAATTCAAGAGTTCTTCAAAAACATGAAATATCCGAAATCACGTTCAGAACAATATATCCGAGGTATATATCTCCATGTTACCATTTTCTTCATCATGTCATTCATACAATCTCAAGAACCGCAACAAAACCCTTATCACCATATGAAGAAGATCTCAATGATCATATCAACATCCGAAATCTCTTATTACAATTCCAATAAATCTCGTGTAACATTATCACATGATACCATAATTGTAACACCCTGCATCCTCACG
Organism: Orobanche coerulescens; assembly: GCA_033398695.1. Taxonomy (NCBI): domain Eukaryota; kingdom Viridiplantae; phylum Streptophyta; class Magnoliopsida; order Lamiales; family Orobanchaceae; genus Orobanche; species Orobanche coerulescens. Next base: position 14,340,811 of record CM065815.1, on the reverse strand, counting down.
AATATTACACGCCGTAAACCCTTCTCATAAGGATTTACCAGGCTAAGCACAATTTTCCATGTTATTTCAAAAATGCCAAAAAGACCGATGACGGTAATATTTTTCAAATACTAAAAAAAATCATTTTCCAAATACCGTCAAAACGATCAAGGTTAAAATGCCAAAAACTCAGTTTAGGGAATCGGTTTTACAAAATAAAATTTCAGTTGGCAAAATACCAAAATCCATTTCAAAAATACTCACGCAGCGGATAAAAATTACAGTCCAATTTATGCATTTTCATTGAAATAAGACGAACATCAAAATACACGATTCCCAACATACTCCCTCCCAAGTAGTAATCCAAAAAAAAAAAAAAAATGAGCCACTAGCAAAGGGATACGAGGATTACCTTGTATGGACGAACCACGAAGAAAGAATAATTGAACTCCATTCCAAGAATCATTAAATCATCATAATCATCATATGGCCTCAAGAACATCAAGATCTCTATGATTCCATAATCATAATCAACATATTCAAAGCATATCATTATCTTCCTTCAACATAAACCTCATAGAATATGTATAACACAAGAAATCACTTCAAGAATCAACAATAGTTCCATAACCAAGCTCTAATTCCATGATTCCAAGCTCACAATCATGTTAAAAGCATTTAGAACACTCTTAAAAGTAAAGAGGGACGAGTTTTGGAGAGAAATATCTCAAAGGATCGTGAGAGAAATGAAAGGCAACACTTCAATATATAAATTGCACTCTCATTACGTACGTAAGTGTCCTTTCTTAACGTACGTAACAACTTTATCGTACGCAATCCAAAATCCATAACGTACGTAACCAACTCACTGTCTCATTCCGTGCAGTCCAGTACGTACGTAACCCATACCATATAACGTACGTAATATACCAGTTGACTTGCTACGGTACAATGGTTGTGTTACGTACGTAACACATCCTGTATAACGTACGTAACACGTACGTTGACTCGCCTGTCAACATCCTCCGCCGAAAGTTGCCGAAACAGGGTCCCACCTGCCGACCAGGACTCGGTTCTGTCCGATGCCTTCGTTACGTACATAATACCTTAGCTTTAACGTGCGTAACCATGCCAATCTTACGTACGTAATCTCACCTATTAACGTACGTAATAATTCCATACTTAGCCAATTTCAACAATTTCTGTCCAAAGTCATGACATACCAAATACGAGCATACGGCAAAATCAATACATATGCTCAATTTAATAATATTGTCATACGTTCACAACGTCCTCGAGCATAATTAACCATCCACGATATCCAATATATAAACGAAAAAAAATATATCCGAAAAATCGGGGTATTACACTCTACCCCCCTTAAAATAAGTTTCGTCCTCGAAACTTACAATCACTAAATAAACAACATTTCAACGGGAATTCAATTTCACCAAGAATTATCGAATAATTCGAACAACATACTTACAAGTCTGCGAAGTCGAAGATCTCCCGTGATACTAGCATGCGACTCCTAAACAAAGTCTCAACATAATATCGATACACATCATTATCGCAATTAGCAACTTAACAAAATCTCAAGGAAGAGTTCACGTCCGTGACCACGGCCACGATTCTTCCTACTTTCAGTCAACATTCTGAAAGGCACACACGTGCGTAAGTATAATCCGAATCGCACATTCTCGAAGTGACCAATTCCCAAGAATACCAAGCTATAAACGAAACGATTAAGAAGAATACAAGAAGAGTGAGAGGACTTACAAGTACCGGTCGCACTGTGATGATGGCAGAGTAGTGATACTGTGGGCAAATTGTTGTTGGTTTGATTCTTTAGTCTTATACTCGCAAGCGCACGATTTGTTCGATGTAGATATGCGGTGCAAGGTCGATTCCACAGGGAGGACTATACTAGTGAAGTCAAATGATTCCTATCGTTTTGAACCAAATTATATTAAATTCTAACCTAGTCCCAAATAATTTATTTTTGAATGGTTATAATAATTGCATTAAATAACAGTAATTTTTAAGTAGATTTTAGATAAATTGATTTTAAATAATTTACTAGGGTTTAGAGTCCACCAATGTCTATTTATTATTTATTTTATATTTTAATTCCAAGAAATTCAGGGAATAGATTCTGAAATCAATCTCACTATTTCCCTATAGATTTGACAATAAGTACAAAATTATAATTCAAATATAGATTTTCCTTCGCTTAAAAATGTAATTTCTAAGCATTATATGTATCTAATTTAATGGAAAACAAATAATCAAAGAAATTAACTAATATCAATAATCACAAAGCAGTAACTATCTAAAAATACGTGATATAATTGATGAAATAATATTCCCATATTGAAGCGAAAATCATAATCGTTAAAAATATTTATTTGGAATTATTATATAAATATTAATAATAATATAGACATGGTTTCATCATAACCCCAGTAAAAGAAAATTACTCACTCATAATAACAACACAAATAAATAAATATTCCATAATATTATTACACAAATATAATTTTATTACACAATATTTTTTTTCTCTCCCTTACAATAATATCTCTCTATTTTTTCTCCTTTTTTTTTCCTCTCCAAACACTACACAATCATCCCCTATTTATACTACTTCAAAATCAATAAAATAATCATTTTTACAATTAAAAATTCCACCCCCAACAATAATACACGGCTGCCATGAGTGCTGATGTCATGGATGACATCAGCACAGAGTTGAAATTCCGGTCCAATCAGGTGTTGACACGTGGAACAATATGGTCCGTCTATTTAATTGTCCTTCGAACGGTCATAACTTCTTCATACGAACTCGGATTTTGATGAATTTTTTTTTAAAACGATCGTCTCGACGAGACGAATAAAGTGAGACCAGTCGTGACTATATTTGAGTTTTGTAAAAATATCGCCCTTGAACCAATTGATCTGTCTTGTACCGGTTGGTTAACCTGCAGATATAATTTAATTCCAATTAATTATCCAAAAATGACATAAAATTATAGAAAATTCTAAGAAAATGAAATAATATAAATATATGGTAAAACGAATAAATTATCACACAAAACACACAATTATATACATAAAATACTAATAAAAATATTACTCAAAATATACTAAACAAATTCCCCACACTTATCTTTTGCACGTCCCTGGCAAATCTTATACCCGAGTTATAATACTCATATGCTGAAAAAATCATGACAAAACCAATATCAAGAGAGAACAAGTGATCATGACCCAAGTGAGATCAGAGAAAAATAGGATGCCGCACCAAATTCTAACAACTTCATTGAGAATCGAATGCCAAAAGATTCAATACCCTCACAGTGGATATCACTCTTCACTCAAGTGTATATACGGGATATTCGAGAAGAGTTCACTCATATCAAAGCATAATGTGTCATTACCATATGCTTGGTCAAAAATCAAATCTCCACTACTTAAAAATAAACTCATGCATAAATCAAAAGGTCTTTCATTTGGTTGTAACGTGGCTTTGGGAATGGGTAGGATAAAGGGAAAATTATGAGGTTTGCTAGCCAAGATCAATTGTGAATTTAGATGCATAACAAATCCTACAAATAACAATCAACACCCCCCCTTCTGTAATGAAAACTCTCAACCCATCATCCCCAAGTTATTCTGTACATGGTATTTGAATATTCATCTGGTAAGGTCATACTCTTGTGTAAGGAAAAGTATGCAATGGATCTTCTGGAAGGATTTATGTATCACTTAAAGGATAGTTCAAGTGCTATTTTATGTATATATAGTGATGATTTTCGCACTTGACCTCCCGTTTTTTTTTTTTTTTTTTTATTTAGGCCGTTTTTTTTTGGTCGTATTGAATCTTTTGGTCCGTATATATATATATTTTTTTTTTTAAACGGTATGATTTTCACTATTCGATTCTCGTAAATGTGAGACGATCGTTTTAAAAAAAAAATTCATCAAAATCCGAGTTCGTATGAAGAAGTTATGACCGTTCGAAGGACAATTAAATAGACGGACCATATTGTGCCACGTGTCAACACCTGATTGGACCGGAATTTCAACTCTGTGCTGATGTCATCCATGACATCAGCACTCATGGCAGCCGTGTATTATTGTTGGGGGTGGAATTTTTAATTGTAAAAATGATTATTTTATTGATTTTGAAGTAGTATAAATAGGGGATGATTGTGTAGTGTTTGGAGAGGAAAAAAAAAGGAGAAAAAATAGAGAGATATTATTGTAAGGGAGAGAAAAAAAATATTGTGTAATAAAATTATATTTGTGTAATAATATTATGGAATATTTATTTATTTGTGTTGTTATTATGAGTGAGTAATTTTCTTTTCAAGTTATGATGAAACCATGTCTATATTATTATTAATATTTATATAATAATTCCAAATAAATATTTTTAACGATTATGATTTTCGCTTCAATATGGGAATATTATTTCATCAATTATATCACGTATTTTTGATAGTTATAAATTCCCCTTGCTTTGTGATTATTGATATTAGTTAATTTCTTTGATTATTTGTTTTCCATTAAATTGGATACATATAATGCTTAGAAATTACATTTTTAAGCGAAGGAAAATCTATATTTGAATTATTATTTTGTACTTATTGTCAAATCTATAGGAAATAGTGAGATTGATTTAATCTATTCCCGAATTTCTTGGAATTAAAATATAAAATAAATAATAAATAGACATTGGTGGACTCTAAACCCTAGTAAATTATTTAAAATCAATTTATCTAAAATCTACTAAAAATTTGTTATTTAATCCAATTATTATAACCATTCAAAAATAAATTATTTGGGACTAGGTTAGAATTTAATATAATTTGGTTCAAAACGATAGGAATCATTTGACTTCACTAAGATAGTCCTCCCCGTGGAATCGACCTTGCACTACATATCTACATCGAACAAATCGCAAGGCCATGAAAGATAAGACTAAAGAATCAAACCAACAACAAGTTTTTGGCGCCGTTTAGAGGCGCAAACGAAGTATAAGAAGACCGTCACCAAGTTAGTTGAATTCTTCTACTTGTTATTTATTTTATCGCTTTTCTTTATTATTATCTGCCTTTTTTAATATCTCATTAGTTGTAGAATTTATTTTATTCATAAAGAAAAATCAAAAACTTTAAAAACTTTTAATAATAAATATAAGTAATAATAATAAAATCTACTGTTCATTTTCGTAAAAATAATAATAAAATAATAAAAAAATTAAAAAGTCCAAAAATATATAAAAATATAAGAAAAATCAAAAACTTTAAAAATTCAGAACTTATTTATTTTTATTTAAAAAAAAAAAGAGATCTGGAAAATACAAAAAGTTTCAGATTTTAAGGTAATATTTTTGTAATTTTGGTATATTAATATTATAAAAATCAAAAATTTTAATTTAAATTCGAAAAAAATAAAAAATAAAAATAATAAAAATAAAATAAAAATAATCTGGAATATTATTTTCCGTAATAAATAAAAATCTGAATTATTTTATTTTATTTTTAAAAGTAAAACTCGCTAGTTTTATTAAAAATTTAATTTTCATAAAAATCTAAAAAAATCAATTAAGAATTAATAATTTAAACAATCTGGAATATATATAATAAAATAAACTTTCTGAACTTTGAATTTTTTTAATAAAAACAGAATTTATTTTTTTAAAATAAATTACAATATTTTAATAAAAAGGAAAATACTAAAAAAATTAAAAGCCTGAAAATTTAAAAAAAAAAAAACAGAAACGATAATTTATAAAAAAAAAAAAACTATTTCTATTGTTTGCATAAAATAAAAGTTTGTAATTTTAATTTTTAATTACCTTTTTTAAAAGGTAAAAGCTTTTACCTTTTATAAAAACTTTTATAAAAATTGTTTTAAAAATTGTTTGCATAAAAACTGTTTTAAAAATCTGATTTTTTTATAAAAAATAAATAATATATCTTGATATATATATATATATATTAGCTCAATATTATTAGTCTAAAAATATAATAAAATTATAATAAATATAAAAATATAAAATAAATATAAAATAATACAAAAAAAAATCAGAATTTTTTTTTTTTTAATTTTTATATCTTGTCTTTAGTTCTAATAGAATCTTCTAGTGGTAAATTTAGATTGTGTTTTTAGTTGTTATTTTCTACTTACATTATTCTTAGACATTTAGTTTAGTTGTAATATTTCTCGTCGTATAATTTAGTTTATCAATAGATATTGCTTCCGTAGATCAATTAGTAAATTTATTCCTTTGCAATCTATTACATCCTATAATTTTAGTAATAATTATAATAATTATCATTATTATTAATAATAATAAAAATATAACAACTCAAAAAAAAATTAATTAAACAATAAAATCCTTTAAAAGATTCAACAAGGGATTGATATTTTTCACTCACTACTTTGTTCGATTCGAATAGAGAAAAGCTAAATATCAATCTCGTACAAACTGATTTTGAAAATCGATTGAATTTTGGCAAAAAGGCCTCTGTTGTACATGCCGAAGAAAGTTGGATTTTAAGTGCGACTGCCAGACGCTCCAACGATCTGGAAGTTCGATCGACTATCATAATTTGGTTTGTATGCAAAGTTAAAAAAAATTATAATATCGGTGAATGCAAGTTTGGCAACGAAATAATAAAGGTCGATTAACGAGAAGAAAATTGTCCTTAACTAAAATTGAAGTTCAACAAACGAAACCGATACCAAAAATGGACGAAATCGAAAATCGGAATAATCAAGTTGCAAAAGAAAAACTTTAATAGAATATTTTTCTCCGGTGAGTGCTAATTCTCCCTCTTGCATAGTGTTGCCTACGACTAATGCAACTCATTTCGAACTTAAACCATCAATAATTCAACTTCTTCCATCTTTTCACGGTTTGGAAAGAGAAGATCCGTATATGCATGTCAAGGAATTTCGATATTTGTTCTACTTTCCGATTCCAAAATTTCTCCGATGAATCATCAAACTTAGATTATTTCCATTTTCTCTCAAAGATAAAGCAAAATTGCTAAATTCTCTTCAAGCAAGAACAATTACTAGTTGGGACCAACTAGTGAATAAATTTCGCAAAATTTTTCCAATGTCCAAAACGATAGTCTTAGAAGAGAAATATCCGAATTTTTCCAAAAAGAAAATGAAGAATTTTACGAGTGTTGGGAAAGATTTAATGATTTAATCCTTAAGTGTCCCCATCATGGTTTTGAAATATGGCGTTTGGTAAAATATTTTTATGACGGTTTAACTCCAAACAATCGCCAATTAATCCAATCAATGCATGGTGGAAAATTTCTTCACCTTATTGAGACGAAGCTTGGAATGCACTTGAAAATATGTCAATTAATTCACAACAATGGAATTCACTCGACTCTAGAGCCAAATCGATGCATACGACCCCAAAAAGGTGGAATTTACGAGGTTAAACAAGATGTTGAAATAAAATCTACTATAGATGATTTAGTACGAAAAGTGGATGCGTTAGTCTTGAAGCAATCCATCCTCGTCAAACTCAAAAATGAATTTTGCATTTCATGTGCGGAATCATTTCATTCATCTCAATCTTGTCCCTCCGGTCCACAAAATCAAGAAATTTTTAATGAAGAAGTCAATGTGTTACATTCATATGGAAAATCTTCTGACACCCATTTGCTCCAACTTATAATCCAAATTGGAGGAATCATCCAAATTTTTCCCGAAGCAAAATATGCCTCCAATGAATCAAGGAGGACATCAAATGAATATGCCAAATCAACAAAATGTCCGTCCTAATCAATATCCTCCAAATACTTATCGATCCTTCTATAGTGCCAAAGAAACCATCTTTGGAAGATACGTTGCAACAATTCATGCAATCTACTCAACAAATGTTCCAATCAACTCAGAAGTCGCATACCAAACTCACAGGCTATTTCTAAGCTTGAAACACAAATTGGTCAACTTGCAGCCTTTATTGAAAGAGAAAAGGGAAAATTTCCGAGTCACCCATCCCTAATCCTAAAGGACAATATGAAGTAAACTCTTCTAACGCAGGTTCACCCATAACTACCCTTAGAAGTGGAAAAGAAATACAAAAGCCCGAATATGATCCTAAGAAAAATCAAATGAACCACAAGTTTCAAAACCAAAAGATTCTAAGGAAAAAGAAAAGCCTTACGTTCCAAAAGCTCCATTTCTGAAAGACTTATTCCAAAAGATAAAAGTGTGCAATACAAAGATATAATGGAAATATTTAAACAAGTTCGAATAAATATTCCATTCCTTGATGCTATTAAACAAGTGCCTCGCTTATTCTAAGTTCTTGAAAGATCTTTGCCTTGTAAAAAGAAGAACAAATGTTCCAAGAAAGGCATTTTTAGTGAACATGTTAGCTCAATAATCCAAAATAAAACTCCGTTAAGTATAAAGATCCCGGTAGTCCTACAATATCTTGTGTCATTGGAGATCACATCATTAAACGAGCCTTGCTTGATTTAGGAGCCAGTGTGAATTTATTACCATATTCTGTTTATACACAACTTGGATTAGGGAGCTAAAATCAACATCCGTGATACTTCAACTAGCCGATAGATCTATAAAAATACCTCGAGGAATCGTAGAGGATGTTCGATTCAAGTAGATAAATTCTACTTTCTGTTGATTTTATAGTCATAGACACCGAACTCGTTGAGAATACCAAAGATCAAATCCTGTTATTTTAGGAAGGCCATTTTTAGCTACTTCAAATGCATTAATTAATCGTAGAAATGACATCATAAAATTTTCTTTTGGAAATATGATTGAACTAAATATGTTTAACATTTCTCAACAACATGATGATCTTGATGATGTCTGTGAGGTAAATATGATAGAGAGTATGGGTCCTTATTTCTTTCCAAAAATGGATGATGATGATCTTTTTGAAAGTTTGTCTTGCTCATTTTGGCTCGATTTTGACATCGACAATTCAATTAATGAAGTAAATTCTTTACTAGAGTCTACACCATTATTGGATAATGATAAATGGAAAGCTAAAACCGAACCACTTGAGAGCCAAATGAATAATGAAGTAACTATTGAGGATTCAAAGATAGAGCTCAATCCATTACCCGAATCTCTAAAATATGCATTTTTAGGGCCATCGAAACCCCACTCGTCATCATAGCATCGATTTAGATGAAGAACGAGAAGATAAGTTAATCAATGTTCTTAAAGAACATAAAGAAGCAATAGGACCATCTCCGATATTAAAGGTATTAATCCTTCTATATGCATGCATCGAATTCACCTTGAAGAAAATGCGAAAACTTCCCGAGAATTTCAAAGAAGACTAAATCCTAATTTGAAAGAAGTTGTAAGAGCTGAAATAATCAAACTCTTAGATGTATGGATCATCTACCCTATTTCTGATAGCTCTTGGGTCAGTCCTGTTCATATGGTTCCAAAGAAATCTGGCATAACTGTAATCACAAATGAAGAAAATGAACTTGTTCCAACCAGAATTCAAACTGGATGGAGAGTCTGTATTGATTACAGAAAATTGAACTCTGTTACAAGAAAAGATCACTTTCCACTTCCTTTTATTGATCAAATGCTAGAAAGGTTAGCCGGCCATGCCTATTATTGTTTTCTTGATGGATATTCCGGCTATAACCAAATTCCCATTGCTCCTGAAGATCAAGAAAAAACCACTTTTACCTGTCCTTTCGGTACTTTTGCTTACCGACGAATGCCATTTGGTCTGTGTAATGCACCTGCTACTTTTCAGCGGTGTATGATGAGCATTTTCTCTGACATGGTTGAGCGTTTTTTGAAAATTTTTATGGATGATTTTTCTGTATTCGGATCTAGCTTTGATGAATGTTTACACCACTTAACCCAAGTGTTGGTTAGGTGTAAGGAGAAGAATCTTGTCCTAAACTGGGAAAAATGTCATTTTATGGTTAAAAAGGAATTGTCTTAGGACATGTGATTTCTGAAAAAGGAATTGAGGTGGACAAATCTAAAGTTGATTTAATATCCAGTCTTCCACCCCCACGAACGATTAAAGAAATTCGGTCATTCTTAGGCCATGCTGGTTTTTACCGTCGATTCATCAACGATTTTAGTAAAATCTCAAGGCCATTATGTAATTTACTTTCAAAAGACACACCTTTCGTATTTGATGATCATTGTCTAAAAGCTTTTAAGACACTCAAATCTATGTTGAGCTCTGCACCTATCATCAAATCTCCAAAATGGAATCTTCCTTTTGAAATAATGTGCGATGCATCCGACTATGCCGTCGGTGTAGTATTGGGTCAAAGAGAAAATAAATTGCCAATCGTAATATATTATGCAAGTAGAACTCTAAATGATGCCCAATTAAATTATTCTACAACGAAAAGAATTGCTTGCGATCTTTTTTGCTTTAGACAAATTTCGACCTTACTTGATTGGTTCAAAAGTCATAATTTACTCCGATCATGCTGCATTAAAATATCTTCTTTCTAAGAAAGATGCTAAACCTCGCTTGATCCGTTGGATTCTATTGTTACAAGAGTTTGACTTAGAAATTCGAGATAAAAAAGGTGTTGAAAATGTTGTTGCTGATCATTTGTCTAGGCTAATCGTGAATTTTACTGATAAAGAACCTCCCATTAATGAAACTTTCCCTGATGAACAACTCATGTCTGTTTCTCAAATACCTTGGTATGCAGACATTGTCAATTACCTTGTTACTGGTAATAGCGGGTGAGTTCACGGAAACACCAACTAGATTTTTACCAGGGCTTGGAAAAAGTTCATATGCCAAGAAACGACGAGCAAAGAAAATCGCCGTTTGCTACAAATGTGCTAGGTGGAACTGTGATTCAAGATGTCGATCTTTAGGAATTCCTTCCACAAACAGAGAAGATAAAATTCAGTTCATCAAGGATGGTCTGAATAAGGAGAATTTAGATGATATCGAAATTTCTCTTGACACGCATCCTAGTGGACTCGTACATTACAGGATTCGATGTTTGTGGAATAAATTCAAACCAGAATATGAACAACGTCTTGGGAATCTGACGTTAAAAGACCCTGTTTGCCAATTTGTAAGAAAATTGGATGGGAAGCTTCTCCCAGACTCATAGAAGGCGTTTAAGCCGTTTCTGAACGTAAAATCAGAGGAAGATGTGAGCCACAATCACAACTACTGTACATACACGTGAGTATCTTTATTTTTTGTAGTTTTTTTAGATTTTCCGAATAAAAACGTGATACGCAATAAATGCATTCATTATTCTATTGAGTAGTTGAAGCGCAATTAACGCGTCACAGATTTGATAAATCTTTTTACTTTATTTTGCATCTATAAATAAACATTGCGGTTGTTTCTTTTACGCATCCCTCAAACTTGTATTCTTTTCATTATCTCTCTAAGTAATTTTCTTTTCAAAAAAAAAATGGAATCATCATCTTCCGCAAAAAGATTTAACTCCATCCGCATTTTTGGTGGAGCTTGTCATGGGAAAGAGGCTTGCTTTCAAGCGACCCACAACTTGGGTCGTACCTTAGGAAAAAAATGCATTCATGTAGTTTACGGAGGAGGAAGTCTAGGATTAATGGGACGTCTTCGCCTATCTGGAAGGAGTAAGAGTGTTGGGAATCATTCCAAACCTCCGGTGAAAGTAAAATCATGGAGCAACTATTGGAGATGAGTTGAGTGTGAATATGCAAGACCGCATAACTCACATGATAAATAATGCCGATGCCTTTATCACCCTTCCGTGGTTTTGGCACTCTTGAGGAACTTTTTCATGTGGTTACGAGCCCACTAAATGTTCAAACGAAACCAATAGGTCAGCTAAATGTCAATGGTTACTTCGATGTTTTACTATCTTTCAACAACAACTCTTATGAAAAAGGTATTATATCTGAGCGTCATAAAAGAATAATAGTAGTTGCAAAAACACCAGAAGATCTGAACAAAAACTTATTGCATTTGTTCTGAACTGCACCCGACTCTAGCTAATATTGTTTGGATGGAAGATTTCACTGTGCGGAAACGCAAAATTGATACATTCCTTTCCCTCTGATATCCCACTTCATCCCTCTTGTTGTTTTTACTTTTTAGCGAGTGTAAAAATCGTGAAAATGATGGCAGCTTAAGGAGTTTTCTTTTCGATCTCTTGACGCGCATCTATCCACGATTTATGTATTGTTATTTCTATTACTGTACTTTTTCTGTTTGTTTTTAATAAAAGCATTGATGGCAGCGTAAGGCGACTCTTCGGACTCTCTTGAAGCGCATCTAGGTTGTTTGTGTTATACTTCCGGGTATATATTTTCTTTTGTTGTTTTGCCACACTTATTTCTTGCAGGTCCAAAAAAAAAAAAGGCTTGAGCAAAGCGTCGTCTTTCATAAACAGGGAAGTCTTATTTAAACCCTTACTCCATTGTTCTTTTTACACAATAAGGATATTGTTTATAATTAAGTGTGGGGGAAGGTGTATATCTATATCTATATATATATATATATATATGCAATATTAAATAAAAAAAAAGGGCTGAAAATCACGGCACCATTTTCTTGAGAAAACGTTAGTGAAAAAATCATTTTTGGGATATTTCACTGGTTTTGATAATGGATTTGGATGAAGGTGTATGGGATTCAGTACACAACACCCTTTTTGTGAGTTTTGAGCCTTAGAGCAATCCTTATATATACGCTCTATATTTTTTGTTGTGTGGTCAAACATATTGTGTTCATTCTAGAACTTGCTCATTTATACATTTCGAGACTACATTCATAAACTCTTGCATTAAGATGATAAAGGCAATTAGGATTAACCCTTGTTGGCTTATATTTTTCCCACCCATTATATTTTATCCTTAGAAGCCCCATTGAGCCTGAGCCTATTTCTTTGATCAAGCACATTACTTTAGCCATTATCCATTCTTGTTGATGACTCATCCATTTGCACCCTTTAGTCAAAGATTTAATTGTGAACTAGATGTGTGACAAATAGGGGCCGATGTTCATAAGAGTATTGTGGAGATTAAGAGCTTTTGTTGAAAGTGAAAGGGTGTGAAGTACATTGGAGTATTGAACCAAAAAAAAAAATATAAATAAAGGCCAAAAAAAAAAAAACTTGTTGTTGGTTTGATTCTTTAGTCTTATACTCGCAAGCGCACGATTTGTTCGATGTAGATATGCGGTGCAAGGTCGATTCCACAGGGAGGACTATACTAGTGAAGTCAAATGATTCCTATCGTTTTGAACCAAATTATATTAAATTCTAACCTAGTCCCAAATAATTTATTTTTGAATGGTTATAATAATTGCATTAAATAACAGTAATTTTTAAGTAGATTTTAGATAAATTGATTTTAAATAATTTACTAGGGTTTAGAGTCCACCAATGTCTATTTATTATTTATTTTATATTTTAATTCCAAGAAATTCAGGGAATAGATTCTGAAATCAATCTCACTATTTCCCTATAGATTTGACAATAAGTACAAAATTATAATTCAAATATAGATTTTCCTTCGCTTAAAAAATGTAATTTCTAAGCATTATATGTATCCAATTTAATGGAAAACAAATAATCAAAGAAATTAACTAATATCAATAATCACAAAGCAAGGGGGAATTTATAACTATCAAAAATACGTGATATAATTGATGAAATAATATTCCCATATTGAAGCGAAAATCATAATCGTTAAAAATATTTATTTGGAATTATTATATAAATATTAATAATAATATAGACATGGTTTCATCATAACCCCAGTAAAAGAAAATTACTCACTCATAATAACAACACAAATAAATAAATATTCCATAATATTATTACACAAATATAATTTTATTACACAATATTTTTTTTCTCTCCCTTACAATAATATCTCTCTATTTTTTCTCCTTTTTTTTTCCTCTCCAAACACTACACAATCATCCCCTATTTATACTACTTCAAAATCAATAAAATAATCATTTTTACAATTAAAAATTTCACCCCCAACAATAATACACGGCTGCCATGAGTGGTGATGTCATGGATGATATCAGCACAGAGTTGAAATTCCGGTCCAATCAGGTGTTGACACGTGGCACAATATGGTCCGTCTATTTAATTGTCCTTCGAACGGTCATAACTTCTTCATACGAACTCGGATTTGGATGAATTTTTTTTTTAAAACGATCGTCTCGACGAGACGAATAAAGTGAGACCAGTCGTGACTATATTTGAGTTTTGTAAAAATATCGCCCTTGAACCAATTGATCTGTCTTGTACCGGTTGGTTAACCTGCAGATATAATTTAATTCCAATTAATTATCCAAAAATGACATAAAATTATAGAAAATTCTAAGAAAATGAAATAATATAAATATATGGTAAAACGAATAAATTATCACACAAAACACACAATTATATACATAAAATACTAATAAAAATATTACTCAAAATATACTAAACACAAATGCCGACTCAATCGACCCAAAAGACCGACAGCCTAGGTATCCATAAACCTAATCTTCGATACCATATTCTGTAACACCCCCAAGTTATTCAGGGTATATTACAGCGCCGTGAGCCCCGCCGTGGGACCCACAAGGCTAAACATACGCGGAACTATAAACTTGACCGATAAGGTCTACATACAATAGAATGAAAGACGATACAAATGGTATTCAAAACCATAACCAATGAAACCATATACATCACTGCACAAATCAATACCTCGGCAACACAGGCCTAACATCAAGGAAATCAAATACAATACTCGAGTATTAAAAATCCATTCCAAGACAACAACACTGAATGGGGGAATCCAAGAAAAATAACCGGAGACAAGACACGATCACACTTGCCCATCATCTTCATGCCGACCCGATACCCGTCTGTCCGCGCTCCCGAACTCAAATACATGAAACGTATTTCCCATAAAGGGGTTAGCCGTCGAATAGCTAGTGCAAGTATAACAATATGAAACATAATACTCCTCGACAATAAAGTAAATGTAATCCGTCAATTCATCAATATCCGTCAATTCATCAATTTAAGACTAGTATTCCTAATAACCAAATCTCATAAGACGTATGCGAATGCCGTAGAAACGGTTCGTTCTCACCTCATACGCCGTTACGTATGTGAATGCCGTCAAAACGGTTCGCTCACCTCATACGCCGATACATGTAGGAATGCCACAAACGGTTCGCTCATTACATGCCAATCAATATATCTATGAATGCCGTAAAATGGTTCGCTCATGATATGCCATCAATATTTCTTACTTTCAAAGTCGAGAACGCATAATCATAAATGTATACTTGCCTTTAATAAACGCATCAAGATCCCAAGAACACGGTTCGACCGGAAGCTTGAACCACGAAGAAGACAACGAACGGAAGGGTTTCACTTGAGTTCTTCACAAGGATTTCGTCCCTAAGTCATATCAATGATAAATCAACAATCGTAAATGCGATGAATAATAATCGTACAACGCACAAAACCCCCTCTTAGACCTTTTGTCGGACACCTTCAAGGCGTCGACTAATAACTCAACCAAAACGACGAACCAATACAATCCAACCGTGGAATAACGATGGAAATGATAGAATACACCTAAATCATCATCAATCCATCACTAATCTAATTTACTACGGATTAAAAGGATGAAGTCAAACAAAATCCCCAATTTCCAACATAAAATTCGAAGTGTTCTTGAATAATCTTTCAATAATCCGATGAATACTCCAACAAGTCCATAATCATGCGTATATCACTTCATACCCCATGATTTTAGCATCCAAAACATTATTACCCAATACAAAATCGAAATCCAAGATGTTGAAGAAATTACCTCTTGAAGATCCAAGCACTATGATTCGAAGAGCACACGATAGAACGATGATCCGGGCTTCACAATCGAAAAGAGATGAAGAGAAACCATATACTCAAGTGATAGGTGAAGAAACCTTCCTCTCTCAAGCCTTTCCTCTCGTGTGATGGTGAAGAAATGAGGAATATCGGTTGAAACGCGCAGAAAAACGCAGATATATAGGGTAATCATGTGTGCCGCGGCTCAAGATATGTGTGCCGCGGCACAGGCCCAAAATTCGCTCCTGTGGCTCGGCGGTGTGCCGCGGCTCAGCCTGTGTGCCGCGCACCGGTACAGGCGGTTTTGGCCAAATCTGGAAAATGAGAGTGACCCAGCTATTTCGACCATAACTCTCTCGTCTGGACTCCGATTGACTCACCGTTTGAACCATTGGAAAGCTAACTCGATGCTTTATATTATTGCAAAGATTCAGAATTTTTGGAGTTTCCAAGAATTTACGGTAATTTAACAAAGTCGAACTTATATGTGGAAAAGTCGCTAAAGAACACGGAATTCAACAGAACGATACCGAAACGAACTCGGATGACAAAAAGTGTAGATTTAATCATTCTCAGGATGACTAAACGGTCCCAAGAAAGTCGTCAAAATAGACTTCCGCCAAAAATAGAAAATTTCCGGGAAACAAAATTACGGGTATTACACTGCGTACATCTTACCCTCATCAGACCCTGCTCTGAGCGGGATATACTGGGTATGTTTGGTTTGGTTTGGTTTTATATAGGTGTGGCACTTTTGTAATTTTTCAACAAAGAGGGGTAATACAGTAATTTCACAACCATTTTTCCGGCTCATTTTTCCCTTAGACGGCATATTAATATATAGAAGTGTTATGAAATCGAAATATCGTAGAGGGGATTTAGAGAGAGAATAGAGAATGATTCTATTTATAGGAAAACTTCAGATGGCACAATCGTAATTATATAATTACATCAGGGGCATAATAGTCATTCACACTATATAAAAACAAAGGGGTAATTGAAACGTCACTTTCATGGTATATTATAACACTCCTCCTTGAATGACTATTTACATAAATATCTGCTGAATTAGTTTGAAGAAAAACCCAATGGGAGAAAAACTTTCAAACTGTTTGTATTGGAGCTTGTGGCAATCATATCATGTTGCATCATAATGTTGCTAGGAAATCTCAGTGGGATAAAACTTCAGCAATCTGTGATTTCATAAATTTGCTCCCGCTTGATAGTTCTTATTCTTGTGCCGTCTCAGTAAAACCTCGTGGGACAAAAACTGGGTGAATCTGTCATGTATATAATTCGTTGTTGGGAGTATCCACGTGTTACCTCATTAAAACCTTATCAAGAAAACCGAGTGGAAAAAACTTGATCGAAGGAAAAAGAGCACAACTACTCCTTCTATTTTCAAGCTTTGAGGAATAATCTTGATCTTTATAGTGTTCCTCATTATGCCATGAATATGCCTCGTTAAAACCTTATTAGGGAAAACCCAATGGGAAAAATTATAATTAATATAAAAGAGTACATTATTCATACTAATACGCCATTCCAGTTACCTCGTTAAAAACCTTGTTAGGAAAACCCAATGGGACAAAACCTCAGTCAAGGGAATTGGGAAAAAGAGTGCAACACATATTTTATATAAATATGCCCCAGGCATTTCAATGATCCTCCACGGATTATCATTTTCAGTGCAGTTTGTAATATCGAACTCATATTCATTGCAATATATTCCAAATTTCTTTTGGAGGTTGGTTGTGATTAAGCTGCCTCGTTAAAAACCTTGCTGAAAAACCCAGTGGGATAAAACCTTAGTCAAGGAAAAGAGTACAACATATAATTTTCTTTCACAACACCTTATTTTGAGTGACTGCACGCACTGATAATATGTTCAAAATTTCCTCACGAGTCACTTTTAGTAAGCCCATATGTTTCGTTTTGTTATAAGGGCATAATTTCCCATTGATATCCTCATTTCATTCATAGCGCTATATTGTGTCGACACATTTCAACATTTATTTCTCCATGGCAACATAACTTGTCGAGATATCTCATTATCAATCATTTATAGTTATGTCTATATACTTCAAAAGTATAAGCCTCCTTTTATCATTTGCTTTGATATATATTCGGGGAATTATTATGTATTTATCAAAGCGGTTGTAGTTGGTACCAAAGATTAATAATCTGTCATGCATCTTTGAACTTCAAGTTCATATTTCAGTTGTGAGGATATAGTGTGATGCATTTCACATATTTCTAACTACCAATACTCCCCCTCATGCTAAGAGATTTCTTGAGCACCAAACTCGTATGCCGGTATCTCAGTATTCATCTTCAGTCATGGGAGTTTATATATTATGTTCTCGATATTGGCTGGAGGACTTCAAATAGTATGCCAATTGATATCCCACTTGTATGCGCATATCTTGATCCTTTCTGGGATCTATTCAAGTTTATTTGGGATATATTACTAGCTTTATCTGATCTGGAATATATGCTCAAATCGTGAGCAATCATCTCGTAAATTTCTGTTTACGAGTCATATACACATATGACTATCTAGTGGATCCATAATATCTAGTAGTTCACATGTAGAGGAAGTGGGCCCATACTCCCCCTTAATATATTCCAAATTTTAGGAATTCATTCCCAATATTGACTAGTAGTGATATTAATCGAGAATAAATATTTGAAGACGATGTGTCTATATCACCATATAGATATTTTACCGGCATATCACATCATCTTTCGGTGCCATTATTACACATCATTTTCAACATGGAGTCGCCGCTCCCACATGTCATATTATGTTTATTATTCAAATAGAACTGTAGTTCATATGCTTCTGGACGCGGAGTCAAATCCCATACGCGTAATTACAATCTATAAATAGATTATTATTGTATTCACAAAACTCACTTATACTGAGGGTCTGAATATCATAATGGATTCGACGCTTTCAAATCTTCGTAAATATTACTCATCTCTTCCAGTGAATATCATAAAAAGAATTTATCGAGCTCGACTCGAAAGATTAATGGTGCTAATGAGAAATGGCATCCCAGAAGATATTCGATGGTTGATTGAGACACAAGTTCGACTATCTGACGAATTTTCAAATTCATTTAAGTACATGCTAGGTACAGGTCATCTCTAACCCAAATACTTTGTATACATAAGAGAAGTAATCAAGTAAACACCTCCCCCATCCAAGAAATAATCAAGTAAACACCTACACCTCCCCCATCCAAGAAGTAATCAAGTAAACACCTCGACCAGTCTTTAAAAGGCCTCCACCTTAAGTGAAACAACCACCTCCCCCATCCAAGAAGTAATGATACTGAGATAAAAAAAAAAAAAAAAGGAGATTGACTTTTTCCAAAATAGATATCACTTTCAGCATATCTGTAATTTCGTATGCTCCATGCATCACTTTGAATTTAGTTAGTAGCATCATAGACCTCTGATGGTATTCCAGTACGCCTTTGATCACCTATATTAAATTATAATACAGATGTATGACAAAAATATTTTAATCAATATTTTAATTTCATTATATCACTTTGAATCGGACCATTTCTTTTTCCATAGACTTGAGTCTTAATAAACCTTATTCGCCCATTCAATAATAGTCCCAGTGTTGTAAGAGTATACATTAGTGGTGAAGAGGTGTCTATCTGACTGATGATCTGTTTGGCTTGTTCTTTTCGGTTGCATGCTGCTACTTGTTATGACAAATTGACAATGCTACTGGTAATGTATCAGTTGTGAAGCAGTGGAAACCAAACAAATAACAAAGCATTCTTAATTACATGTCTTGACCTGCAACAGCACTAATCAATATAAAAGTTCATGGCAAAAAGGCTTGGTGACTAGATTAAATGCGGTAGCCACCAACAGACAGGGCATATGCTCCATCCAGCATGACTGTTTCAATTGGCTTGAACTCCTTTCGTCTGTCGTAACGAGTAAAAGGATCTTTAACATGGCCAGTTGAATTGTCGTTTACCTATATAGTTCACACAACTCATCAAAATGATTTAAGAAAGATACCAACGACATTATTATACTTAGTAAATTCAATATTATAATTGAAAAACAAACCTGTGTGGAGATCATGTAATGTCCACCAGCTCTAAGATAAAAATGTGCATTATTAACTATAAAATTCACCTCCGGACAATGCACCTTGACAAACACAAAACCAATATCCCTACTACGTAAAAGAGAAAACTAAAATGTGAAGATGATATAGCATTACTTAAAAATAATATACAATAAAAGCATTGTCCACATATATAAGCATTTAATACGAAAGAGTGCGAAACAATTAAACATAGTATGGGGCAGTAGAGAACCTGCTGTCTAGGAGGATGATCAGGACAATGATCAATCTCAGCGAAGATCACATCCACCATACCAACAAGCATGCGGTAATGCCAATGGCCATATGGATATTTCTCAGTAATTGTCACAACATTTGGCCTCTTCCCCGCCATGTCTACAACAGCATCACCATCAGAGAACCCCACTACATAGACCAAACCATCCTGCAGATGAAATAGATATGTTTTTATACTACTGAAGCACACATCTAGGCAAGGTATAAACGATAAGAGATAAATGACCGACAATAGACCACAAAACTTACCGGGCCAACAAGATCAGACAAATTAGAAACAGTAAGTCCACATACATTTCCCACATATAAAACACGAGAGCCATGTTTCTGAAAAACATAAAATAAAGCATAATTATTTAAATTAATTAATTTATTGCACAACTCATGCTATTCCAGGTTCCAACATAGGATAATACTTACAATCCATATATTGGTAACACCACCAAGGATTGCAGCACCCAACTTCGATCTAAGCGGATCCCACACTCTGTACTCGACTTCAGTTCTTTCCTCATTCTGAGATATAAAGGCTGAAATAAGTCCCAACACAAAAAACTAGGACGGCAGGTGGAAACATAAAGCTCTGAATTACTGTACATTAAACATTGATAACAGTTAAAAAGGCCAAAAGACCAATTTGAAGCCAGGGCCAGCCCAGGGTTTTATGGCCTAGTGCGAAAAAAAATTGGGCTCTTATAAAAAAACAGTTGAAGCAAATTGGAGTTAAGTCATATATCTTACAATGTCAATTGCAGTTAAGCTTTTACTCAACTCGTGGTTCAAACATATTAGTCTGTCTATTACCATTAGCGATCCCTAACTAGCTAAATTCAATCATGAGAAAGCTTTGTAATACTTGCTAGAAATGAATTCACATAACATCCACTATTTAGTCAAAGAGCACAATATGCCAGCAAGAATCCGGATTGCGATAAACCCAAAAGCAATCCATAGCATCGCAATAAGATTAAGATTTAAGAGGTTGACAATTTATCCGCAATCTCTAGTCTATGTCTGTTAACATAACATTTTGAATATTTGCGAAATACAAAAAACTTCCATCCGGTCCGTGCATTTGTAACCTTGCTTGGATAGGTCTTAGCTAATAGCGGCCACCATGTCACTATAATGTTCTCTGCCAAAATATGTGTTCACTACAAATAAACCACATAGTTGACGATACAAAAATATGTACTGGGTTGTTTTTGGAAATGGCCGTAACTCAAATACTCATGTATCCATTTTTCACACACCTGGAGTTTATGTACAAAAGAAGATAAGATGTTAAAGGTATATGCATACTCACGCATATATTGTTAATGCACAAGAGACTAAGGTTTTTAATGGACAAAATGGTTGTATGTTATATACAATTTATTTGTTTTCATCTACAGCATTTATAACTTATAAAGTGATTAGAATTTTCAAACACTAATTGAGTACTAATGCGTTGGTAACATGTGACCTGGAGAGCGTTTTCAACATAAAGATAATAATATCCATGGATATTCATGAAGTACATAAATCAATTAAGAGGCAGATAGTAATCAAATATAAGTCGACTCACCTGCACACGAATTAATTTTTCACCATAAAGAGCTTCACCAGGTACTAGATTTCTTGTGCACAACACATTCTCTTTACCCTTGATGTTGAAAAATCCTTCAAATCTATGTGGCACAACCCCGACTTCTTGTTGTAAATAAGATGGTGAAACCACGACAG
Source organism: Orobanche coerulescens (assembly GCA_033398695.1). Classification (NCBI taxonomy): domain Eukaryota; kingdom Viridiplantae; phylum Streptophyta; class Magnoliopsida; order Lamiales; family Orobanchaceae; genus Orobanche; species Orobanche coerulescens. The sequence continues at coordinate 14,318,821 of CM065815.1, read as the reverse complement.
GACTTCTGGTGTTGTTGTGAAGGCGCGCCAGATTGAGTTGGGCCTTTTCCAACGCCCCAGACTGCAATAAATCAAAAGTTTGGTTTAGTACGAAATCATATATAGAGTGAATTGCACATCACAACATCGCATCCCCTAGCATATAGCCATTTTCGCTTGTGTGTACTATCTGAAATAAGTCATTTTGCATCCCCTGACTTCAAGAAACACCTCAACATGCATCCTATGATACTGTTACAGTCTATTTACACTCTTACTGTTAAAACTGATCAGGGCATTATTGGAACTATAAAGGAAAAAAATTCTTTTCCAGCCTCAACTCAATAGGCGACTAATACATTTGTAATGTAAATAAACTACTTTAATTCTTCGTATCCTAAGGTAAAATAGCACTCATACTTCTCGATACTGACACAAATATTTACAAACAATTTAACTTTTTAAGACATATTGGATCTTTACTAATTTATATTTCACATGCAAATTTTCTTGATACCCATATTTCTTGTTTTATTACTATTATAACATCTTTCTTCTAGTCTTTTAGTCTACCAGGTTTAAAGATTTCAAAAGCCTAACCCATATTAAAATGTGGATAGAAATCTCATGTGTATACAAAGATGAAGGATGGTAGCACAGGTTTTTCCATCAATTTACGTTAAAATATAATAATTTTCTTCTTTTCAACTTGCATTAAACAAATGGGTTCAAAAAAAAAAAAAAACTTGCATTAAACAAGTTATGACAATACTGCCCAGGCATTCTACCACCGTTAATTATAAACAAACTGAAATCTTGCCAAGAGGTGCATATTGATCCATTTTTTGATGTTAGGGGATGCATAATGATATAGAAGTGCAAATGACTATAGGCTAGGGGGTGTAATGTGCAGTTTACTCTCATATATATAACATATAACATATACGGGTTGTAAGTGGTAGCTTGAAGAAGGAACAACATACCTCCAAACCGATGAGTTTGTAAATTTTGTCCCGCAAACCACGCATGACATCATCGGTCAGAATACCACTTTGGACCCCCAGTCCAGTTTTCTTTAATATCATTCCTCCCAAATGTGAATCAGACGTTGCAAGGGAATAGCAATTTTTTCTAGGGTGTGGAAGATTTTTCTCGAGGAAGTGTTTTAGCTTGTGAGTCACAGTTGCTACAGAAGAAACAAATATACGAATTTGTGTAGAAAGGGTAGGATATACGTGGAAGAAGTGTTTTAGGCCGATAAGAACTTACACTTGGATATAGCATTGATTTGAAGGAGAGCGTCCTGATGAGATGAAAAGCGTTGAAAATCTATGAGCTCAAAGGGTTGGGGGGAGCCATTGATGTAGTCCTCGACTGCTTGAAACTTGCTCGTATCAACTCGACTGATTCCGTTGGCAAGAAAAAGGGCGTATCCGGAGGCACATTCAAAAAGGAGATGAATCGACGTAACTTGCTGAGAAACATAAAAGTGGTCTGGTCTAATCAATCAAACCAATTTATGTATAATCATCATCTCATCTCGAGTATAATATAAACAAACACTAAGAATCAACAAACAAATAAACTGATACTTACAAAACACCAGCAATTGAAATAGTCAATAATATTAATTGCGAAAAATAATTTACCCTCCCATAGGCACGATTAATATCTCCAAGAGTGCTCACTCTAATTTTCCGTGGAGGACAAAAATCACCATCACCATCATCATCATGTCTTTTTCTAATTGCAGCTTCTGCCATTGGAACCGTTTTCCCCTGATTTGTTCTGCTTTGCGCGGGCCGGCTTTGGGGGCAAAGAGTTTCGTTTCGATCCAATCTATCTACCTGTTAACCTGTCCTCTATGCCGTATATGATACCACCATTAGACAAAAATTAGGGCAAAACTGTGTATTATTCTATTGATTACACCCCTTTAAATTGAGAAAAATCCAAACAAGCAGGTCTAATCATACTTTAACTAGGAAAGCCCGCAAATTAACAGACTTAGGCACACAATGAGTATTATTACTTTAACACTCTCTCTTGTGCCTAGTTTACAAGCGCATGTCATGTTGCCTCGTTAAAACCTCGTCAAGCAAAAACCCAGTGAGAAAAATATCTTGATCGTAGGGAAAAGAGTACAGTATCTAGACACATTAGGGATGTCAATGGGTCGGGTAGGGTACGGGTATGCCTCCTCCATACCCTACCCTATTTGATTCGAATCGGGTTCGGGTATTGCCCATCGGGTAATCGGGTACTCAATGGGTATTCGGATACCCGTATACCCTATATTTAAGAATGTAAATATTTTTTAATATATATCATATATACATACAATGTAATTAATAAATTCAATTTAGTATAGTAAATATTTAAAATATAATATTTTATATAATAATATATATATAATATATAATATAATATAATCTTTGGGTATAATTTATAATAAAAATATATTTATATAATTCAAGTGAGTACGTGGGTCGGGTAATCAAGTCGAGTAATCGGGTAATATACTATACCCCTCAAGTCTACATCTCCCCCTGATTTGTACATCAATCAAGTAGTTGTTGCCTCATTAAAAACTTCGCCAAGTAACAAAACTCAATGGGAGAAAATGAACATTGGTCAAAGAAAAGAGTAAATCACATGTGATTAAGTTTCTTTATAAATCACCATTTCCTTGTGATCTTTACATCAATCTCGGAAATTGGAAAACTCTACAGCTCCCCCTAATGCTTACATTCATATATCGTTGCCTCGTTAAAAACCTTGCCAAGTAACAAAACCCAATAGGAAAATAAACCTTGGTCTAAAGAAAAGAGTGCAACATATGCAAGTATGTTCCATTATATCTCACATATTTCCCGTTCTGATCATTCCATCAATCAAGGGGATTTACAAGTTACATCATGTTCATAAATGTAAGTATGTTCATCTGTGGCAGTACTTAACCGCTAGTTCCTCACAAGTGTAGAATGATAGTTCTTAATCATGTACACTCACAGACTGATTCATGGTAAGCAATAATCATGTCGTGAAGGAGGTAGCCAAGAGGGGTTTGTGTAGTCGAATTCCAAAACATAAGCAATTCATACCAACACATACTTTGTGGTAGTTGCTTCGGCACCAGCATTTACTTTAGCATTTGCCTTTTCGTAAGCAGCTTTCTTTGCCTGCTTGTAGGAAAAGAATAGTCCCAAGTCAATGGTTTCTTTTAAGTATCAAAAGATACTCTTGATACCATTCCATTGATGTTGCGTCGATGCTGAACTAATCTAGTCAGTGAATTAACTGATGAGTGATAGCAGGTCGTGTACATTGAGCTAAGTACAATAATACGCGATTAAACTCAAGTAGGGAATTTCAGCTCCCAAAGCTCTTCGTCACTTTCCTTTAGACGAAATGGATCTTTCCTTTGCATCCAAATGTTCGACCTATCATGGGATTGCTAGTCAGGTGTCCCTTGTCCATATTAAAGTGCCTGAGAATCTTCTGGACATAGGCAGACCGGTGGAATAAATTCCACAAACTCGATGTTCTATGTCAATGCCTCGACGGAACCGAGTTTTCCGAAGATCTTTCATCTTAAACTCAGATTTCCAGTATCCGGTGGTTTCTCTTATTTCATCAAGACCGATTATGTTCATGTCATAGACATACATTGCGATGATTGTGAATTCGGAATTTATTTGTGAAGACGCAGGGACACAGTTCATCGTTCTTATATCCCTTACCAATCAAGTAGTCACTTAGACGGTTATACCATATCTTTAAGGATTGCTTCAAAACCGTAAAGTTGAGCGTTTGAATCTAAATGCAAACGCACTCCGTGGTCTAGAGTCACTTGATTTGGGTAGTGAAATGCCACGGGGACTTTCGTATATATCTTCGTATCTAGATCCCCATAGAGATACGCAGTAACCACATCCATTTAGCTATATTTCCAGTCCCTCAGAAATTACTATGCTAATCAAACAGCGAAACGTATACGTGGGAGTACATTTCCTCGTAATCAATTCCAGGGCGCTGTGAGAAGCATTACTTCGTGAACCTTGTACATTAGGATTCTATTATTCTCACTACGCTTTACGACAAAGGTTCGTTTATGTCCTATAGGCTTTATACTTGGTTAAGTTAGCACAACCTACATCAAATACCTGTCTCTTTGTCAAAGAATCTAGTTCTACATGGAATGTTTGTCTTATATCCCCCTCGTCATGATTCATGGAAAATCAAGCATGATCTCATGAAACGAGTTCATTGATGGTTAACATGTGAATTTGTGCCATACTCTACCTCTTTCTTGGGTGAGTATTTAGTCAAACCATGAGGCTTCCACCCCTTTCTTCGCAGGGAGCCACGACCTCAACCACACCTCCACCAAGTGCGGTTGCATCACCCGGTTCATTGGTGATGTGCCCCTTGGAGGGGGCTTCTAACCTTACAGACATATTTGCACCTGTAATATGAGATCTTGTCACTTGAACAATATCAATATGTAATACCTCCGGTATTCCATGCTTGATTACTTTGTACTGTGTGAATGTTTGGTAATGTGACGTCATTTCCATTTATGTATTCCATTGAGTGCTATATAATTGTACGATGTAAATGAAACGGGGGTGACGCGCCTTGACGCCGTGGGACGATCGTCGGTGCGAATATGACGGTGGCCAACGTCTTGTTCCCCGATAATTTTTGACGAGTGGAAGGGGTGGTCACCCCGAGATGGTTAGAATGTGGTATGAGGCTAAAGAATTTATATCTAACGCACGTTAGAGTTCTGTCTAACGCGCGCTATAACTCATGCCTAACATACGCTATATTTCGATTGTTACGTACGTTAGGGTAGCTATATTACGTACGTAACGGGTGGGTCGGTCTCCCGACCAGAATCTTTCTTTTGACACGGACAGAGCTACTTTCGGCGGGCTAGAGGACAAACGAGTCAACTATTCGTTACGTGCGTTATGTCCCAAATTTAACGTACGTAACACTTGGGCACATTTCGGGTAGTGAGTTCTTTACGTACGTTGTCATTACACTGTTACGTACGTAATACACCTTACGTACGTAACACTCTTATCATTAACGTACGTTACCAAAATCAAGTTTTATAAAATGGCAATTCCCTTCTTCATTTGCACGACCCAACATTATAAGCTATCACCCTTGGAGAAATTCCTAGTCCTATACCCAGTTCTTAAGCCTCTTATACACTTGAATTAACATTGAGGAGGTGGATTCTTGAGCTCCAGTGAAGATTATCCAAGTCGTTCAAGTCACTTCTCGTTCTCCTCGTAGTTCTTGTGAATCCGTCAACCATCTTCATTATTCTTCTTCCAATAAGGTAAGCCACCAATCCCTGGAGTTATATCTTCGATGTTTTCTTATTTATACTTATTAGATTGCGGGTATTGGGTAGATTTTTGCTAAACTTCATAGACAATATTGTCGGATGGGATTGTAGTAACCGGAATTATCGTTTCTCACATGTTTCGTTTCATGCAAATCATATCTATCATACGAAATTTCACTTCAAATCATCGCTAGGAATGTAAAATTTGACGAATCAATTGTGGGAAAATTCGTAGTAATCCGTCACCGTATGTTCCATTGTTCGTAGCCACCCTTACCTTGTGATTTTTGACACTTAGCAAACTAAGGAAAACAATTCGGTAGTATAATCAATATTGGATATCAAACCACCAAAGTTATTGTGCAATAGAATCCGTCGATTGTAGTATTCGGAATATAGAATTGAATTAGAAAGCATGAGATTCGATTACGCCATAATAATTCGTTGACAACCGAAGAATGATAGGATTATCTTCTTGAGTAAATCGATATACCTAATGTTAATTATAGGATTGAACGGGATGATGGTACACAATACTTAAAAACTTAGAAACGATACTTAGTTCGACAATTAAAACTACACTAGGAATCCGATTAGGAAGGGAGACTGGTTTTATTCATCATAATCCGTACGAGGTGTTAATCGGATATTACGTGGCTAGGTTAAGCTCGAGCGGGCGTGGGGACTCTGTTATCACAAAGCACCTACTATCGGATCACAGGCAAGTGAAATCTTGCTCGAGAATTTTCTAATATTAATGTTATACCGCATGTGCATATGTGCCATTCTGATAAATACCGACGTTTGTCTTTCTCTAAAAATGTTATAAATGGGCCGATGTGTTGGGGATAAAACCTGTATGGTACCCGTGTGGAAATGTGTTAGGGGGTAAGACCCGAATTGGGTGCCTATGTTCCGGAGTATTCCCGTGTGGATACTTCCGTGACCCTTGGTTGCGACCTTGGGGCTTATGTGATAAAAGAGAGAGACAACGTCGGTTGAGTGATGAAATGTTCCCTGTGATTACTAGATACTGTGATTGTAAAAATGACGTATATCGTTGTTAGTAGCTGTTATTTGGTATGCATTCTCTGACCCTGGTTGCCTGGTATGATTCGTCGTACCAGGTAAAATTGTTCATCATGTGCAGGACATTCCCGAGGGGTCCGGTCAGACTTGAGAGGTGTTGGAATTATCTCTAGCCGCTGCTTAAATTGGAATAAATTGTTTTCTTTGGAAAAACTTTTGTTGTGTAATAATTGGACTTCAAATTACATTTTTTCTTAAATCTTTCGACTCACGTTATGTAAACCTTGAACTTAATGTTTTATCGCGATTTTCTTAAAATGCCTATTTTTCTAACTAGCCTTGTGGGTCCCACGTGGGATTCACGGCACTGTAATACCTCGAGATATTTTGGGGATGTTACAGAAAATGGTATCAGAGCGAAACTCCTGGTTTGAATAAACTTTCTCCTAATTTCTTTTTTTTCAAAGTCCAACACCACAAGCGATCGAAACTCCTCATGGGAATGCAAGTAAGTGATATGCGTGTTTCTGTTTTTGTACAACATTTAATTGTAAACCGTGCGTGGAACTGGTTTTAGATTAATACCGTTAGTGATGGCACGCCTAGGAGCTAGGAGGGTGGTGAATGACGCTCAGGGTTCCGCCGCGAACCACAATGAGGACGGGAACACTGCCGAGACCCATCCTGCTGGGGGCCAGCCACCACCAGTTAATCAAAACGATCAGGAGGCGGAACGCCAGAATAACAACCCGGGAGGCATGGATCCAGCTTTTGTTCAGGCCCTTGCCCAGGCTATCGCCATGGGAATTGCTCAGGTCAATCAGGCGGAACGGATACCGATCATCAATGTGGAAGAAAATGCAGGAAGAGATCGATGGTTGGGAGAGATGCTGAAGGCTAGGCCTCCATTATTTGACGGGACAGGAGAGAAACACGTGGACGACTGGATTTCTGAAATGGAAACTGCCTTCGAAGTAATCGGATGCCCAGAAAACAGAAAGGTGCCGCTCGGAATTAATCAACTCCGTGACACTGCTGCACGTTGGTGGAGAACTTACAGGCCAGAGGACCGAGTGGTCGGGTGGACCGAATTTGCCCGACTACTACGGAGCGAGTACTGTCCCAGATCAGCCCGAACTGATCGCGCACGAGACTTTTTCAGTGTCGGGCCTCAGAACATGCCAGTACCAGAGATCATTCGGGCCTACCGAACCGAGCTAAGTTACATCTCCCAGATGGTTCCATCAGAATATCAACGAATATGCCATCTTGCACAGAGGTTACCGGAGGATGTACAACGCTATGCCACCGGATTTCACTGCACGACCCTGAGAGCATACGAAGACGTAGTCACAGCATATGCCGGTACAGTTTTTAATACCGACATCGGGCATAACTCGAAGAAGCAGAAGACATCAGTTCAGCCTGGGAGCAACAACAAAACGAATTCGGGGCCCGCATCTTCTTTTAAGTCGGCGGTTTCGTACCAACAGAAGGGTGTATCTGATCGGCCTTACCGTAGGGACTGTTTCAATTGTGGCATGACCGGGCATACTAAGGATCAGTATCAGAAGACGGCTACCAAATGTTTCACTTGCGGAAAGAGTGGACACATGTCTCGTTACTGCTGGCGGGCCAATTCCACTCAGAGCCCAGCTTCCCAACCAAGTCAACAAGGCTCTGTGCAATCCCCTAGGACGCCTGCTATTTCCAACTACCGAACTCCATCCCACCAGAACCAACCACCACTACACGGTGCCGGACGAGGCCGTGGGCGCGGCGGAGGTACCTCGTCCTTTTCGGAGTCAGTGCCGTCTCGTGTATTTGAGCTGAGGGCTACGTATGGTCAGTCTGCGCCAGCTATCTCAGGTACTCTTCTTGTTAACTCTCAGCCAGTTCATGTACTATTTGATACCGGAGCCACCCATTCATTTATATCTGTGGAATGTGTTGAACGCTTAAATCTTGTTTGTGTACCTTGTGAGCCCTTTACTGTTAAACTACCCGAGGGTAGTAGATTAAGCGGCGATCAAAAGGTTCGAGACTGTCGGATCTGCATCAACAATCATAGTTGGACCGCTAATCTTATGGTCTTTCCGCTCCAGAATGAAGATATCATATTAGGTATGGACTGGATGCCATTGCACAGAACGATCTTGGATACCTACCACTTGACTATTTCCATTTCGGCTCATGACGGTACCACACATGTCATCAGCGGACGTGAACACTTTAGTACGAAAGGGTCTCTCAGCATTATCGCATCAGAAGCCTCCTGCAGCTCTCGAAGTGAGTACTATTGGTGTTATGTTCTTCGAAAGGACACTTCACAACTTACAATCACAAACATTCCGGTGGTGAATGAGTTTCCAGACGTTTTTCCTGATGAACTACCAGGGCTGCCACCGCATCGAGAAGTTGACCTTTCCATTGAACTCGAGCCGGGAACGAGACCTATTTCCAAATCTCCTTACAGGATGGCACCGGCCGAGATGAAGGAATTAAAGATACAGCTTGAAGATCTGTTGGAGAAAGGGTTGATCCGCCCAAGCACCTCGCCGTGGGGCGCGCCGGTACTTTTCGTTAAGAAGAAAGACAACTCTCTACGCTTGTGCATCGACTACAGGGAGCTGAATAAGGTTACTATCAAGAATCGTTATCCACTACCAAGAATTGATGACCTCTTGGATCAGTTACAAGGGGCAGTCGTGTTTTCAAAGATCGATTTGCGGTCCGGATATCACCAATTTAGGATTCGGGAGGAAGATATACCCAAGACTGCATTTCGGTCGAGGTATGGGCATTACGAGTATATCGTGGTATCATTCGGGTTGACTAATGCCCCAGCCATTTTCATGGAACTGATGAATAGAGTTTTGATTGATTTCCTCGATAAGTGCGTGGTGGTTTTTATCGACGACATCCTGATATATTCTCGAAGCCGACAGGAACACGAGGAACATTTGAGGCAAGTGCTGAGCGTGTTAAGGCAACACCAAGTTTATGCGAAACTGTCCAAGTGCGAATTCTGGATGCCTGAGGTAAATTTTCTCGGACATGTTGTCTCGGCAGAAGGTGTCAAGGTCGACCCACAAAAGATCGAGACAATAACGAGTTGGGAACCGCCGAAGAATGTCAAGGAGGTTAAGAGCTTCCTAGGACTGGCGGGTTACTATCGAAGATTCGTCGAGGCCTTTTCCTGTAACACCCCAATTCACAAATGGGACATTACACGCCGTAGAACCCCCGTGAGGTCTACGAGGCTAACTCATGACACGTAAACCACAATGATAACCCAAAAGATGCACCCAAAAAGTAAACAAGGACGTGGCCTCGGCCAAAACATTTTAACGGAGTACGTGAGACATAAGTTAAATACCAATTCATTGCCCACGCAGGGGACTTAAACCATGTTTAAAAATAAACAGTCTAACTCCAGTACTCAACAAATGCAATGACAAAACAGAAAAATACAGACTCGAGCCACATCATCATGCCAACCCATCCTTTGCATGCGCATCCCGTGCCAGCTCCTCAGCTCGACCAGTACCTGAAATGCATAAGACGTATTTCCCCCATTTAAGGGGTTAGCATTCGAATAGCTAGTGCAAGTACACAATTACACAACATTATATACATACACGATTCAATGCAAACAAATCGTTAGGAAAATCATTTTTAAAATCAATATTCCGGAATATCACATTAATCACCAAAACCGTATATCAACAAGTTTTCCACATCACAATTATCCACGATTGGTAACTCGCGACCGTACCCATTAGTATCGGCCCCTAGAGGTCCCGTCGGACCGTCCCCAGGTGAGAAACCACTTCCGAGGCCGTACCCATTAGTATCGGCCCCCAGAGGTCCCGTCGAACCGTCCCCATGTGGAAGAACATCAACGCACTCACCCAAGTCCACTTCCGTGGCCGTACCCATTAGTGTCGGCCCCCAGAGGCCACATGCCATCCGCAGGTGGAAGAGGAACAATCATATTCGTTCCATAATACCATTTACATCATTCGCATCAAAATCATACGCACATAACGGAATGTAATACATGTACTTGCCTGGAATAAGACGAAACGAAGGAAACGACAAAGGAATAGGTTTCGGTCCGAACAATCCTCCCAAATCCGTTCCTAACACAATAACGGTATACACCAAGTCTCAAAAATACGGAAAGGTAAGAATTCATCCTAATTCTACACATTGGAACAATTTGTCGGTCATACAAGGTCAAAACCGAATCCCAACTATCAACGGGGAAAAACATCGAGTTTAATCCGTAAAACCATAAGAGAAACAAGGGATGGTGATTACGCTATCGAAATCTAACAATCGTAAGGGGCAAATCGGACTAGAAGGGTGAAACCTAAAACAAAACCCCAAAATCCCCAAAAGTTAGGGTTCTAAGGAATTATACCTCGATTCGGACGGAGAATGATGATGATTAATCTTCCTTGGAACGCAATAATCAACCTTCAGAGGGTTTCTACGGATTGCACCGGACAAATCGCTCCAAATCGCTCCAAGGAAACTCACGTCGCGAGAAAGGAAGAAAAGAAATGAAATAAGGCGACGGAGGATAAGTCAGGAATTAAAAGGCCTGACAGCGCGTTACGTACGTTAACGCAAGCTGTTAACGTACGTTATGAGGGTTACGTACGTAACCCAACACTGGTTAACGTACGTAACAAACAGCCTGCCCTAAAATGCGAAGGCCATAACGTACGTTATGGATCATGCATAACGTACGTTATGCATGCAGCTGTTCCCGGTTTTGAACACTACATTCTGCACAGTCGATTCAGCGACGAAACACGACACAAGGATAGAATTAAAGGTGTAATTACGAGGTGTTCATAACAACGAAGCTGAGTGTTGAAAGAAAATGCACTTCTAACTACCGAGGAATCCACAATACGACAAGGAGGGTAAAGGCACCCTAAACTCTTAAGAAATTACAAAATGGCCCAAACATCCGAAAATTCACGATACAACGTCGGATTAACAATCCGAAACTCACAACATGCTCTACTCAACCATACAAACTCATGGAGATAGGAAAATGAAGAAATCGAACGAGTTTAACGAGAATCGAATACACATGCAATAAAATATAACTCAAGATTAAATTACGTAAAAACATCATCGAGACTCGTCCCAACGGAGAAACTCCAAGAACAAAATAGATTCAGAATTCCAAAACGGTGCCAAGCGAGTTGTCCGAAACGAATATACACCAAAAATAGAAATTACTAAAAATAAAAAGTACGTGTATTACATTTCCTGTATCGCCCGACCGTTAACGAATCTACTGAGAAAAAGCACCAAATTTGTATGGACTGCAGACTGCCAGAAGAGCTTCGACGAGCTCAAGAGTAGGCTAACTACTGCCCCAGTACTAGTGTTACCACAGGGTACAGAAGGATTCATTATATACACAGATGCATCCAAGCATGGACTAGGGTGTGTCTTCATGCAGAATGGCAGAGTCGTTGCATACGCATCCCGACAACTAAAGCCGTACGAAGTAAATTACCCGACACATGACTTGGAGCTAGCCGCGGTGGTGCATGCCCTCAAGATTTGGAGGCACTATCTTTACGGAGTTACTTGCAAAGTTTTCACGGATCATAAGAGTTTGAAATATATCTTCACGCAGAGAGAATTAAACATGAGACAGAGGCGTTGGTTGGAGCTAATCAAGGACTACGATGTGGAAATCTCCTATCATCCCGGAAAATCCAACATGGTAGCTGATGCTCTTAGTCGGAAAACTACACAAGAGGTAATGGTATCGGCATGCTTGATTCAAGCTGCAGCAAGATATCAGGAGAAGCAACACCGAAGTATGGGTACAACGTAGGCAAGGACAATTATGCTCAATCAATATACTTTCGTCCTTACTTGATGAGATACGTCTAGCACAGATGGAAGATCCTGAATTACGTGCGATTGGTGCAAGAATCGAGGAAGGAAATGTTTCCGACTATAAGATTCAGGGTGATTTGGTGAGGTTCAAGAACAGGATATGTATTCCACCGAATGACGGGCTGAAGCAAACTATACTGAAGGAGGCGCACTCCACTCCCTATTCTATTCACCCCGGAGCAAGCAAGATGTATAAAGATTTGCGACAGAGTTTTTGGTGGAAGAATATGAAATGGGAAGTTGCTAGGTTCGTCGCCCGATGTATGACGTGCCAACAAGTGAAAATTGAACACCACAGACCAGCCGGAATTATGCAACCCCTACCCATCCCGGAGTGGAAATGGGAGAGCATATCAATGGACTTTGTCACTAAGCTACCTACGGCTGTAATATCCGCAATTTCGAATTTCGGTAATTTTCTTTTTTTCGGCGGAAGTCCGTTTTGGCGACTCGCTCATGACCGTTTCGTCATTACGAGAATGATTAATTCTGCACTTTTTGTCATACGAATTCGTTTCGGTATCGTTTTGTTGAGTTCCGAGCTTTTTAGCGACTTTTCCGCACTTGAGTTCGATTCTTGCGTATCTCGTCCGAAACTATTGTTTCGAGTTTCTCGTAAGTTCATTTAATGTTATTATTCATGTTGCGAGCTTTGGTTTGGTGTTTCGATCGTGTATCGTGTATTTCGGACGTTTTGGGCCGTTTTCGTAATTTCCCAAAGTTTGGGGTAATTACTTCCGTTGTCGAATTTCGAGCCTTCGGGTGGTCGGAATCATGTGTTCTGTTAGCTCTTAGATTCGTCTTTGCGAGTACTTCGTAACCGTACCTTCGGTTCGTATTCAGGTTCGGGTTTTGGTGTCGTTTTGTTGAGTTCAGTGTTACTATACGACTTTTCCATGTATGAGTTCGACTTTGTTAGATCACCATTAATTTTTGGAAACTCTAAAAATTCTGAATCTTTGCAATATTACAAAGCATCGAGTTAGCTTTCCAATGGTTCAAACGGTGAGTCAATCGGAGTCCATACGAGGGAGTTATGGTCGAAATAGCTAAGTCACTCTCATTTTCCAGATTTGGCCGAGCAGCCTGTACCGTGTGCCGCGGCACATGCCGGTAGGGCCGCGGCACACTGCCGAGTCACTGCCGGTAGATTTGGCCCTGTGCCGCGGCACACTCCCGCTGAGCCGCGGCACACTGTGCAGCCTATTTATGGCCCTGCAGACGGGTTTTTGGCCATTTTTCTCCTTCTTCTCCTTCTCTTCCGCGGCTGAGGGTGTGCTTATTGATTAGTGCATAATTGATCTAAAATTCATATACAAAATATTCATTTTTCCGGGCATAATTGTACTGATTTGTGATTAAAAATATATATTTTACAGATATGTCCAAACATGAGCTAAAAATGGTTATTTTACTGACATCGACATGAAGCATCAAAAGGGCGGAAAACAAGATCAAATCCAACGGCGGGAATTTTTCGGGACAAGCGACCATACAAAACGGCGCAAAATGGACCGTGTTACGTCGGCCGTTTCACATACGGCGCAAAAGAGGCCGTGTCTTGGGCCGTTTCACACACGGCCGGCATTTAGCGCCGTGTCCTCACGCGTATTAGGAAAAGACCGAGTCACCACAAAACGGCGCACAACACGGGGCAAAGTGGGCCGTTTTACATCGCTGCTTTTCGGCAGATGCCATGCAAAATTAGTCCATTTTTGACCAACTTGTGAACTCAACCACAAGATATTTTTATTGTCAAAAATCTGAAAAATAAAAGTCATTGGTGAAGTTTGTTCAAAGAATTAAAAAATGATATTACAATAGATATTTTGAATTAAATAATCAATTGTATTCTTGAAAATCACCTATAAAAGGGCATCTTCACCCATTGCAAAATCACTCCACATTCTTACCAAGAAATCCTCAACTTCTTGCTAAGAAATACTCCTTTCCTTTAGCAATATATTTTCCTTAGAACTTTCAATTTTAGTTTGTATTTTATTTTTGGTTTGAAGTTTTTCTTTCATTTAGTTTGTAATTGAAAAGTGCTTGATCAATAAGCACTTAGTATTTTACTTTCAATTTTGGTAAGCTTGTAACCTTTAAACAAGTTTGAAGTTATATTTTGAAGTTTGTTTCTTGCACTTTGATTCATCATATTCAAATAAGTTTTATCTATTGTCATTAAGTTCTAGTAATTAAAAGTTTATATATATATATATATATATTATGTATATCAATTATTTCTATTATAATTTTAGTTTGTATAAACCAATGAGTAGCTAATCTTTCGTCCTCGTGTAAGTGGGATTTCTATTAGGTTATATATTGAGTATTTGATTGATTTACACTATTTTGATTAAAAAGGACTAATTGGTTTAAATAGAGATTGATCATATCCTATTTCTACTAATGAAATCTCCTTGATTGATTGTTGAGTGAATTGGAAACATATCTCTTCAATCTATCAAGTGTTAATCTTGTTATCAACATCTTAAGATTGCGAAAGTGGTTAAGACATCTTTGATTACGAAAGTACAGAGGTGAAAAGTTGATTACTCGATAAACATTCGTTTTCTTTTATATCCGTGTAAATCAATCCCTATACTTAATTAAAAACCTAATTTAATGAACCCGTAATCCCTAGATTTTATAAAGTCCCAACTCATTTTAATTCTATTCATTTTCACTAGTTAAAAATAGTCTAGTATAAAAATAGTTTTCTTAAAACTAGTAGTATTAAAAATAGTCTTAATATAAATAGTCTTAATATAAATAGTCTAGTATAAATAGTCTACTAAAAAATAGTCTAGTTAAAAATAGTCTTAATATAAATAGTCTAGTATAAATAGTCTAGTATAAATATTCTTAATATAAATAGTCTAGTATAAATAGTCTTGTTAAAAATAGTCTTATAAAAATAGTCTTATTAAAAATAGTTTAAATTAAAAATAGTGCATTTTAATTTAATTAATATTTAAAAACCCAATAATCTATTTTAGTATTTATTTCTCGCAATTTGTAACAAAAAAATTATACGAAGCCCTGTTGGACAATCCTCGAGAGAAAAGACCTTGGTAGAACTCACCACAAACTACTTCTACCTCGTATATATTTGCAGACTCAAGAACTCCTATTTTTAGGATAAGTTTTTGACCGATCAAATTTTGGCGCCGTTGCCGGGGATTGTTTTAGGCCAAATATAATTTTTGTATACTTTTATTTATATCTTGTGATTTAATCTTTTTTTTTTTTATTTCTTGCATCTTTTATTCATCTTGTTCTTAATTTTTTTTTTAAGGTCTGTTGCTGTTTTCTAGTCTTTGCAGGGCCTTAGGTCTATTGCAAGAACCTTGGTACCATACAACGAAAACGTTCATCCCGATTATCGAGTTGGAGATAACCTGGAAGATATTAGCAGTGAAGGAGAATTTTTGACAGAAGAAAACACTGAATCTTCCTATCAAGAAGAAAAGTTAAACGAAGAACATATGGCAGACCAACAAACTTTGAAAGATTTTGCTAGACCGGTGATCGGTACAACAACGTCATGCATACAACTTGGCCAGACAGCACGAAATTATGAATTGAAATCCATTCATTTCAACCAACTCCCATCTTTTTATGGGATGCCAAACGAGGATCCTTTAAGTTTTATTCGTGATTTTTACTCGGTTGTCAATACCTTTCCATTACAACAATTGACCGAGGATCAATTAAAAATGAGGTGTTTTCCTTACACTTTAAAAGATCGAGCAAAAACATGGATTATGACGTTGCCACCAAATTCATTGGCTACTTGGGATGATGTGTGCAACAAATTCATGTCTAAATTTTATCCACATCATAAAACGGCGGATCTAAGGACCAAAATTGCGGCTTTTACGCAATCGGAGGGTGAACAATTTTTGAAGCATGGGATCGGTTCAAAACTCTTTTACTAGCATGCCCCATCATCATTATCCTTTACCTTTGTTTGAGTCAAACTTTTTATGATGGGCTAACTCATAATTGTCAATTCTTTGTTGATAATGCAGCTGGGGGAGATATAGGAACACTAACGGCGCAAGCCGCTTTTGATTTATTTGAAAAACTTGCTATATCCTCCCAGCAAAAGAGTGCACGAGGCAGGAGAGTCGGAGCTAATGAAGTAAATTCCACCAGTGATCTCACTGCGCAAATTGCCGAGCTAACCAAACAAGTCCAACGACTTACAACTCAAGGAATTTCTCAACCACCCACAGTCATGCCATCTCAAGAAGTATTTTTCGCCGGTGGTGAATATAGTCATGCACCCAACATCAATCCCAGACGAACCACGAAGAGGTAAATGCTTTAAATAATTTTTACCAACGCCCGAAATGACCCTTTTTCGAAACCTATAATCCGGTTGGCGAAATCACCCTAATTTCTCTTGGGGTGGGAATCATCACCAACAACCACCACCTCCTCAACATCAAAATTTGCAACAACCATATCAAAGACCGAACCAATTCCAAGGGTCGCCCTCAAACCAACCCAGAAAACCCTCATTAGAAGAAACACTTCAATCATTCATCCAAAACTCGGATCGAAGATTTGAAGCAATGGAAGCATCAGTAAAACGAGTCGAAACTCAAGTCGGGCAACTAGCAAATCAACTGCAAAATAACCAGAAAGGGAGGTTACCAAGTCAACCCGAACAAGCTAAAGCTATCACCACGCTGAGAACTGGTAAGATTTATAACAATCAAGTTGATTCCCCTTCTAATGATGATATTTCAATTATTGCAGGAAACAAGGACGAATATAAGGAGTCAAATGAAAATTCTAAAGAAGAAGTCCCCATCCCAACACTCCACAAATCTACAAATCCATACAAACCCCCAATACCTTTTCCAAGTCGACAAAAAAATGAAAAACTTGAGAAGCAATTTCTAAAAATTTTTGATATGCTGTCCAAAGTAAATGTAAACCTTCCTTTATTGGAAGTAATAAAAAGTGTCGACATACGGAAAATTTTTCAAAGAATTACTCACGGATAAAAAGAAGTTTGGATATAGAGAAAAATCATTGTCTCGGAGGTTATGTACGCATTGCTCCAACAACGATTACCTCCCAAGCAAAGTGATCCAGGTAGCTTCATCATAAATATCGCTATGGGAAGCGGTAAGAAGACCCTTTGGTATGCTTGATCTTGGAGCGGTATAAATTTGATGCCATTATATATTTTTGAGCAACTTGATCTTGGTGAACTTAGCCCAACTAAAATATGTTTACAATTGGCGATAGATCGCTTCGTTATCTGTTGGAATTATCGAAGATATTTTGGTTGACATAGAGGGCTTATTATTCCACAGATTTTGTTGTCTTAGAAATGGGACAATGTCTAGAAAATGGAAAAGATCATTCTATTTTATTGGGAAGACCTTTCATGGCTACATTGAAACAATAATTGATGTTAAAAGAGGAAAATTAACCATGAGTGTGTTAAATGAAACCGTGACATTTTACGTGTTTAATTCGCCTTGTTCCTAGTTACGATTTATACGAGGAGTGTGCTTTTGTTGATATTATTGACAATGCTGTAGAAACTCTCATTATACAGGAACAAGTAATGGAATGTTCGAGCTTAACCGGAAGTTGAAGGAGAAGTGTGCGAAAATCTCTTACGAGGATTAAGATAGATAGTGAGTCGTTAATGGATAGCAAAGAAAAAGAAATACCGGAGCTTAAAGAATTGCCTAAGCATTTAAAATATGTTTTTCTTGAAGAGGGAAATAAAAAACCCGTAATTATTAATGCGAATTGAACAAAGATGAAGAATTTCTTTTAATAGAAGTTTTAAAAAATGCAAAGAGGCAATAGGATGGGGTTTGAGTGATATTAAGGAATTAGCCCTTCAACATGTATGCACAAAATAATCCTAGAAGAGGAAAAACCAAGAAGAGAAGCACAACGAAGATTAAATCCCAATATGCTAGAGGTAGTAAAAAGGAAATTTTAAAATTACTAGTAGGGAATTATTTATCCGATTGCGGATAGTGAATGGGTAAGCCCGATACATGTGGTGCCTAAGAAAAGTGGCATAACGGTGATTGAAAATGATAAGGGAGAGCTAGTACCAACGAGGGTAACAACCGGTGGCGGATGTGCATTGATTATCGAAAATTAAATGCCGCCACCAAAAGGATTATTTTCCTCTACCTTTTATTGACCAAATGCTTGATAAACTTGCGGGACACAAATTCTCTTGTTTTCTTGATGGCCTTTAGGTATTATCAAGTGGCGATTGCACGAGGACCAATCAAGACCACATTCACATGCCCTTTTGGAACTTTTGCTTGTCGAAGAATGCCCTTTGGATTATGCAATGCACGGGGAACTTTTCAAAGGTGCATGTTGTCAATTTTCTCGGATATGATCGGCGATTCTATTGAGGTATTTATGGATGACTTTTCGATTTGGATCATCTTTTGATGATTGCTTAAATAAATTGACCAAAGTACTTGAGCGTTGTATTGAAAGCCATTTAACTCTCGGTTGGGAAAAAGTCATTTTATGACAGAAAGTGGAATTGTGCTAGGCCATGTGGTGTCAAATCATGGAATTGAAGTCGACAAAGCAAAAATTGATGTCATTCAAAATTACCGCCACCAAACAATGTAAAGGCAATCGGGAGCTTTTTAGGACATGCGGTTTTTATAGAAGGTTTATCAAAGATTTTTCAAAAATAAGTAAACCTCTATGCACTTTGCTTACCAAAGATGTTTCTTTCATTTTCGATGACGCTTGTCTCGACGCTTTTAAAACCTTGAAAGAGAAACTAACCACGGCACCAATCGTAATTGCCCCGATTGGTCTTTACCTTTTGAAATTATGTGCGATGCATCCGACCGAAATTTGTTAGTGCGATTTTGGGCCAAAGAATTGATAAAATGCTCGTGTAGTTTATTACGCTAGTCTAACATTAAATGATGCGCGAGTTAATTATACGACAACCGAGAAAGAATTATTAGTCATTGTGGTTTTCTCCTTTGGATAAATTTAGATCTTATATTGTAGGATCTAAAGTGATTGTACATTCGAGACCATGCGGCTTTACGACATCTGTTGAAAAAGCAACAAGCGAAACCTCGGTTGATTCGGTGGATTTTAATGCTTCAAGAATTTAATGTGGAAATAAAGGATCGAAAAGGAAGTGAAAATGTGGTCGCAGACCATTTGTCTCGTTTAAAAATAACGAAGAAATAGATAACAAACATGAACAAATTGTGGACTCTTTTCCACATGAAAATCTATTTAAAATTTCTTGGTACCTTGGTTTGAGATATTGTGAATTATTTGGTTTGTGAAATGCTCCCAACTAACATATCTTACCAAGAAAAGAAAAGTTTTTAATCATCATGCAAAAACTAAAACTTGGACGAACCATGCCTTTTTCGATTATGCAAAGATGAAATCATGAGGCGATGTGTCCCAGAAGATGAGCAACAAAGTGTACTAACCTTTTGCCACGAACTTCATTGCGGAGGACATTTTGGCGGACAAAAGACCGCACAAAAAATTCTCCAATCTGGTTTGTATTGGCCATCCTTATTTAAAGACGCATATCATTTTTGTGTTCAGTGCGATAGGTGTCAACGAACTGGTAATATCGGAAAAAGAAATGAGATGCCCCTCACGATCAATTTGGTCGTAGAAATTTTTGATGTATTGGAATTGATTTTATGGGACCATTCACTAAATCTGGAAATTTTGAGTACATTCTTTTAGCGATCGATTATGTATCCAAGTGGGTTGAGGCAATCCCCACAAGGACTAATGATGCTAATATTGTTGTTAAGTTTGTACAGAATACATAATCACCGTTTCGGATTTCCCAAGGCAATAATCGGTGATGGGGATCTCACTACGCAACAAGTTATTTGACAAGCTTATGGCCAAAAATGGCATAAATCACAAAATTGCAACTCCTACCATCCACAAACGTCGGGTCGGTGAAACAAGCAACCGACAAATAAAAGGGATCTTGGAAAAAGCGTAAGCCCAACTCGAAAAGATTGGGCTGAAAAATTGGTCGATGCACTTTGGGCATACCGAACGACATACAAGAGTCCATTGGGAATGAGCCCTTACCGTCTAGTCTATGGAAAAAATTGTCACCTTCCGGTTGAAATCGAACATAAAGCTTATTGGGCAATTAAGGCCGTTTCAATGGAATTGAAAAAGTCGACAGGAAAAGGCGCTACAAATATCCGAACTAGACGAGTTAAGAAACGAAGCATACGAGAACTCTCGATTTACAAAGACAAAGTCAAGAGACTTCATGACCGGAAACTTACCCTCAAACACCTTGAACCAGTGCGAAAGTACTTTTATTTAATTCGTTTGCGATTATTTCCGAGTAAGCTAAAATCACTTGGGCCAGGACCCTTCGAGATTGAGGAAGTATTTCCATACGAGTAATCAGGTGATAAATCCTCAAACCAAAGAGTCATTTCAGGTGAACGGACACGAGGTAAAGCCTTATTTTGAAAATCGTAAAATTCCTCACGAGAGAGCATAACCCTTGAAGATCCGTCGCACGACTAAAACAGGAAGTTTTAATTCTAATTACATTAAACAACCCATTATTGGGTGGGAACACAATTTATTTATTGTTTTTAATATTATTTCAAAAAAAAAAAAAAAAAAAAAAAATCAAAAAAAAAAAAAAAAAAAAATTAAATGATGGCGGCTTAAGGAGTTTCTTCTTAATCTCTTGACGCGCATCTATTCGCGATTTATGTATTCTTTGTAATTTTTATTTCGTGCTTTGCTTTTTTTTTTAAAAACTTTGATGGCGGCGTAAGGCGACTCTTCGGACTTTCTTGATGCGCATCTAAAAAATTATGTTATACTTACGAGTAGATTTTATTTTCTTTTGTGTGTGCCTCGTATATTTATTCTCTTGCAGATTCTAAAAGGCGTTAGGCTCAGACATCAACTTTTTTAACAGGGAGTATTACTTTCTCGCATTGATTTTTATTTTTATTTTATAAGCGAGACGCTTTTATTTTCAAGTTTGGGGGTGGTTTGTTGTAGTATGTTTTAGTGTGTTAGTATTTTGGTGTGTTTTTATTTGCCTTAAATTTTTTATTTTAGTATATATATATATATAGTATTTTGATTTGTGAGATTTCTAGATCTGGCCATAAACACCAATAAATTAACTATATACAAGCTTCTAAAATTGTTTTAACCGGTAAAAAAATTGTATATTCCAAAAAAATTTTTTTGAGCCTTAATCTCTCTTTCCAAGCCTTGTAATTATCATATAAAATCGAGTCATTCGTTATCTTGAGAAAAGAAGAATCAATTGGTTGATGAAAAATAAAACTGAAATTTACTTAATTTGTGGAGTTTTTGATTTTTCATGCTTAACTAAAAAATGATTTTCTGCAAAAATTCTATTCCCTAAAAAAAAAAGGAGTCATTGGTGAAAAGAGCTACACGTTAGCAAATAACGGTGTGAAAGCTATCACCTAAAAAAATAAATGACGAAAAGGAGAAGTGTTGAGCAGCAACAGCTGCCTAATTTTGGAAGTCTTAAATTTTTCTAAAAATAAAGGACTAACCATTGTTGGTGCGTAGCTGCCGTATCAGAAAAATTGGTGAAAAGATCTACACGTTAGCAAATAACGGTGTGAAAGCTATCACCTTTTTACGAAAGAAAAATAATGAGATAGAAATTGTGTTAGTGAAAAGAGCTACACGTTAGCAAATAACGGTGTGAAAGCTATCACTAAAAGGGATGTAGTTTATGAGCAGATTTGAATTAATTAGCAGCTGAATTTCAATACACTCAATTTTGTGAAAATCACAATATTTGATGACGCCGATGAAATTCTTCTTCATATTGAGTCGAAAAATAAACGAGTGATCGAGAGCAACCATTAAAGGGAGTCGTGTGAAGTCACGAGTGGGAAAGAAATAATCAACATTTAGGGGGGGAAACCTTGCATTTTGGAATTACAAAAATAAAAACCGTGTTTTAACTTCAAAATCGTTAGTAGATTTATTTTGAATCTTGATTCATTTTCTATCTACTGTATAAATTTGGTTATTGTGTATTACTGGCATTTTGATCTCTTTTTATCTTTATATATAATTAATTTTCTTAAATTTGTGTGTATTATTTTTTATTTTTTATTTTATGTCTTATTTTAATTTTTATTTTGTGTGTGATTAATAAAGAGTCTTGCTCGGGACTAGCAAGAATTTAAGCGTGGGGTATTTGATTAGTGCATAATTGATCTAAAATTCATATACAAAATATTCATTTTTAGGGCATAATTATGCGATTTGTGATTAAAAATATATATTTTACGAGATATGTCCAAACATGAGCTAAAAATGGTTATTTCTGATTGCGACATGAAGCATCAAAAGGACGGAAAACAAGATCAAATCCAACGCGGGAATTTTTCGGGACAAGCGACCATACAAAACGGCGCAAAATGGACCGTGTTCGCCGGCCGTTTCACATACGGCGCAAAAGAGGCCGTGTCTTGGGCCGTTTCACACACGGCCGGCATTTAGCGCCGTGTCCTCACGCGTATTCCGGAAAAAGACCGAGTCACCACAAAGCGGCGCACAACACGGGGCAACCTGGGCCGTTTTACATCGCCGTTTTTCACAGATGCCATGCAAAATTAGTCCATTTTTGACCAACTTGTGAACTCAACCACAAGATATTTTTATGGTCAAAAATCTGAAAAATCAAAGTCATGGGTGAAGTGTGAACAAAGAATTAAAAATGATATTACAATAGATATTTTGAATTAAATAATCAATTGTATTCTTGAAAATCACCTATAAAAGGGCATCTTCACCCATTGCAAAATCACTCCACATTCTTACCAAGAAATCCTCAACTTCTTGCTAAGAAATACTCCTTTCCTTTAGCAATATATTTTCCTTAGAACTTTCAATTTTAGTTTGTATTTTATTTTTGGTTTGAAGTTTTTCTTTCATTTAGTTTGTAATTGAAAAGTGCTTGATCAATAAGCACTTAGTATTTTACTTTCAATTTTGGTAAGCTTGTAACCTTTAAACAAGTTTGAAGTTATATTTTGAAGTTTGTTTCTTGCACTTTGATTCATCATATTCAAATAAGTTTTATCTATTGTCATTAAGTTCTAGTAATTAAAAGTTTATATATATATATATATATATTATGTATATCAATTATTTCTATTATAATTTTAGTTTGTATAAACCAATGAGTAGCTAATCTTTCTTCCTAGGGAAGGGGATTTCTATTAGGTTATATATTGAGTATTTGATTGATTTACACTATTTTGATTAAAAGGACTAATTGGTTTAAATAGAGATTGATCATATCCTATTTCTACTAATGAAATCTCCTTGATTGATTGTTGAGTGAATTGGAAACATATCTCTTCAATCTATCAAGTGTTAATCTTGTTATCAACATCTTAAGATTGCGAAAGTGGTTAAGACATCTTTGATTACGAAAGTACGAGGTGAAAAGTTGATTACTCGATAAACATTCGTTTTCTTTTATATCCGTGTAAATCAATCCCTATACTTAATTAAAAACCTAATTTAATGAACCCGTAATCCCTAGATTTTATAAATTCCCAACTCATTTTAATTCTATTCATTTTCACTAGTTAAAAATAGTCTAGTATAAAAATAGTTTTCTTAAAACTAGTAGTATTAAAAATAGTCTTAATATAAATAGTCTTAATATAAATAGTCTAGTATAAATAGTCTACTAAAAATAGTCTAGTTAAAAATAGTCTTAATATAAATAGTCTAGTATAAATAGTCTAGTATAAATATTCTTAATATAAATAGTCTAGTATAAATAGTCTTGTTAAAAATAGTCTTATAAAAATAGTCTTATTAAAAATAGTTTAAATTAAAAATAGTGCATTTTAATTTAATTAATATTTAAAAACCCAATAATCTATTTTAGTATTTATTTCTCGCAATTTGTAACAAAAAAATTATACGAAGCCCTGTTGGACAATCCTCGAGAGAAAAGACCTTGGTAGAACTCACCACAAACTACTTCTACCTCGTATATATTTGCGAGCGACTCAAGAACTCCTATTTTTAGGATAAGTTTTTGACCGATCACTTATCATGGAGCCATGTTGTTTAACAACAAATTCACGAAGTTCTTGAGTTCATAACATCAATCAATCATCCTATATCATCCTTTGATCCAGCGAATCAAGGTAATCTTTCTTAGAACCCTAGTTTCTTGAATTTTGGGGTTTTTGCGTTTTTGTCCGATTCGTTCCGTATTATTGATTAATTCATGATGGGTATGATTAATCTTGGTAGTATTCTTGTGTTTAACATCATTTAATCCATTGTTCTTCGTCGAATCGAAGTATATTTCTTGATTTCCTTCAAATTGACTTTTTGGGGGATTTGTTCTCGATCTCGTTTTTCATCCGTTTTTGATGGATCGATTGTGGTTAAATGATGTTGTTAAACATATTCTATGGATTGTATATCCATATTTCAACTTGGAATTCCGTTTTCGGGTTTTGACGGAACGAATCGTGTTCTTGGCCGTTTTGGGGGAAACGCTTGAACTTTCGTCATTCATTCTTTGAATTCAACGGCTTTAAGTCGTGTTAGGGAATTCATTTCATTATTGTTATTGTCCTTCGTAGTTTATGAACGCGAGTTGGCGATCGGTGGAGTCGACGGGTTTGTAGTCGGTTCGTGTCAACCTACTTCGGTCGATTCTTCACGTTGTTCTTATTCAAGGCAAGTACCTTGTTCATACGCTTCTCGTTTTGTGGATATGATTGATCGGTGGTCGTTTTGGTGTGTTTGTTTGGTTATTTTAAAATGAATTTCCAAAAGATTTCGGTTTGGCCTCGTTAAAGGCTCTCTTTCAAAACGCGTGTGTGTTTTGTGAACGTTGTGTTTTGGGAATTGATTATTTTGAACGTTGAAGGCTTTGATGATATACCTATTGTTTAAAGTTATGGAATCGTGTATTCCGTGTTTAATCTTGTTATTGTGTTTTGAAGAGTTTGATAATGTTGTCGGATAAATGGCCATCTCTAGTAAGTATTCTTGATGAACTTACATTCTTAGCATATTAGTATTGCATGAGTAACGTGTGTGTGTGTATGCTCACTACGGGTTAGATCCGACGGGGTCTCGGTAGGGCTCCACGAAGCTGTGGGACCGCGAGCTTGCTTTTAACCACTACGGGTTAGATCCGACGGGGTCTCGGTAGGGATCCACGAAGCTGTGGGTCCGCGGTTAATTGTGGTGCATTTTGCAAATGTGATTTGATATTGGCATTTCCGGAAATGAGTGCTTTGGAACTATGTTTTCATGATTGCATGCATCGACTAAGTGTGTAAGAGGTAAGTGTACGTTTGGCTTACTCGGCTAGGATGGCACTAGAGTATTTGGTTGTTTGTGTTAAATCTTTAATTGTGGATTTTGATGTTGGAAGACGAACCTTGTTGTCGTTCTCGTGTACTATGAGTTGATGAGATTTGGGGCTAAAATCCCAACGTTTTTATAAAGGTCATTTGAGGGATTTGGGGCTAAAATCCCAACGTTTTTGTAAAGGTCATTTGACGGATTTGGGGCTAAAATCCCAATGGTTTGGTAAAGGTTATTTTCCGGAAAATAAACTTTTGGGGCGGTGACCCCTTTCGTCTTTTGGGTTTTGAAAAGTAGGATTTGATAATCCTAAATTGTTTTCTATTAAAACTCCCGATGGTATTTCAAATCATTTTATAAATTGTTTCCCTTGATATTTTGATCTTGAAATTTTGGGAAGTCTTTACTCAAACTCTTGCCTCGGGAAGTGTTCATCCTGTTGTATTTGAATCTTTGAGGATTCCAGATTATAATCGTTCGTGGAATGTGAATTGTATGACTCGTATTTTTGCACTTGTACTTGCACTAGCAAAACAGTGGAGTTTTGCTAACCCCCGAGTATTCGGGGGGTGGATGTCTATTTTTGCATTCAAGTTTTGGAGCATAACACAAGGTCGGCACGAAGGATGATGAAAAATGATCGATACTAATCACATGAGGAACCGTACATTGTTTATTGGTTTAGTTGTACTTCCGCTGCTATATTATTCTCGTTGTACGGGTGTGCTTGTGTTTTGACCCCTGCGTGGGCATGAGTTGTATTTGAGTTGTATGTTTTTATTGAAAGGCCAAATCGGTCTACTGAGTCATTTTAGCCTTAAAGGCATGGTTGAGTTGTTATATGTTGTTACCAGCCTGGTAGATCCTTGAGGAAAGGTTCTACGGCGTGTAATATCCCTGAGCGGATTGGGGTGTTACATAAATGGTATCAGAGCTTAGGTTGTGGAAACATAGGCTGTCGGGTCAAGTCGTGTTGTTTGAGTCTTGTTTCGTCGGATTTTATCTGACTGAGTCGTGTCGCGACGCGTCATTTGAGTTTGTTGGTCGTGATTAGTATCGTGGGGCGATCATCATCTTCGTGCGTCCTGTGGATGTAAGTCTCCCTTCTTTGTGTTGTGTCTCGTGTGACACGAGCTATTTTTATGATTATTTGTTCAGTGACGGAATCCTCTTATGTATTTTAATTTCTTGATATGTGGTTATTTGACCCTCATATTTCGTTCATATGAGGAGTAGCGTTGCTGGATTATGCATGTTTGACCTTATTTCTTTTATCCGCTGCGTGAGTTCTTTTGTAATGGCTTTCGGTATTTTACCGACTGAGTTTTATTTCGAAAACCGATTCCTTTAACCGAGTTTTGGCATTATGGCCTTGATCGCTTTGGCGAAATTCTTATGATGGTATTTAGTATTTTGTAAATGGCTTTTGTGAGTTTTTGAAATATTACCGTCATCGGCCTTTTTGGCATTTTTGTAAATGATTTTTAGCCTGGTGAGTTCCGGCGCGGGACCCACGATGCTATAATGTTTTGTGTAATTACCTGAAATTTTTGGGCATTCTAGCCCATTGAATTATCTTTGAAAACCTTGAGTATCTTAGAAAATAAATTTCGAGACGTATTTTTAAAATGAATTATTTTTTTTTCGTGGTACATCCAAGGTGCCACAATATGTTTCCAAATTATTCTACCTCGAGGACCAAAATATTTTGAGATATTTTCAATGTCTAGAAACACTCATACTTAGACCCGAGGGTCGAATATTTCTGAAAGTCTTTCGCTAAAAGAAAATGTCCTCATTTTTACCAAACGCATGATGGTTTTCAAAGTCTCGATAACGATGTCTCACGTTTGTATTTTTTTTTGAAAGGTGATACTCAAGATCAACCGGTGTTCTTCTAAATTATTTTCAAAATGAGGTTTTCGTTTTTAAAACCTATCCATTCCCGTTTGAGGGCTGGGTAGGTATGTATGATATCGCGTTGTCATTTTGATATTTGCTCCCGAGTATGATCGAATTGGCGGTGTGAGCGTTGAGTCGTTTTCCACACATTTGTTGTGTTAGCCCCCTGTGAGAGGCGAGATGTTGGTGTTGAATGTTGTCGCCTCGTGGTGATTTCTGCGTTGTCGCGCATGTGCGATCTGTTAGAGCTTGGTTTGGTATGACCGTGTGCATCGGTGATGGTTCCGTTATGTGTCGGTTGTTTAATGTCTTGTTACCTTGCTCCCGTTTTTGTGAATTTCGTGGATGAGGTCGGAGGTAATGCCCGTACTATTTTGACTTCTGTATTTTCTCTTTCTCCAGTCTATCGATTCGCTCATGTTCGTTGATACTTTATGAACTTGTTCTGTATTTCGGTTTCATCGTCCGAACGAGCTGTGATCTTGTTGTGGGTCGATCTGGTTATCGCTGTGACTTTTTCGGGTTCGGTTCGATTCTTGTGAACCTTGTTCGGGAGTGACATCATCTAGTTCTATTAGTTCTTTTATTCGAAGTGGATCGGATTTGGAACTCTTGTGTTTTCGACTTTGTCGACTCATCATGTTCGTTGACATTTCTGAGCTTGTCCTGCCCCTTGCTTTTGTTGATCGAACGAGTGTAGTATTGTTTCGGAATAACTCGTTTGTCGTTGTGACTTTTCAATCGCTGTTCCCTTTCCTGTGGATCTTATGGGAATGCATGTCTTGTAGCTCTCACCAGATCATCATGGGAGTTGTTGTTTGAATTTTATTATCCTTCGTGTTTCGAACATGATTGTGCGATTTTTGTCTCGATCGTTGTGGTTCGATCGTTTGATTGTTTGGTTTTTGTTGACCCCGTTTCGTGATTGTTGAGCGTTCAGACTCCTTCCTAATTCCCTTAAGTTCGGGAAATTAGTCTCGTTTTCGATCTTCCAACCCTTGGGCGGTGGAATTCCGTATTCGTTCAACGATTGGCTCGCGTTTTGATTGATGTACCGTTGGGTTGGTCAATCGTATAGATTTTCGTTTGTTGTGTTTTGTGATTGTTCGGATAATTGACTTGATTGTATTATCCGTTTGATGACGTTTGTCACTTGTTGATTTTATCATGTCTCTACGGGTGGCGTTGTGATGGTCGTCGTGGAGCGTGTTTTCACGCCGTATGTCTCTTTGCGTTTCTTGCAGCGTCTCGCCGTTGGGCACGAGTTTTCTGTTTTTGTGTATCTCGTCGAGTTTTCCTGGCGGGTATATTGCTTCCCCCTACTTGTTTTAAGTTTCGGGACGAAAAGGAGGGTAGAATGTAATATCCGCAATTTCGAATTTCGGTAATTTTCTTTTTTTCGGCGGAAGTCCGTTTTGGCGACTCGCTCATGACCGTTTCGTCATTACGAGAATGATTAATTCTGCACTTTTTGTCATCCGAATTCGTTTCGGTATCGTTTTGTTGAGTTCCGAGCTTTTTAGCGACTTTTCCGCACTTGAGTTCGATTCTTGCGAATCTCGTCCGAAACTATTGTTTCGAGTTTCTCGTAAGTTCATTTAATGTTATTATTCATGTTGCGATATTTGGTTTGGTGTTTCGATCATGTATCGTGTATTTCGGACGTTTTGGATCGTTTTCGTAATTTCCCAAAGTTTGGGGTAATTACTTCCGTTGTCGAATTTCGAGCCTTCGGGTGGTCGGAATCGTGTGTTCTATTAGCTCTTAGATTCGTCTTTGCGAGTACTTCGTAACCGTACCTTCGGTTCGTATTCAGGTTTGGATTTCGGTGTCGTTTTGTTGAGTTCAGTGTTACTATACGACTTTTCCATGTATGAGTTCGACTTTGTTAGATCACCATTAATTTTTGGAAACTCCAAAAATTCTGAATCTCTGCAATATTATAAAGCATCGAGTTAGCTTTCCAATGGTTCAAACGGTGAGTCAATCGGAGTCCATACGAGGGAGTTATGGTCGAAATAGCTAAGTTACTCTCATTTTCCAGATTTGGCCGAGCAGCCTGTACCGTGTGCCGCGGCACATGCCGGCAGGGCCGCGGCACACTGCCGAGTCACTTCCGGCAGATTTGGCCCTGTGCCGCGGCACACTCCCGCTGAGCCGCGGCACACTATGCAGCCTATTTATGGCCCTGCAGACGGGTTTTTGGCCATTTTTCTCCTTCTTCTCCTTCTCTTCCGCGGCTGAGGGTGTGCTTATCATGGAGCCATGTTGTTTAACAACAAATCCACGAAGTTCTTGAGTTCATAACATCAATCAATCATCCTATATCATCCTTTGATCCAGCGAATCAAGGTAATCTTTCTTAGAACCCTAGTTTCTTGAATTTTGGGGTTTTTGCGTTTTTGTCCGATTCGTTCCGTATTATTGATTAATTCATGATGGGTATGATTAATCTTGGTAGTATTCTTGTGTTTAACATCATTTAATCCATTGTTCTTCGTCGAATCGAAGTATATTTCTTGATTTTCTTCAAATTGACTTTTTGGGGGATTTATTCTCGATCTCGTTTTTCATCCGTTTTTGATGGATCGATTGTGGTTAAATGATGTTGTTAAACATATTCTATGGATTGTATATCCATATTTCAACTTGGAATTCCGTTTTCGGGTTTTGACGGAACGAATCGTGTTCTTGGCCGTTTTGGGGGAAACGCTTGAACTTTCGTCATTCGTTCTTTGAATTCAACGTCTTTAAGTCGTGTTAGGGAATTCATTTCATTATTGTTATTGTCCTTCGTAGTTTATGAACGCGAGTTGGCGATCGGTGGAGTCGGCGGGTTCGTAGTCGGTTCGTGTCAACCTACTTCGGTCGATTCTTCGCGTTGTTCTTATTCGAGGCAAGTACCTTGTTCATACGCTTCTCGTTTTGTGGATATGATTGATCGGTGGTCGTTTTGGTGTGTTTGTTTGGTTATTTTAAAATGAATTTCCAAAAGATTTCGGTTTGGCCTCGTTAAAGGCTGTCTTTCAAAACGCGTGTGTGTTTTGTGAACGTTGTGTTTTGGGAATTGATTAATTTGAACGTTGAAGGCTTTGATGATATACCTATTGTTTAAAGTTATGGAACCGTGTATTCCGTGTTTAATCTTGTTATTGTGTTTTGAAGAGTTTGATAATGTTGTCGGATAAATGGCCATCTCTAGTAAGTATTCTTGATGAACTTACATTCTTAGCATATTAGTATTGCATGAGTAACGTGTGTGTGTGTATGCTCACTACGGGTTAGATCCGACGGGGTATCGGTAGGGCTCCACGAAGCTGTGGGACCACGAGCTTGCTTTTAACCACTACGGGTTAGATCCGACGGGGTCTCGGTAGGGATCCACGAAGCTGTGGGTCCGCGGTTAATTGTGGTGCATTTTGCAAATGTGATTTGATATTGGCATTTCCGAAAATGAGTGCTTTGGAACTATGTTTTCATGATTGCATGCATCGACTAAGTGTGTAAGAGGTAAGTGTTCGTTTGGCTTACTCGGCTAGGATGGCACTAGAGTATTTGGTTGTTTGTGTTAAATCCTTTAATTGTGGATTTTGATGTTGGAAGACGAACCTTGTTGTCGTTCTCGTGTACTATGAGTTGATGAGATTTGGGGCTAAAATCCCAACGTTTTTATAAAGGTCATTTGACGGATTTGGGGCTAAAATCCCAACGTTTTTGTAAAGGTCATTTGACGGATTTGGGGCTAAAATCCCAACGGTTTGGTAAAGGTTATTTTCCGGAAAGTAAACTTTTGGGGCGGTGACCCCTTTCGTCTTTTGGGTTTTGAAAAGTAGGATTTGATAATCCTAAATTATTTTCTATTAAAACTCCCGATGGTATTTCAAATCATTTTATAAATTGTTTCCCTTGATACTTTGATCTTGAAATTTTGGGAAGTCTTTACTCAAACTCTTGCCTCGGGAAGTGTTCATCCTGTTGTATTTGAATCTTTGAGGATTCCAGATTATAATCGTTCGTGGAATGTGAATTGTATGACTCGTATTTTTGCACTTGTACTTGCACTAGCAAAACAGTGGAGTTTTGCTAACCCCCGAGTATTCGGGGGGTGGATGTCTATTTTTGCATTCAGTTTTTGGAGCATAACACAAGGTCGGCACGAAGGATGATGAAAGATGATCGATACTAATCACATGAGGAACCGTACATTGTTTATTGGTTCAGTTGTACTTTATTTTCCGCTGCTATATTTTTCCCGTTGTACGGGTGTGCTTGTGTTTTGACCCCTGCGTGGGCATGAGTTGTATTTGAGTTGTATGTTTTTATTGAAAGGCCAAATCGGTCTACTGAGTCATTTTAGCCTTAAAGGCATGGTTGAGTTGTTATATGTTGTTACCAGCCTGGTAGATCCTTGAGGAAAGGTTCTACGGCGTGTAATATCCCTGAGCGGATTGGGGGTGTTACAACGGCGGTGGGAGGTAAGGATACAATTTGGGTCATTGTTGATCGATTGACAAAATCAGCACATTTCATTTCTATTCAAGAGACAACCGGGACAGAGCAGTTGGCCGTCATTTTCATCAGAGAGATCGTAAGGCTACATGGTGTTCCCTCATCCATCATTTCGGATAGGGACACCAGATATATGTCTCGTTTTTGGAAAGCCGTCCATAAAGCTATGGGGACCCAAATACACTTTAGCACGGCTTATCATCCTCAGACAGATGGACAGACCGAGCGTACGACTCAAACCTTGGAAGATATGTTGAGGGCATGCGTGCTCGATTGGGGAAAGGATTGGGCTAGACATTTGGGATTAGTGGAGTTCTCGTACAACAACAGCTGGCATGCAAGCATAGGCATGGCACCATTCGAGGCCCTGTATGGGCGAAGATGCAAGTCACCGTTATGCTGGGATGATGCCTCCGACACCGCGGTTACCGAGTTGGATCTTATCCAGGAGTCCATTAAGAAGATCTCTATCGTTCGGAAGCATATGCTAGCCGCTCAGAGCCGGCAGAAATCTTATGCCGAAAACCGACAGCGACCGTTAGAATTTACGGTCGGGGATCATGTTTGGGTCAAAGTATCACCTATGCGAGGTATCCGGCGTTTCGGCCAGAAGGGCAAGTTGAGCCCGAGATTTATAGGTCCATTTGAGATATTGGACCGGGTAGGGAAACTCGCGTATCGATTAGCTCTACCGCCGCATCTGGATGGGGTGCATAACGTTTTTCACGTCTCCCAGTTAAGGAAGTATGTCTATGACCCGAGTAACAAGCTCAATTTCGAAGAAGTAGAAATTTCTGATGACGCTACCTTTAGAGAGATACCGACCGCCATTTTGGATCGGCGTGTGAAGATGTTAAGAAATAAAGCCATACCCCTCGTGAAGATTCAGTGGTCGCACCACGGCACGGAAGAAGCGACCTGGGAAACCGAGTCGAGCATGAAGGAGAGTCATCCCGAGTTATTTTCTTAAGTTTCGTGACGAAACTATTTTTAAGAGGGGTGATATGTAATACCTCCGGTATTCCATGCTTGATTACTTTGTACTGTGTAAATGTTTGGTAATGTGACGTCATTTCCATTTATGTATTCGATTGAGTGCTATATAATTGTACGATGTAAATGAAACGGGGGTGACGCGCCTTGACGTCGTGGGACGATCGTCGGTGCGAATATGACGGTGGCCAATGTCTTGTTCCCCGATAATTGTTGACGAGTGGAATGGGTGGTCACCCCGAGATGGTTAGAATGTGGTATGAGGCTAAAGAATTTATATCTAACGCACGTTAGAGTTCTGTCTAACGCGCGCTATAACTCATGCCTAACGTACGCTATATTTCGATTGTTACGTACGTTAGGGTAGCTATATTACGTACGTAACGGGTGGGTCGGTCTCCCGACCAAAATCTTTCTTTTGACACGGACAGAGCTACTTTCGGCGGGCTAGAGGACAAACGAGTCAACTATTCGTTACGTACGTTATGTCCCAAATTTAACGTACGTAACACTTGGGCACATTTCGGGCATTGAGTTCTTTACGTACGTTGTCATTACACTATTACGTACGTAATACACCTTACGTACGTAACACTCTTATCATTAACGTACGTTACCAAAATCAAGTTTTATAAAATGGCAATTCCCTTCTTCATTTACACGACCCAACATTATAAGCTATCACCCTTGGAGAAATTCCTAGTCCTATACCCAGTTCTTAAGCCTCTTATACACTTGAATTAACATTGAGGAGGTGGATTCTTGAGCTCCAGTGAAGATTATCCAAGTCGTTCAAGTCACTTCTCATTCTCCTCGTAGTTCTTATGAATCCGTCAACCATCTTCATTATTCTTCTTCCAATAAGGTAAGCCACCAATCCCTGGAGTTATATCTTCGATGTTTTCTTATTTATACTTATTAGATTGCGGGTATTGGGTAGATTTTTGCTAAACTTCGTAGACAATATTGTCGGATGGGATTGTAGTAACCGGAATTATCGTTTCTCACATGTTTCGTTTCATGCGAATCATATCTATCATACGAAATTTCACTTCAAATCATCGCTAGGAATGTAAAATTTGACGAATCAATTGTGGGAAAATTCGTAGTAATCCGTCACCGTATGTTCCATTGTTCGTAGCCACCCTTACCTTGTGATTTTTGACACTTAGCAAACTAAGGAAAACAATTCGGTAGTATAATCAATATTGGATATCAAACCACCAAAGTTATTGTGCAATAGAATCCGTCGATTGTAGTATTCGGAATATAGAATTAAATTAGAAAGCATGAGATTCGATTACGCCATAATAATTCGTTGACAACCGAAGAATGATAGGATTATCTTCTTGAGTAAATCAATATACCTAATGTTAATTATAGGATTGAACGGGATAATGGTACACAATACTTAAAAACTTAGAAAAGATACTTATATCGACAATTAAAACTACACTAGGAATCCGATTAGGAAGGGAGACTGGTTTTATTCATCATAATCCGTACGAGGTGTTAATCAGATATTACGTGGCTAGGTTAAGCTCGAGCGGGCGTGGGGACTCCGTTATCACAAAGCACCTACTATCGGATCACAGGCAAGTGAAATCTTGCTCGAGAATTTTCTAATATTAATGTTATACCCTATGTGCGTATGTGCCATTCTGATAAATGCCGACGTTTGTCTTTCTCTAAAAATGTTATAAATGGGCCGATGTGTTGGGGATAAAACCTGTATAGTACCCGTGTGGAAATGTGTTAGGGGGTAAGACCCGAATTGGGCGCCTATGTTCCGGAGTATTCCCGTGTGGATACTTCCGTGACCCTTGGTTGCGACCTTGGGGCTTATGTGATAAAAGAGAGAGACAACGTCGGTTGAGTGATGAAATGTTCCCTGTGATTACTAGATATTGTGATTGTAAAAATGACGTATATCGTTGTTAGTAGCTGTTATTTGGTATGCATTCTCTGACCCTGGTTGCCTGGTATGATTCGTCGTACCAGGTAAAATTGTTCATCATGTGCAGGACATTCCCGAGGGGTCCGGTCAGACTTGAGAGGTGTTGGAATTATCTCTAGCCGCTGCTTAAATTGGAATAAATTGTTTTCTTTGGAAAAACTTTTGTTGTGTAATAATTGGACTTCAAATTACATTTTTCCTTAAATCTTTCGACTCACGTTATGTAAACCTTGAACTTAATGTTTTATCGCGATTTTCTTAAAATGCCTATTTTTCTAACTAGCCTTGTGGGTCCCACGTGGGATTCACGGCACTGTAATACCTCGAGATATTTTGGGGGTGTTACAAATAAATGCATCAGGCATCGAATCTGCTACATCCTGAAGATCGAGTGTTCTTTGTGCTTCACGGTAACATTGTGAAGTTCAGGGATCATAATGAGACAAAGTGAAGACACCATGACAATTCCTGTCATTCCGCGAGAAATTACATTTTCTCTCTTCCCCCTAACGATGGGAAGGTTGTCTCATTAAAGTGACAATTAGACCTGGCAAAATAGGCCCAGGCCCGCAGGCCGGGCCAGCCCGCCCGTTTTTGGGCAGGCATTGGGCTTCATATTTTTGGCCCAAAAAAAATCGGGCCTTTTTTGCCCCAGATTTGGCCCGCCCGTTGAGCTCATTTTATGTTATATGTAATTATAATATTTAAAATATTTCCTTATTTGTTGGATTATATTACATCTATATGTTAATTATTGATGTAATTTTATTTTTTATGGAACTTTGTGATTACTTTGTAGTATCTAGGGCTGTTAGCGGTCCGAGTGAACCCGAAACCCGGTCATGAACCGGACCGAAATACCTGGGACCGAAACTCACCTGGAAACTAATGAGCTCGGATTCGAGTTCTAAACATTGAACCGAAATCGATAAGACCCGGACCATAAGACCGAAAAAAAACCCGGTAATAAATTAAAAAAAAAGTTTATATGTATTTTATAATTTATACATTTATACATATATTATTAATATGTTTTGCGTGTTTTAAACACAAATAGCATGGTGGTCAAGTGGTTAAGACGCTGGACCTTTGAACAGAAGGTCTGGAGTTCGAATACTGTAACCCCCATTTATGTGATTTATTTTGCTGCTGCTCCTTCATTTTCCTGGTAAAGATCCATCCCACATCGACTACTTGATAAAACCTCAGCCAACTCATCTTCAATTTAAGCCTTCCCATCCGTCATCTTAAGCTTTCATATGAGGGATATGCATCCCACATCGCCAATGTAAGGAAACATCCAATTTCCTTTCCTCTATAAAATAATCTATCTTGTCTCAAAAGAGTTAGTTGAGGATTATGTTTGGGTTTGAATTTGGATTTAAACCCGAAACCGAACCAACAAGAAACCGGTTTCGATTTTCGGGTTAAAGTAAATGATTTTTTTCCTTTCGGTTTCGGGTTCCGGTTTTTCGGGTCTGGTTTTCGGTTTCGAACCGGTTTTCAACCCGGTATATTTCGGATCGGTCCTGGGACTGGAATTTGAACCGGAACCCTTATCGGTCCGGACCGGATCTACCCGGTAACCTATCGGACCGGATCCGGATCTGGAGAAAACCGGTCTGAACCGGTCCGATAACAGCCCTAGTAGTATCTCATATCAAAAATAATATTATTTTATAATTTTTATAAAGTAGTAGTGATAAATGATATGATGATCAAATAAAAATATTTGTATATTTATCATTTGATTGTGGTAGTGTAGTAAATAATATAGTTATCAAATAAAAATAATTGTACATTTATTTATGTGATTGTGATAATATAGTGAATAATATAATAACTAAGGATCGAAAAATATTTCTATATTTATTCAGAATTAATATTTCAAAAAAAAAAAAAGAGTTGAGGCCCGCGGGCCGGGCCGAGCCCGCCCGGGGCGGGCCACGGGCCTAATATTTTTGGCCCAAAAAAAATCGGGCCTTTTTGCCCGGCCCAGATTTGGCCCGCCCGTTTTTCACCAGGCCCATTTGGGCCGAGCCGCCCGTTTGCCAGATCTAGTGACAATTTGCAAATCATGCGGTAAAGAGATCACTGAAGGTTCTAAATAGCGGATAAACGTCTGGAGATTCTTATCCAACATGAATACTTAATCGTTTCTATAGACCAATGCGTTGTGGGGCGCAGAAGGCACATATAATGCGTAACCAAATATGTGCAATTGGCACTCAAGTCCGTCTGGGCCCAAAATACAATAATCAGGCTATCCAGTTACCAACTGGTACGCATAAACTAATTGGTTAGCAAAAAGTCTAATAATGAACAATTTAAGTAAAGTTGCATGCAATATTGCATAAGTCCAGGCAAAATATGCAAATTGGTGCGCATAACAAATGACATAATCACCATACATAGTCTTTCGACGGTGGTTTATGTGAGACCGTTTGCATATGCACATGGGACGAGATACTATTCATTGATCTCTATCATGCAATAAACATCAAGTACTTTTTGATGTGAACTCTCCAACAACATCGAGTCCTTTAGATGTGATAAGGGAGGTGAGCCCTTATAAGTTATCTTGGAAGTTCTGCAGCAGTTTGAGTGGACAGGAGAGCGACATGTGACCAACATGTCAGAGAATCCATCAAAACCATAAATACATAAATGGTCCGCATATTAGGTGGATGGATCCACAAATACCTCCTTATATTCAGCGTAATAATGGAATGTTTGCTTTTGTTTCTTTAGCGTAGGAAGGTCTCGCGCCCGCATTGATTAAAGAGTAGGCTTTGCAAAAATGAGTGGTGCGAATTTGATATGCATCCGATTCTTTGGATGACATAGTACGATTAACATCAACATTGTTCTTTATGTTGAGTTGTTGCCACATTTTCGCTCGAAAAGTAATGATGTTCGTACAAGTTCTTTAGTATATGGATCGTTATACTTTGACCAGGATGAACTAGTCTATTGTGCCAAAGTCTATATGAGTCTATGTCCCAAGGTACATTGTTGGTGACAATATGGGATTTGAAAACCTAATAATAATGAGGTACATCCACTAAATCGACTCATCAGTTTTCTAAAATGCGTATACGTCCACATTCATTAGAATTAATAAAAGAAACTCTATTTCATTCTCACAGTAGGTTTCAATCTGGAAACCATTGCTACGTATATTGTTGAAGCTAAGTAAGGTCCGAAGGGCTCTAGATGCATACAGAGCATCGGTAACTTAGAAGACTGTCGTTTAGGCATCAAGAATTGGGTATTACCTCGCCCTTTGATGAGTTGGGAGGACCCAATCATCGTAGTTACCGAGGTTTGGCAGGCGACGTATTCGATGAATAAAAGCCTAATTCTACGAACATTCAAGTTCTACTCGATTCATTCCTTAGAAGAGAGAAAAATTTCAAACCATAAGTATTCAAGCAATACCAATACTTCAAAATGAAGCTAAGAATCTAA
Source organism: Orobanche coerulescens (assembly GCA_033398695.1). Classification (NCBI taxonomy): domain Eukaryota; kingdom Viridiplantae; phylum Streptophyta; class Magnoliopsida; order Lamiales; family Orobanchaceae; genus Orobanche; species Orobanche coerulescens. Next base: position 14,280,257 of record CM065815.1, on the reverse strand, counting down.
CGTAAGCAATATTAATATCTTGTTCGTGAAATAACATTGCATCAAGCCATTATTGAAAAGAAAACACCAACACAGTCGTCTTGAGGCAACTATACCAAATGTAAACGAGAAAGTAAACATAATACTGATTCAGTTTATAGACTGTGGCTCGTATGACTTAATTCGACGATTAGTGACCGTGAAACTGACATAGGGGGACTTGTCTAAATCATATTCCTCCATATTGTGAGTTCTCCTTTCTTTGGACTCTCTATATTTCTTGTAGTGAGATATGACTTGTTTGCTCGCATGGTAGTTCTTATTCCATGTCCAGCATCTCCACAATGATTGCACGATTCATTGCCAACTCGAGCCTTAGAGGCGATAGGATGGGTAGGTGCTTTTTGGTTCCCTTGGCTAGTAGAGCCGGGAGCATCAAGTCTTCATATTACATTGGAAGAACCCCCACGTCCTTGACCAAGAAGCCTATCATGTACGGTCCCCTATTCATTGGGGTAGTTTCCATGTTTCATGACCGCGCAAAATTAGTTATTTTTATTTTTTCTTGGCTTACTTCTACTAACTAGTAGTATCGGCAAGTAAGGGTCGATCCCACGAAGAACGGTAAATCAATTATGCTTTTTAAGGATTAAATACTTTTAGCAATCAAAATAAAATAAAAACGAGGAGGGGTTTAGTTTCTGACTTTACTAAAAAAAATAATTTGCATGAAATAAATTAAATCAAAATAAACAAAGGAAATAAAATTCTAAAATATCAATTAAAGAATAATCTAGTTCTTAGTTCCGTTATCCACCGTTTCGAATTAATTCAAGTTTTAATGCAGCGCTTATCCCTTCTCTAATCTCATGAACTCCTATTTCGAAGCCAACAACAAGCTCTGTTGACCCCAATTATTTCTTAAGTTTATTCAATTAAAATAAGCTCTTTAATTAAACCTATCTATGCGGTGGATTCAAAACAAACTCTTCAAATCTCGCTCGCTAGATACATTAAAAACCAAAATAATGAAATAGGCAAGATATTAAGTTAATAAGCTCGACTTAAGGGATCTCGATTTTGTATTACTCAATTGAGAAAATTCAATTGTTTGCAACTTGTGAAATTAAAATTGCAACAATTACGGATTACAACTCAATTTCTAGCATAAGACATAAAACCCCTAATTTAGTTGGCCAAACCAAATCAAGAAACTATATGGCATAGTAGTGAGTTCAATAACACAAAAGTAATTCAAGAGATTTCGAGTTGAGAGTACGCTACGGGATCAAAACATGAATAATTAAAATACGGTTTCAAACTTTACTAGGAACTAGAATAGAAAATTAGCCGGACTTTAGAGAACATCAAATTAATAGTAGACATGAGAAGAAAGAAATTCAAACGATGTAGTCTTCTTCCTCGCATGTCGGTGGCGGCTCGGTTTTTTTCCGTGAGAATTTTAGCTCGGTCCTCCCTTTATTTATGCTCCAGCCGATATGATGATAATAATAATGGTACTGATGATAATAATAATGGTGCTGAATAATAATCTCAGCCCCCTCCTTTTTATAATAGTCCCTTATCTATTAGTTTTCTTCTTTAATTGGATCTCCTTCCTTCTTATCCTTCTTGAGTTTTAATTCTTTTGGAGTCTTTCTTTCCAAATCTATTCAATTTCCTTTCCCCAGCCTAGGGGCCGATTTTATGCCTTGTGGAACTGATTGGGGCGGATTAGAGTCGTTTCTTGGGCCCAAGTAAGATTATTTTCGGAACAGGGACGACACTGGGTCACCGAACTGGCACTGGGAAACCCAGTGTCGCGCGGCAGTTTTTTCATTAAAGCCCAAATCACCTTGGCTTGGTCCATTTGATGGCCCAAATTATTCCTTAAGCTTAAAAACTCCATCAAACACCTATATTAAATAACAAATTGCCAAGTGAAGTAAATTGCATCCAAAATATAAATAGGTAGAAAATAACCAAGGGTGCCAACATAAATTTCATTAAAATCTTATAATTACCAATGATTTTAGCACACTATTTTAGTCCTATCAAATCTCCCCAAACTTAAACCAATGCTTATCCTCAAGCATAATTCGAGTGAAAGAAATTCAAGAAGCATATATTGAAAAATCCAAGATGATAGCCATATTCAAGGAGAACAAATAATCATGAACAAGTATGACGAAAATTGAAGTACCTCAACCAATCTCAACATCTTCATTGGCATCAAGGGAGAAAAGATTCGATGGCCTCACAAGGGGTCACTCTCGCTCAAGTAAATATAGGGTTTATTAAGCAATCACTCACGTCAAAACACGGTGTGTCATTACCACATACTCGCACAAAAATCAAATCTCCACTACTTAGATGAACTCATGCATATAATAAAAAGAATTTTTATGGTTGTAACGGGGCTTTAGGTATGGGTAGGATAAAAAGGATAAATAAAGGATTCGTTGGCCGAGACTAATCATGAAATTAAGTGCATAACAAATCCTACAAACAATAAATCACCATCATTTCCTTGAGCACCCTTTTAGGCACATGTAATCGCATAGCCATGAAAGATTAGTTGAGGTCAGTGGCTTAACAACATTCGAGGGGGGTATTTTTATGGCCGCCCCCCCTATTTTTTTCGGCCTTTATTATTTCATCTTAATTTCAGCACCCTTTTCTTTTCACTTCACCACCAACTTTTTGATAATTCCTCGTCCTTCCCTCGACTTGTTATACACCTAATTCACAACCAAATCTTGACCAAGGGTTCAAACAGATGAATTTTCACCAAAAATTAGATAATGGCTAATAAAATGTGCTAGATCAAAGAATAAGGCTTAGGTACAAATGGGCTTCTAATGGTGATTATGTCGAGGTGGGAAAATATAAGCCAAGTGGGTTATTCCTAATTTACTTTATCACTTTACTGCATGAGAACGCTAACATAGTCTTGACATGTATAATTGATTAAGTTCTAGCATGTACATAACATGTTCGACCCCACAAGAAGAAATAGTGAGCATGTATATGTATAATTATTCATATATGTGTATATTTTGCTCTACGGCTCAAAACTCACGAATAAAAAGGGCTTGTGCCATGAATCCCTCACACTTTATCCAAATCCAAAATCAAGACTAGTGAACTACCCTAATTAAAATCAAACTAGTCAATCATACCCATTTCTTATGTCAGGCCATACTTAAATCCCCAATACACGAACTTGATTCAATCACACAAATTTAGCTAAGGACAATCACAATTTTCAACTTCAGTTAATCATTCCAAATCCAACTTCCCCAAACTAAAAATTAAGTACACGACTCCAAAGAAAAGAAGGAAAAGAAAAAGAAAAATAAAAGATAGTAAAAAGTATAGAGTAGGGATCACCGGGCTAATGAGGGTGAAGGGCGTCCAGCTGCTCGGTCAAATGATCCATCTTGGCTTGAAGTGCGCGATGCTCCTCCTCAAGCTGCTCGGTCCGGCGCCTCAGCTCGGACTCCATAGCCGAATCTCCTGCTCGGCTTGTGTGAAGCCGTGCTGCTGCTCGGCCTCGGCCTCATTTTCTTGTTCGACCGTAGGTTGAGGGTCGTCCACTGGTTCGCGATCGTTCGGCGATGTGTGGTGTTTGGGCTGCAGAAGAGAGAGGAAGGGAGGTTAGATTTCTGACACCGAGCGGGGGCGAGGGTAGAGAAAGAAGGGAGAAAGGGACGGGATTTAAGGATAAAGGAAATAACTAATAATAATAAAGGTAACAACTAAGTAGTGGAAAAATAATAAAGGAAATAAAATTTTAGAGGAAATAAGCAATTAAGAAAATTAAAAGAGGGGCAGAATAATATTTTAATTTATAAGAAAAGATTACTGGAAAAAAACCGACTCCTAGCAAGCAAATAAAAAAAATGAATAAGAAGAAAAAAATGCGAAAATTAAAAAAAATTGGGTTTCCTCCCATCAAACGCCTTTTTTTTACGTCGTTGGCTCGACGAAAAACTTCCCTTTTTAGTGAACACACCAATGAGGTTTTGGTATGGGTCTCAATAAATGTACGACTGATGACTCGTCTTCTTGAACCACACCAAACTTTCTCGGAGTGTTTATTGAAAACTTTCCTCCATTGAGATGCTCATCGAAGGCCAACTCTGGTTCACTTTTTCCATATAATTCCTCATATATTGCCTGTAATTCTCTTTGAAGCTCCGCAAAATCATTTTCTTTATCAGCCTCTAAGTTTTTAATAAACACCACTTCGAGTCTACCCTGCAATGCAACTCAAACACTTCCTCGACAAGAGGGTCAATCACGCTTAATGCAAAAAGAGAGCAATCTTTCTCAAGAAATTTCATGGCATCATAAATATTAAACCGTACGATTTGGTCATCAAATTCTATCGTGAGAGATCCTTACGAACATCTATTTTGGTATTGGCAGTATTTAGAAATGGCCTTCCTAACAAAATAGGTGTTGAATTTGATGACTCGTTTTGCATATCAAGAACGTAGAAGTCGGCTGGAAATACAAGTTTATTGACTTGGACAAGAACGTCCTCAATTACCCCTTCGGGGTACACAAGGCTACGATCCGCCAATTGGACAATTATCCTTGTTTCCCGAAGAGGTTCTAGATTTATGGAGGTGTATATAGAGCATGGCATAACATTTATTGATGCTCCCAAATCTAGCATAGCACGTTCAAAACCCATATTTCCAATTCGACAAGGAATAGCAAACATACCTGGATCTTCCCGCTTTTGTGGCAATTTCTTTTGGAGTACAGCAGACACATTTTCTCCCATTACTACCTTCCCATTCCTTTTTAATATCCGCTTGTTGGTGCATAAGTCCTTAAGGAATTCTACGTATTTTGGAATTTGTTGAACTGCGTCGAGTAAGGGAATGTTGATCTCAACCTTTCGAAATACGTCTAGAATTTGCTTCTATTTATTCACGACTGCCGTCTTTTTGACCCTAGATGGAAAATGTAACTTGTTAGTCTCAAAAGGAGTAGAATAAATTACCTTGTTGTTCGGTTGTTCTGCACTGGGTGCTGATTCTGCACTGGGTATCCCAGTGTCGATCTGTTCAGTGGTTTTTTCCTCCTCGTTTTCAGCTTCATTCAACTTCTTAGGCTCCTTAAGCTGCTTCTCACTCCTTAGAGTTCCAGCACTCATGTTCCTTGGGTTCGGCTCAGGTTGGGATGGCAATTTCCCACTATTTTGGCTCTCCAAGTGGCTCACAGTGGTGGCTAGTTGACTCAATTAATTTTCGAGAATTTTGATACTCGGTTTAGTGTCATGCTGGAATTGCATAGTGTTTGCCACAAGGGTCTTCATCATCTTCTCCAAAGATGGTGTCAGATTTTCGGCGGGCTGCTTGTAGAATTGTCCCCTATTTTGTGGGGGTGCCTCTTGCTGGTTTTTCCATCGAAAGTTAGGGTGATCCCTCCCTCCTGGGTTGTATGTGTTTGAGTAAGGATCGTTCTTCCTCCCATAAGAATTTTCAGTTCCAATTGCATTGGCGTGCGCCTCGATTTCATCAAGCAAAATCCGACAATTCTCCGTTGTATGCTCCGTGGTTTTGCAAATGCGACAAGGTACAACTAGCGTGCTATTACCTAAAGCAAGCTTTCTAACAAAAGTAGTTAGCTCATTCAATTTATCCTCAAGGGACGAGTCAGCACCTCCTTCACCATCCTGATCGGTGAATCGCGACAACCAAATTGTTGTGAATTGGCCGCCATGTTGGATATAAGAGCTTTTGCAGCCGTGGGAGTTTTGTCAACTAGGGCTCCATCACTTGCTGCGTCTATCGTGTTTTGCTCCATCGGATTAAGTCCTTTGTAAAAATACTGAATCAGGAGTTGCTCGCTAATTTGATGTTGCGGGCATCGAGATACCAACTGTTTGAATCGTACCCAATATTCATGCAACGTTTCGCTGGTCATTTGCCTTGCACCACATATCTCTTTCCTTAGATTGGCTGCTCGAGAGGCCGAAAAATACTTTTGCATAAATAAGATTTCCATATCGTTCCATGTTGTGATCGTGGCCGACGGCAAATAGAATAACTAGTCCTTAGCCGAATCTTTTAATGAAAACGGGAAGGCTCTAAGCTTGATTTGTTCTCCGGTGACACCATTTGGCTTCATGCTCGAACAAACGACATGGAATTCCTTGAGATGCTTGTGCGGATCCTCTCCTGATAGACCATGAAATGCGGGTAACAAGTGAATCAATCCTGACTTCAATTCAAAGGTGTTGTTGTCAATAGCCGGGATTGTGATGCATAGCGGTTGTTGAGGTAGCTCCGGGTTGGCTAATTGCTTCAGCGTCTTTTCAGCGTTATTTGTCATGATTCCAATTTTGTCCTCCGACTCGATGGGTGATGTTTCGAGAGAAAATGGTAAGTTCCTAAGTGCTTCTCTGCTTTCTTTCGTTCTTCGTCTGAAAATTTGATCTCGTTTGGTGATTTAAAATACTGCAAATTCTTATCTCCACGTGACCTTGTATTCATGCAAAACTAAAACAAAACGGATTAGCGCACAACTGACAATTATTATGGATTTTTTTGAACTAACATTGGATGACCCAGTGTCGAAATTACAGAAAGTTTTTAACCCAAAATAAGTAAAATTAATTTAACACCGTTCCCCGGCGCCAAAATTTTGACCGCGCTGTCGTGACGCGTCAAAATTAGTTATTTTTATTTTTCCTTGGCTTACTTCTACTAACTAGTAGTATCGGAAAGTAAGGGTCGATCCCATGAAGAACGGTAAATCAATTATGCTTTTTAAGGATTAAATACTTTTAGCAATCAAAATAAAATAAAAGCAGGGGGTTTAGTTTCTGATCTTTACTAAAAAATAATTTGCGTGAACACTACGCCATAGATGGCCTATCGCCTGTAACACCCCCAATCCGCTCAGGGATATTACACGCCGTAGAACCTTTCCTCAAGGATCTACCAGGCTGGTAACGACATTTAACATCTCGACAATGCCTTCGAGGCTACAGTGACTCTGTAGACCGATTTGGTCTTTCCACAAATACATACAACTCAAATACAACTCATGCCCACGCAGGGGACAAAATACAACTACACTGCATAACGGAACAATACAAAGAATGAAAATAAAGTACAACCGAACCAACACACGATGTACGGTTCCTCATGTGATTAGTATCGATCATCTTTCATCATCCTTCGTGCCGACCCCGTGTTATGCTCCAAAACCCGAATGCAAAACAGACATCCACCCCCCGAATACTCGGGGGTTAGCAAAACTCCACTGTTTTGCTAGTGCAAATACAAAGTGCAAATACGAGCCATACAATTCACATTCCACGAATAACAATAACCGAGGATCCTCAAAGATCCAAACGAAACGAAAAGTACTTCCCGAGGCAAGGGTTTGAGAAAACATTTCAAAAACGAAATATCATAAATCAATGGAAGTAATTTATAAAACAGTTTAGAATGCCATCGAGAGTTTTAATAGAAAACAATTTAGGATTATCAAATCCTACTTTTCGAAAACCAAAAGACAAAAGGGGTCACTGCCCCAAAGGTTTACTTTCTGAAAAAAAGACATCAACCAACCGTTGGGATTTTAGCCCCAAATCCGTAAAACGACTTTTACAAAATCATTGGGATTTTAGCCCCAAATCTCATCAACTCACAGTACACAAGAACGACCAGGAGGTTCGTATCCCAACATCAAAATCCACAAATAAAGGATTTAAAACAAACAACAAAATACTCCAGTGCCATCCTAGCCAAGTAAGCCAAACGAACACTTACCTCTTACACACTTAGTCAATGCATGCAATCATGAAAACCGTTCGAAAGCACTCATTTCCGGAAATGCCAATATCAAATCACATTAGCAAAAATGCACCACAATTAACCGTCGATCCACACCTCCGTGGACCCCTACCGAGACCCCGTCGGATCTAACCCGTAGTGGTTAAAAGCAAAGCTCGTCGATCCACACCTCCGTGGACCCCTACCGAGACCCCGTCGGATCTAACCCGTAGTGAGCATACACACACACACGTTACTCATGCAACACTAATATGCTAAGAATGTAAGTTCATTAAGAATACTCACTAGAGATGGCCATTAACTCGACACCATTATCAAACTCTTCAAAATTACGATAACAAGATTAAATAAGAAAATACACGATTCCGTAACTTAAACAATATGAGTATCATCATAAAATCCTCCGACGTTCAAAATAATCAAATCATAATCAATTCTCAAAACACCGTTCGCAAAACACACGCGTTTTGAAAGGAAGCCTTTAACGAGGCTAAACCGAAATCCTTTTGAAACTTCATTTCAAATAACCAAACAAACACATCAAGACGACCACCGATCATCATATACATAAAACGAGAAAAGTATGGGCAAGGTACTTGCCTCGATACCACGAGCACCGAACCACGAACGGATACGGCTCAACCGGGAAGCTTCGGAACGCCCGATGCTAACGAAAAGGAAGACGACAATGAACGGAACGGAAGAATCAAGCACGACCGTGAGGAACCGACGAAAATGAACCTAACGATTCGAATAGCACAATCACAACCACTTCTAAACGATTATGGAAATGGAATACACCCGGAACCCCGCCTACGATTCATGTATATTCATACCGAGAACAACAACGAGGGCGGACCACAACCAAACCCTCTCGATTCCGTAAAAATCACGAAATATACCATGAATCCGTAGGGAAACTAAGAATACCAACAAGAATAATCATATTCATCAAGAATCCATCAACAAAACGGAAAGAATCGGACAAAACCCCAAAATCCCCAATTATCCAAAAAGGTAGGGTTTCAAGAGATTACCTTGAGTGATTCAAGTATTTAGATTCGTAAAACACGCGTTGGATTGATTGTCCGGCTTCACAACCAAGAAGAATGATGAAAATCAACCCTCCAAATGATAATGATGAGAAGCTCTCCTCCTCTCTCACTCTCTCGCGTCTAAGGAAAAGGAAGGAGGAAAATGAGTCATTCACGCTCAAAACAACACATTTATAGTGTAACACAGCAGAACCTATCGGCCGGCCTATCGGCCGATAGGCCCAACCGATAGCCATACGGAATGCCGGCAGTAGGGTCTATCGACCCCCCTATCGGCCGAAAGGCTCCTGGAAGTGCTCGGACAAAACTAAAACGACCATAACTCTCTCGTCCGGACTCCGATTGACTCACCGTTTGAACCATTGGAAAGCTAACTCGATGTTCTATAATATTGCAAAGATTTATAATTTTTGGAGTTACCAAAAATTAATGATGATCTAACAAAGACGAACTCATACTTAGAAAAGTCGTTTAGTAATCCTGAATTCAACAAAACGACACCGAAACCCGAACCTGAACACGAACCGAAGATACGGTTACGAAGTACTCACAAAGACGAATCTAAGAGCTAGTAGGACACACGATTCCGACCACCCGAAGGCTCGGAATTCAACAACGGAAGTAATTACCCAAAACTTTGGGAAATTACGAAAATGGCCCAAAACGTCCGAAAATCACGATACGCGATCGAAACACCAAACCAAAGCTCGCAACATGAATAATAACATTAAATGAACTTACGAGAAACTCGAAACGACAGTTTCGGACGAGATTCGCAAGAATCGAGCTCAAGTGCGGAAAAGTCGCTAAAAAGCACGGAACTCAACAAAACAACACCGAAACGAACTCGGATGACAAAAAGTGAAGAATTAATCATTCTCGAAATGACGAAATGGTCATGAGCGAGTCGTCAAAACGGACTTCCGCCGAAAAAAGAAAATTACCGAAATTCGAAATTGCGGATATTACATTCTACCCTCCTTAAAAGAAGTTTCGTCCCGAAACTTAAAACAAGTAGGGGGAAGCAATATACCCTGCCAGGAAAACTCGACGAGATACGCAAAAACCGAAAACTCGCGCCCGACGGCGAAACGCTGCAAGAAACGCAAAGAGACATACGGCGTGAAAACACGCTCCACGACGACCAATACCACGTCGCCGTTAGGAACATAATAAAGTCAACAAGTGACAAGCGTCAACAAACAGATAGTATAATCAAGTCGATTATCCAGACAATCACAAAACACAACGAACGAAAATCAACAGGATTGACCAACCCAACGGTACATCAATCAAAACGCGGCCAACCGCTGAACAAACACGGAATCCCATCGCCTAAGGGATGGAAGATTGAAAACGAAACTAATTTCCCGAACTAAAGGGAATTACGAAGGAGCCTGAACGTTCAACAATCACGAAACGAGAACAAAAACCGAACAAACAAACGATCGAGACAACAAAAATCGAAGAATCATGTTCGAATCACGAAGGACAATAAAGTTCGACAATAACTCCCAGGATGATCTGGTGAGAACTACAAGACATGCATTCCCATAAGATCCACAGGAAAGGGAATAGCGATTGAAAAGTCACAACGACAAATATGTTATTCCGAAATGATATCACACTCGTTCGATAAACAAAAACAAGGGCAGGACAAGCTCAGAAATGTCAACGAACATAAATGAGTCGACAAAGTAGAAAATACAGAAGTTCAAAATCCGATCCCTTCGAATAAAAGGACTAGTAGAACCAAATGATGTTACTCCCGAACAAAGTTCACAAGAATCGAACCGAACTCGAAAAAAGTCACACCGATAACCAGATCGGCCCACAACAAGATCACAGCTCGTTCGGACGATGAAACTGAAATACCGAACAAGTTCATAAAGTACCAACGAACATGAGCGAATCGATAGACTGGGGAAGAGAAAACACAGAAGTCAAAATAGTACGGGCATTACCTCCGACCTCGTCCACGAAATTCACAAAACGGGAGCAAGGTAACAAGACATTAAACAATCGACGCATAACGGAACCATCACCGATGCACACGGTCATACCAAACCAAGCTCTAACAACTCGCACATGCGCGACAACGCAGAGATTGCCATGAGGCGACAACATTCAATACCAACACTCCGCCTCTCACAGGGGCTAGCACAACCAATGTGTGGAAAGCGTCTCAACGCTCACACCGCCAATTCGATCATACTCGGGAGAAAGTATCCAAATGACAACGCGAACATCACACATACATACCCAGCCCTCAAACGGGAATGGATAGGTTTTAAAAAACGAAAACCTCATTTTGAAAATAATTTAGAAGAATACTGGTTGATCTTGAGTATCACCTTTCAAAAAGTATAAACGTGAAACATCGTTATCGAGACACTGGAGAACCATTTCGCATTTGATAAGAATGAAGATACTTTCTCTTAATGAAAACTTTCAAAATATTCGACCCTCGGGTCTAAATAAAAGTGTTGAAAATATCTCAAAACATTTTGGTCCTCGAGGTAGAAAATTTTTGAAATACATTGTGGCATCTTGGATGTACCACAAGAAAATAACCCATTTGAAAAGTATGTCTCAAATTTATTTTTCTAAGATACTCAAGGTTTTCAAAAATCCAATAGGCGTAATGCCCAAAACTCACACATACCGACGTTCACTAAAACAACTCCTAGCACACGCATCAAAACGTTTAAAATCAAGACAATACATGTCTTTAAACGAAAATAAACGATAAAATACCATATTGAACAAAACCACCGATAAAATACCCTCCCATGGCTAGTGGACAAGTCGAACGCGTATAAGCACAAAGCTTCCACAATAGAACTTGTAAAGCGTGCAAATCGATTCGAAAATCATCAACAACGGAGAAAAACAACAATAAAAAGACATCACAAACGACGACACTCCTCGTATAAATCAAATACGAGAGTCGACTAAATACATATCGTGAAATCAAAATTCACATAAAATTCCACCACTTAACAAATAATCATAAAAATAGCTCGTGTCACACGAGGCACAACACAAAGAAGGGAGACTTACTTCCACAGGTCGCACGAAGATGATGATCGCCCCACGATACTAATCACGACCAACAAACTCAATCGACGCGTCGCGACACGACTCAGTCAGACTAAATCCGACGAGACAAAACTCAACACACACCATCGACCCGACACCTAGGTTTCCTCAACCTAAGCTCTGATACCATTTATGTAACACCCCCAATCCGCTCAGGGATATTACACGCCGTAGAACCTTTCCTCAAGGATCTACCAGGCTGGTAACGACATTTAACATCTCGACAATGCCTTCGAGGCTACAGTGACTCTGTAGACCGATTTGGTCTTTCCACAAATACATACAACTCAAATACAACTCATGCCCACGCAGGGACAAAATACAACTACACCCGCATAACGGGAACAATACAGAAATGGAAAATAAAGTACAACCGAACCAACACACGATGTACGGTTCCTCATGTGATTAGTATCGATCATCTTTCATCATCCTTCGTGCCGACTCTGTGTTATGCTCCAAAACCAGAATGCAAAACCGACATCCAACCCAAGAATACTCGGGGGTTAGCAAAACTCCACTGTTTTGCTAGTGCAAATACAAAGTGCAAATACGAGCCATACAATTCACATTCCACGAATAACAATAACCGAGGATCCTCAAAGATCCAAACGAAACGAAAAGTACTTCCCGAGGCAAGGGTTTGAGAAAACATTTCAAAAACGAAATATCATAAATCAATGGAAGTAATTTATAAAACAGTTTAGAATGCCATCGAGAGTTTTAATAGAAAACAATTTAGGATTATCAAATCCTACTTTTGAAAACCAAAAGACAAAAGGGGTCACCGCCCAAAGGTTTACTTTCGAAAAAAGACATCAACCAACCGTTGGGATTTTAGCCCCAAATCAGTAAACGACTTTTACAAAATCATTGGGATTTTAGCCCCAAATCTCGTAAACTCACAGAACACAAGAACGAACAGGACGTTCGTATCCCAACATCAAAATCCACAAATAAAGGATTTAAAACAAACAACAAAATACTCCATTGCCATCCAAGCCAAGTAAGCCAAAAGAACACTTACCTCTTACACACTTAGTCAATGCATGCAATCATGAAAACCGTTAAAGCACTCATTTCGGAAATGCCAATATCAAATCACATTAGCAAAAATGCACCACAATTAACCGTCGATCCACACCTCCGTGGACCCCTACCGAGACCCCGTCGGATCTAACCCGTAGTGGTTAAAAGCAAAGCTCGTCGATCCACACCTCCGTGGACCCCTACCGAGACCCCGTCGGATCTAACCCGTAGTGAGCATACACACACACACGTTACTCATGCAACACTAATATGCTAAGAATGTAAGTTCATTAAGAATACTCACTAGAGATGGCCATTAACTCGACACCATTATCAAACTCTTCAAAATTACGATAACAAGATTAAATAAGAAAATACACGATTCCGTAACTTAAACAATATGAGTATCATCATAAAATCCTCCGACGTTCAAAATAATCAAATCATAATCAATTCTCAAAACACCGTTCGCAAAACACACGCGTTTTGAAAGGAAGCCTTTAACGAGGCTAAACCGAAATCCTTTTGAAACTTCATTTCAAATAACCAAACAAACACATCAAGACGACCACCGATCATCATATACATAAAACGAGAAAAGTATGGGCAAGGTACTTGCCTCGATACCACGAGCACTGAACCACGAACGGATACGGCTCAACCGGGAAGCTTCGGAACGCCCGATGCTAACGAAAAGGAAGACGACAATGAACGGAACGGAAGAATCAAGCACGACCGTGAGGAACCGACGAAAATGAACCTAACGATTCGAATAGCACAATCACAACCACTTCTAAACGATTATGGAAATGGAATACACCCGGAACCCCGCCTACGATTCATGTATATTCATACCGAAAACAACAACGAGGGCGGACCACAACCAAACCCTCTCGATTCCGTAAAAATCATGAAATATACCATGAATCCGTAGGGAAACTAAGAATACCAACAAGAATAATCATATTCATCAAGAATCCATCAACAAAACGGAAAGAATCGGACAAAACCCCAAAATCCCCAATTATCCAAAAAGGTAGGGTTTCAAGAAATTACCTTGAGTGATTCAAGTATTTAGATTCGTAAAACACGCGTTGGATTGATTGTCCGGGCTTCACAACCGAAGAAGAATGATGAAAATCAACCCTCCAAATGATAATGATGAGAAGCTCTCCTCCTCTCTCACTCTCTCTCGCGTCTAAGGAAAAGGAAGGAGGAAAATGAGCTGTTCACGCTCAAAACAACACATTTATAGTGTAACACAGCAGAACCTATCGGCCGGCCTATCGGCCGATAGGCCCAACCGATAGCCATACGGAATGCCGGCAGTAGGGTCTATCGACCCCCCTATCGGCCGAAAGGCTCTGGAAGTGCTCGACAAAACTAAAACGACCATAACTCTCTCGTCAGGACTCGATTGACTCACCGTTTGAACCATTGGAAAGCTAACTCGATGTTCTATAATATTGCAAAGATTTATAATTTTTGGAGTTACCAAAAATTAATGATGATCTAACAAAGACGAACTCATACTTAGAAAAGTCGTTTAGTAATCCTGAATTCAACAAAACGACACCGAAACCCGAACCTGAACACGAACCGAAGATACGGTTACGAAGTACTCACAAAGACGAATCTAAGAGCTAGTAGGACACACGATTCCGACCACCCGAAGGCTCGGAATTCAACAACGGAAGTAATTACCCAAAACTTTGGGAAATTACGAAAATGGCCCAAAACGTCCGAAAATCACGATACGCGATCGAAACACCAAACCAAAGCTCGCAACATGAATAATAACATTAAATGAACTTACGAGAAACTCGAAACGACAGTTTCGGACGAGATTCGCAAGAATCGAGCTCAAGTGCGGAAAAGTCGCTAAAAAGCACGGAACTCAACAAAACAACACCGAAACGAACTCGGATGACAAAAAGTGAAGAATTAATCATTCTCGAAATGACGAAATGGTCATGAGCGAGTCGTCAAAACGGACTTCCGCCGAAAAAAGAAAATTACCGAAATTCAAAATTGCGGATATTACATCGCCACCTCATGGGCATGGTGTTGCCTTCTCAGGTGTTGCAGCAGCTATGAAATTTTTGCCTTATCGCAACCTTGTAACCTTGGTGTTACCGTAGACATAAATCTGTGTTGCTGTAGCTATAAATAGGTGTTACACACTGCAACACTATGCCTGTGTTGCCTTAGACTATTAATAAATAAAAAGATAAATTTCTTTCAAAATAAAAATTATACTTTAAGACTAATTATACTTTACTAAAACCAAAAAAGATATTTTATATAAAATATGTCTCCATTAAATAAATACTATTTTTTTTCAAAATTTTCTTACAATATATAATTTTATTAAAAATTAAAAAAATAATATGTCAAAATTTATTAAAACTAAAAAATATATTTTATACAAAATATGTCTTCATTAAATAAATACTATTTTTATTTTATAAATACTAGTCTTTTTCAGAATTTTCTTACAATTGTAATTTTATTAAAAAATTAAAAAAAAAATATATTAGAAGTAAAATACTATAACAACTTCACTCTAGCATTTGGTGCAGTAACACAATATATTAGATTTCACCCAAAAAAACACGGGATAGGTCGAAAATTTTAAGTTGAATATACTTCAGTAATTTGGTAATTGCTGAAGTAAAAATCGCAATAAATTTTTTTAAATAAAAATATCTTCCCACTAATGAAGTAACATCGTATCTAAACCGGAATTATACCCAAACCCTACTTCTTGGTAACCGCCCCCTCAATCTTCTCATTTTCTTTCCTTTTATTTTCTCTCCCTGTCTCTCTGTCATCCTTCCCCTCCCGATCTCCCTCTCCCTGTTCTTATTCTTTTTTTCTCTCTCTCAAAACTCACACACACACACGATTGGATGTGAAGCACCCCATTTCGCCGCCCCTCTCGTTTGCTAACCCTAGCCGCCTCGACCAGCGTCGCCTGCTCGTCGTCGTCCCTCTCGTCTTCTAACCCTAGCCACCGCGACCAGCGACGCCTGCTCTCATATAAATTTGTGATACCAAGCAAAAGTCGGTATGTGTATTTCTTTTACTTTCTGAATTCAGGTACTATTTTTCAGAATCTCTTGTGTGCTCTCTGACTGAATTTGTTTGCACTGCTTGATATTCAATTTCAATGCCACACGGCTGGAGATGTGGAACTGTTGGTATGCAGATGTATTTCTTTTTGCTCCAGTAAATTCATGCACAATTGTAATAAAAGGTGAGTTGTAATTTGTAAAATCTGTGAATATCAATTCAAGATTATTGGTTACTATCTATTCGTTACATAATTTGTTTGGGTACCTGCATATTGGCATAGTTGATTATTTTAGTGTATTAAATGGTCGCATGAATCAATTTCTCTCGCAAGCATCTGGATGCTGAAAAATAAGATCATGTATCTTTTTTTTTTGGGTATCTGGATGTTGAAAATAAAATCATCATTTCTGAGTGCATTGTCTTGTGTATTGTATTCTCTTGAATCAACAACTTAAATTAAAATTTTAGTTGAGAATTCTTCATTCTTTGCATTGTCTTATGTATTGTAACTCTGAGTGCTCATGAATCATATGCACAAATGTGCAAGATGAGTTTTCAGAAAAGATGGGTTGATTTCGAAAGCTGTGTATTGTGTTGTGAATCACAAGAAGTTTCTTTAATGTGAGATGGGAGATAGAGCTCGGTCAAAAAAGTCATGTAATGCCTTTGAAGGGCATGCTCAGATTTGTATTCCCACAACTCAACAGATTTTGAGTTTTACTGAGGTAAAGGTTTGAAATGTAATACCCGAGATTTCTGTTATGTAATTGGAACTTGTGATATTGTAATGATTGTACTATTGTCTGAGTACTATTTTCCGTATTTCATAATCCGATGTTATCGAGTGTATGATTTCATGTTTGTGATTTGAAGATTGTAATTCTGCGCATGTAGCGCACGCTACCAGCTATGTATAGCGTGCGCTAACGAGGATTCATAGCGCACGCTACTGAGGGTCATTAGCGCATGCTATGCGTGGTCAAATTGATTGGGACATGCGGTAGGTGAGATCTGGCCGGGGGACCCCTGTCGGATCGTGTCGGATGTACCTGGACGGCTTTCGGGAAAAGCCGAGTCAACGCCTTAGCGCACGCTACACGTATATGCATAGCGCACGCTAAGTGTTGAGTACAGTTTAGTCAGGGAGCCGTTAGCACACGCTACGGACAGGGTCTAGCGCGCGCTAATAGCCATTTATTATAAATAGGACAACATCCTATTCGTGATTTCAGTTCTTTCTCCTCCCATAAACCGAACTCTTACACTTAGAACATAACTCCCTTCGTCCTAAACACTTCATATCAACCTCCTAGTTCGAGATTGAAGATCGTATATCATTGGAGATTGGTGTTCAAGCCTTCGGTGTTGGATTGCTTCATTTTCCTCCGTGTTCTTCACTACTTTGAGGTAGGTGATTCTTCACTAATGTTAGTAATGTTCCTAAGGAAGTTTGAATCATGTTTTGGTAGCAAGTATTTTGTTTATAATCGGTCATCACATGTTAGAAGGATACTTTTGCCGTATCGGCCCTATATATCGTATGAACCTTTGAACCATCTTATTATAAGGACTCCTAAGCATGTTCAAATCGAGTTATGATCAGTCACCGGATATTTACCCAGTTGATACGTTTTACACGATGGAATCATGTGTTTTGGAACGTAGAACAAATGGAACTTAGATTATTTCTTGGAGATCGTAGATGAATTATGATGTTGAGTTGACTATCTGTATATTCGTATTTCATAACCATAAAACTTCCACAAACCTTATTAGCATGATATGCCCGAGGATAACTTGTATTATCACGGTAGAATTCATGAGTTCTTCACCATTCAACCCAGTTTTCGGTTTGCAGTATTCTGCCATGCAAGATTAGCGCACGCTAACATGTGTGAGTTAACGTGCGCTATCGAGGTTCAGTTAACGCATAATACGTACGTAGCGTGCGTTATATATCGGCCGGTGCAAATCGCCGGCCAGTAACTAGCGCACGCTAGTCTTACCCGATAGCGTACGCTAACAGGCCTGCTTAGCGCACGTTACGTAGAGTATGTAGCGCACGCTAAGCAGTCCAGACAGATTGTTTATTTTGAGCTTTTCGGCCGTAGACCGAATTGTTAGGCCATCGTTCGACTTGAGATGATTTGTATATCGTTCCTTTTTTTAAGGTTCGAGCCTGTTACGTTGATTCGAAGGAGGCGGCCTTCGAGTGTGTTGAGATCATCGAAGTATTTCGTCTTGCCATTTTCGAGGCAAGTATCATATGTCGAGTTCGATTTATATTGAATCTTTGATCATGCTTGTGGTTTTGTTCATATTGTTGAATATGAGATGTATTTCTGAAAATTCTCATGATATTGGTTGATTATTTGTTCGTATTGATGAACATATTGAAATGCATATGTGTATGCATAGTTGATTGATTTATGGTATAATTGATCCGAGGGGATCATGAGGATCTATGCTGAGGGCGCTGGATCGAATGTCCACCATGCGTTGGTCCGACGGGATCATCATGGGGATCTATGCTGAGGGTGCTGGATCGCTGGACGGGTTTTCCACCATGCGTTGGTCCGACGGGATCATCATGGGGATCTATACCAAGGGCGCTGGATCGCTGGATTACCCTGTATTGTGTTGATGGAATCGTGAGGATTCGCATCGTTGGATTCCGGTAGCGGAAGTCCGTTTTGCATGTGTTATGATGCATTGATGATTTATTGTATTATGATACTTGTACTAGCATCGTTTTGCTAACCCCTTCGGGGGTGGACATTGTTTTGATGTTTAGGTAGTTGAGGAGCGGGGAGGCAACCACAGTACCGACAGGACGATGAAATGGCTCAGTGATGTGATTGATGTTATTGTTGTTGAGAGTTGTCTTCTTGTTTCGTTTAGTACTCGAGTACGTCTGTTTTAATAATGTCCTTTCGATATGGTTGTATAAGTTAACTCAGTTGATCGGTTGAATCAAATATGTCTTTGAACTTCAGTTGTACGATTGGTTTATATTTACACTCTTTTTAAAATTAGCCTTGTAAATCCTTACCTAAAGGGTTTACGGCGCTGTAATTATTCCGAATATCTCGGGGTGTTACAGAATATGGTATCGGAGCTAAGATTCATGGATATCTTGGCAGTCGGGTTAGTTGGGTCTGTTTACGTTATTTGATTATTGGTCGTTCGTAACATCACCGCTGAGCCAGCATCGTCGTGTGGACCGTGGTTGTAAGTTTCCTAATCTCAAGTACTACCGTTTTATTTTATTCATGATTTGTGAACATTGATGGATGTACTTTTAGAAAGTTTGCCCTGGATATTGAGTATTTATGTTTACAGTATGTTGAGAGGAGGTCGTGGACGCGGACGCGGTCGTGGACGCGGACGTGGAAATGCGAGACAAGAAGAGTCGGTATCTACCCCAGAGATAACCGCTAGTCAAACGGATTCCCATTCCGGGGGACAACAGGGATCAGCAAATAATAATGCAGATCCTAACGTGCCGGGAGTGCTTCAGCAGGTGGTTGCCCAGATAAACCAATTTGCTCAGGTTGTGGATCGCATGCAGACAGCGATGGGACAGCAACATAACGTGGAAAATCGGGGAGATAAATGGCTTACCGAAGTGATCAAATTGCATCCTCCGAAATTTGATGGTTCGACTGAGACGCTTTCTTGGGATCACTGGCTGAAGGAATTAGAGAAGATTTTTGCGGGGATTAATTGTCCCAACGATAGGAAGGTTCCGGTCGCCCAGTATCTTCTGACAGGGGAGGCTTTCGACTGGTGGGAGGCCATTCGACCGGAGGAGCATAATGTTGACTGGACAGAATTCAAATTGATGATGGAGGCGCAGTATTGTCCTCGCCCAGTTAGAGAGGCCCGAGTTCGGGAGTTTTTCTCACCGCAAAATTCAGAAGCAACTGTGACGGACGTGATTAAGACTTTTAATCACCAGCTGACTTATGTGCGCCACCTGGTCAGGACCGAGGCGGAAAGGATTTTCCATTTTGACATGCGAATGAAGCCGGAAATTCAGCAATACATGTCCGGATTTGATTGTACCACCTTGAGGCAGTATCAGGACAAGGCGTTGGCCTATGATATGAAGGAAGCAGCAGTAGAGAAATCGACGGAAGCAAAGAAACAGAAGGTGTCTGGCAACTTCACGGAGAATAAGAATAGTGGGCCCCGCCGGGGTCAGTCCTCTTTTCACTCATCCAGGAGACCTCCGCATCCTTCTCGGGGAGGAAAGAAGTTCCGAGCACCAACTGTTTCAGACGCAGGGAAGAAGTGTTATAACTGTGGAAAAGCGGGACATGTTCGACGTGATTGTTTCGCGCCCTTGTGACTGCTTCGAGTGTGGACAGAAGGACATCGCACAACGTTTTGTGGGAATGCGACCCGATCTTTTGTTACTCGCACTCACTTCCGGGCCCAAGGAGACGAGTGTGAACCAGACGCAACAGAGTGGATTTCAGCAGAGAATGTTGGGAAGAGAGAGGCATCCATCTTTGGGTCCGTTCCTCCGCGTATTTACGAGATGAAGAAGGATGATCGAACACACTGTTGCATCAGGTACAATTCAGATCCTTTTGCAACCAGTTAGTGTTTTATTCGATTCCGGAGCTACACATTCTTTTGTATCATTGAACTGTGTTAATCATTTAAAAATCTCGTGCTTGTATGATTGTGAACCTTATGTTGTGGGATTACCTAGCGGAGAAAAAATTGTGGGAACCCTAGAAGCTAGGGACTTTCCAGTAACTATAGGAGGGAGAGATTGGCCATCGAACCTTATTGTGGTTGACATTTACGGTGACGATTTAATTCTCGGAGACGATTGGCTCAACCGTTATGGAGCTATTCTGAATTACTGAGAGAGAGTCATTTCCATCATTGCTGATGACGGGTCTGAACACTTATTCCGAGGATGGAGACCAGGAAGCTCGGGAAAATTGATCAAGGCAATGAAAGCCGTGAAATTACTGAAACAGGGGTGTCAGGGACTCTGGTGCTATGCCATGAAGAAAGAGGAAGGAGTAGAGCTCTCATCTATTTCAGTTGTGAATGAGTTCTCAGATGTTTTTCCTGACGAACTACCTGGATTACCTCCGCAGAGAGAAGTGGAATTCACTATCGAATTAGAGCCTGGAGCAGCTCCTATTTCCAGAGCACCATACCGCATGGCGCCAACCGAGATGTATGAACTCAAGAAACAACTAGAGGAATTGTTGCAGAAGGGTTATATTCAACCGAGCGTTTCTCCTTGGGGAGCGCCCGTTCTCTTTGTCCGGAAGAAAGACGGATCCCTCCGACTGTGTATTGATTACAGGGAGCTCAACAAGATGACAATCAAGAATAAGTATCCTATACCTCGGATCGACGACTTGTTTGATCAACTGCAAGGGGCAAGGATATTCTCGAAGATTGACTTGCGATCAGGATACCACCAGCTGAGAATTAAGGAATCGGATATACCAAAATCTGCTTTCAGATCCGGTATGGGCATTATGAATTTGTAGTAATGCCATTTGGACTTACCAATGCTCCTGCGGTATTCATGCAATTGATGAATCGGGTTTTCTTGGAGTACTTGGATAAATTTGTGGTCGTTTTCATTGACGACATCTTGATATATTCGAGGGACGCAGAGGAACATGCTGAACATTTACGTGTGGTTTTGAGCATCTTGAGAAAGGAACAGCTGTATGCTAAGCTTTCTAAATGTGAGTTCTGGCTTAAGGAAGTAACTTTCCTTGGGCATGTGATATCAGCCGACGGAGTTCAGGTGGACCCGAAGAAAGTCGAAGCGATCTTGGAATGGGAAGTTCCTAGCAACGTGAAAGAAGTCCGAAGCTTCTTAGGACTTGCTGGATATTATCGCCGCTTTGTAGAGGGATTTTCCAAAATTGCTCGTCCGCTCACTCAGCTGTTACAGAAAACTCAAAAGTTCACGTGGAATGAGAAGTGCCAGGCTGGTTTTGATGAGCTTAAGAAGAGACTGACGACAGCACCTATATTAGCACTGCCAGAGGGAACTGATGGATTCATGGTATACAGCGACGCTTCAAATCAGGGTTTGGGTTGTGTGTTGATGCAGAAGGATAAAGTGATTGCTTATGCTTCTCGACAATTGAAACCGTCTGAAGTTAATTACCCGACTCATGATCTGGAGCTAGCAGCTGTGGTCTTTGCCTTGAAAATTTGGCGACATTATTTGTACGGCACTCATTGTCAGATCTTTACAGACCACAAGAGCCTCAAGTACATTTTCAGTCAGAAAGAATTAAACATGAGGCAGAGAAGGTGGCTAGAATTGATCAAGGATTACGACTTGGAGATTCTCTATCATCCGGGGAAAGCAAATGTAGTAGCCGATGCTTTGAGCCGTAAACCTGTTTCCCTTCGAGTGTTGGAAGCACTTACGTCCCAAACCAGTATTCAACGAGAACTGATCCGCGAGGGGATTGAAGTATGGGCACCAGGAATCCAAGGGCAACTTTATGTGATGGAACTGACTTCATCACTAGTCGAGGAGATCAAGTCTAAACAATTGAACGATTCTTTAATCCTTCGATTATGCGACGAAGTAAAGAAAGGAAAAGCCCCAGGATTCGTGATACAAGATGATGGAGTTCTGAGATTTCAGAGTCGACTTTGCGTTCCCGATGATGATGATTTAAGAAGGACTATTCTGAAGGAAGCTCACAGCGCGCCCTATTCTATTCACCCGGGCAGCTGTAAGATGTATAAGGATTTAAAGCAAAACTTTTGGTGGGGGAATATGAAGAAGGACGTAACGGAGTACGTTTCGAAGTGTTTGACTTGTCAGCAGGTTAAGATTGAGCATCAGCGACCTGCCGGGATGTTAAAGCCGCTTCCGATCCCTGAATGGAAGTGGGAGGACATTTCGATGGATTTCATCACCAGTATGCCAAGGACTAGAACGGGAATGAACATGATTTGGGTTGTAGTTGATCGACTAACCAAGTCGGCTCATTTCCTAGGGATTAAAGATACATGGGGACCCGAGAGATTGGCGCGAGTATTTATTGCGGAGATAGTCAGATTGCATGGGACGCCGAAGACCATTGTTTCAGATCGAGATGGTCGTTTCGTGTCGCACTTCTGGAGGGCAGTGCACAGGGCTTTGGGGACCGAGCTAAACTTTAGCACAACTTATCATCCCCAAACGGACGGTCAGTCCGAAAGGACTATTCAAACTGTAGAAGACATGCTTAGAGCCTGTGCTTTGGATTGGTCAACTGATTGGGAAGTTCATTTGCCATTAGTTGAATTCACCTACAATAATAGTTGGCATGCTTCAATTAAGATGGCACCATTTGAAGCTTTGTATGGGAGAAGATGCCGATCACCCCTGTGTTGGGATGATTCTTCGGATTTGATCGGGACGGAACCGGAATTGATTATTCAGACTCAAGAGAAGATAGCTTTGATTCGGGAAAGACTGTTGACTGCCCAGAGTCGACAGAAATCTTATGCAGACATACGTCATCGCCCTCTAGAGTTCGACGTTGGTGACCATGTACTATTGAAGGTGTCTCCTACACGAGGGATTTTCAGTTTTGGGAGAAGAGGCAAGCTTAGTCCGAGATATATCGGACCATTTGAGATCCTAGAGAGAGTTGGGGATTTAGCGTACAGTTTAGCCTTACCGCCATCACTGAGTCACGTTCACAATGTGTTTCACGTATCCCAACTGCGGAAGTATGTACCGGACCCCAGTCACGTCATTGATTTCGATGAGATCGAGATAGCTAATGATGGCACCTTCGAAGAGAGACCAATCAAGATACTTGAGAACCGGATCAAACAATTGAGGAATAAACCAATACACTTGGTTAAAGTACAATGGTCATGACATGGAGTCGAAGAGGCCACTTGGGAAACGGAGGACGGTATGAAGGCTAAATACCCGGAGTTGTTTTCATCTTAAGTTTCGGGACGAAACTTCTTTTTAGGGAGGAAGGATGTAATACCCGAGATTTCTGTTATGTAATTGGAACTTGTGATATTGTAATGATTGTACTATTGTCTGAGTACTATTTTCCGTATTTCATAATCCGATGTTATCGAGCGTATGATTTCATGTTTGTGATTTGAAGATTGTAATTGCGCATGTAGCGCACGCTACTGACTATGTATAGCGTGCGCTAACGAGGATTCATAGCGCACGCCATCGAGGGTCATTAGCGCACGCTATGCGTGGTCAAATTGATTGGGACGCGTGCGGTAGGTGAGATCGGCCGGGGACCCTGTCCGGATCGTGTCGGATATACTGACGGCTTTCGGAAAAGCCGAGTCAACGCCTTAGCGCACGCTACGGTATATGCGTAGCGCACGCTAAGTGCCGAGTACGATTTAGTCGAGGAGCCGTTAGCGCACGCCATGCATGTGGTCTAGCGCGCGCTAATAGCCATTTATTATAAATAGGACAACATCCTATTCGTGATTTCAGTTCTTTCTCCTCCCATAAACCGAACTCTTACACTTAGAACATAACTCCCTTCGTCCTAAACACTTCATATCAACCTCCTAGTTCGAGATTGAAGATCGTATATCATTGGAGATTGGTGTTCAAGCCTTCGGTGTTGGATTGCCTCATTTTCCTCCGTGTTCTTCACTACTTTGAGGTAGGTGATTCTTCACTAATGTTAGTAATGTTCCTAAGGAAGTTTGAATCATGTTTTGGTAGCAAGTATTTCGCTTATAATCGGTCATCACATGTTAGAAGGATACTTTTGCCGTATCGGCCCTATATATCGTATGAACCTTTGAACCATCTTATTATAAGGACTCCTAAGCATGTTCAAATCGAGTTATGATCAGTAACCGGATATTTACCCAGTTGATACGTTTTACACGATGGAATCATGTGTTTTGGAACGTAGAACAAATGGAACTTAGATTATTTCTTGGAGATCGTAGATGAATTATGATGTTGAGTTGACTATCCGTATATTCGTATTTCATAACCATAAAACTTCCACAAACCTTATTAGCATGATATGCCCGAGGATAACTTGTATTATCACGGTAGAATTCATGAGTTCTTCACCATTCAACCCAGTTTTCGGTTTGCAGTATTCTGCCATGCAAGATTAGCGCACGCTAACATGTGTGAGTTAACGTGCGCTATCGAGGTTCAGTTAACGCATAATACGTACGTAGCGTGCGTTATATATCGGCCGGTGCAAACTGCCGCCAGAACTAGCGACGCTAGTCTTACCCGATAAGCGACGCTAACAGTGCGCTTAAGCGCACGTTACGTAGAGTATGTAGCGCACGCTAAGCAGTCCAGACAGATTGTTTATTTTGAGCTTTTCGGCCGTAGACCGAATTGTTAGGCCATCGTTCGACTTGAGATGATTTGTATATCGTTCCTTTTTTTAAGGTTCGAGCTTGTTACGTTGATTCGAAGGAGGCGGCCTTCGAGTGTGTTGAGATCATCGAAGTATTTCGTCTTGCCATTTTCGAGGCAAGTATCATATGTCGAGTTCGATTTATATTGAATCTTTGATCATGCTTGTGGTTTTGTTCATATTGTTGAATATGAGATGTATTTCTGAAAATTCTCATGATATTGGTTGATTATTTGTTCGTATTGATGAACATATTGAAATGCATATGTGTATGCATAGTTGATTGATTTATGGTATAATTGATCCGAGGGGATCATGAGGATCTATGCTGAGGGCGCTGGATCGAATGTCCACCATGCGTTGGTCCGACGGGATCATCATGGGGATCTATGCTGAGGGCGCTGGATCGCTGGACGGGTTTTCCACCATGCGTTGGTCCGACGGGATCATCATGGGGATCTATACCAAGGGCGCTGGATCGCTGGATTACCCTGTATTGTGTTGATGGAATCGTGAGGATTCGCATCGTTGGATTCCGGTAGCGGAAGTCAGTTTTGCATGTGTTATGATGCATTGATGATTTATTGTATTATGATACTTGTACTAGCATCGTTTTGCTAACCCCTTCGGGGGTGGACATTGTTTTGATGTTCAGGTAGCCGAGGAGCGGGGAGGCAACCACAGTACCGACAGGACGATGAAATGGCTCAGTGATGTGATTGATGTTATTGTTGTTGAGAGTTGTCTTCTTGTTTCGTTTAGTACTCGAGTACGTCTGTTTTAATAATGTCCTTTCGATATGGTTGTATAAGTTAACTCAGTTGATCGGTTGAATCAAATATGTCTTTGAACTTCAGTTGTACGATTGGTTTATATTTACACTCTTTTTAAAATTAGCCTTGTAAATCCTTACCTAAAGGGTTTACGGCGCTGTAATTATTCCGAATATCTCGGGGTGTTACATGAAAATGGCAGCTTTTGGTATTTGCTTTCAATGGTTTGATAAAAGCAATCTGCAGAGGGTTTTTTAGTGAGCTTATAAGTTATAAGTTCTATTTTATGAGTCATATTTGCTATCATGCTACTTATCTTGCTTATATCTGGTGCATTAACTTATCTGTTTTCAATCTTTTCAGGGAATTCCTAAAATTGAGCCCAAAAGTGATCTGCAATATATAGTGGAGGTAGTGACTAATCCCTAGTTATGTGCTATATTTAACTAAAGGGGTTGATGCTAAGACGTCTGCTGCTGTTGATGTGAATATTGTCGCTATAATTTGAAGTGGTATGTGAGTTTTATATACAAGGTTTGGTTTGGTAATGGAGAGACAAGTGAGCTTCCCTCATATATACATAATACTGTTGCTTCGTGGAATTCATTTAGGATCGATGTATGACCGAGTCATCAAATAAAAGTTAGAATTTCAACTTTAGTTTCTGGCAGTCTGTTGTTTTAATTAAACAAGTTAGGTACACGTATATGCTACCTTATTATTGCTCAATGAAATTATCTTTTTTAACTTATTTTTTTCATTATACTTATTATCTAATAGTATACTTTTTAGATATGTATCTTTTTTAGACATGAGCAATCTTTGATGGGTGCTTTTCTTTTATTCCACATAATTTATTTGGAGTATTTTTCTATTTACAGGTTGAGCTTGTGTGTCGGGTTCTCTCCTGAATTAGTTGCTGCAGATTCATCATAGCAGGTTGATCAACTAGTTATTGAGGACTTGATGCTAGAACACATAGTATGATAGATTTTCGTTTTAGCTATAAGATACTTTGTACTTTCAATTTTGAATCAAAATATGCAATGATGATATATGCTTGATACTTGGTTTATTCGGATGATAATGTATGAATATTTTGGATGATATATAATATTGTTATTGTTGGTTATCATTTTGTTGTTTTAAAGTTATTTATTTATTTATAACATAAAAATTGGAAAAAATATATTAAATATGTGGAATGGGGACCTGAAAAGTATTTGATGGATATGATTCAGAGTCATCCTGCACAGGTATTTTTTTTGGTTATGATCATTACTTTTTGTCATTTACATAGGATTTTTACTTCATAGTGATACATCATATCGGATCTTGGAAAGACCAATGTAAGACAACTGCATTTCTGCTACTTTCGATGGTTGCTTAAATGTTTGCTTCCTGACGTTTTCTGCGTCTACCTCGTAATTCGTACTTTGTGTGAATGCAGTTCGTATAAAATTTTAAAGTCTAATAGAGTTCATGTTCATTCTTTGCCATGATGGTAGGCTGCACTTGGTGGGGCTGTTGGAAATTTGCAGAGGATCCATGCCTTCCTCCAGGTTTGTCTGAGTTTAAGTCTATTTGAGATTGTTATACAAAAGTCTGTTTTTTTCTTTTTGCTTTCTTGGGCTGAAATCTGCTATTTGATATATAATGTATGTTCATGAAATTTTAAGCCAGCCTCAAGTAAATAAATTTGTTGAAGTCCCTAAATCCTGCCTGCAATTGCTTTTCTATATGATATCTTCTATGGTTACATTTGTTCTTTTGATTCACTTCCTTTTACATAATTAATTGTTTATGCAGGAGTGTGAATAATGTGCATGAGGAATGGTTTGCTAATGAAGAAGTAGTTCGTAAAGTTGTTGGCTTATTAGAGAAACTCCTTGTTAAGTGTCCGAATTATAAGGAAGTGAGTTACTTACTAATCGGCAGGAGCTTGCTGACGAAGTGGAGGCGAAGGTTACCGGTAGGGTCAATGAAGAAATGGATGACAAGGTGAATCAGAAGGTCCGACACAACCTGACATGGATTCTGAAAAAATTAGGTGAAGCCAACCCTGACTTGAAAATTGATATTAGTGCAACACTTTCTGGTGACACGCGAGAAGATGGCACTCCAACTACGCGAGAAGATGACACTCCAATTACACAAGAATATTGTAATATCCGAGATTTTTATTCTGATTAATTTGAAGTATTTTATTTTAGACCGGAAATTTCTCGGTTTTCGAGCGTTGGTATTATTTTTCTCGACAATCAATTTTGTGTTTATGGCCATATGTGGTGATTTGTTGTATATTATTTTCATTTCGGATCGATGTTGTTGTCCGCGAGCATTTCGTCGTGTTCGTTCCGTGTGTTTTTAAGAATCGAGTCGTCAGGCCACGGCAGCCGGGCGCTGGCCGGACGGTTGCGGGAGGAACCGGCACGGTTGCTGGGCTCTGGCCGGACGGGCGCGGCAGGGACCGGCATAGCGTACGCTACTGCCGGGAGGCTGCGCGCGCTAACCGGCGATGAAGACGCTATGCGGCACCTGGGCCGCACGCTACCTGGGCCGGGCAGTGAGGCCCCAGAGGTTCTGGACTCCAGAGAGTTGGCCGGTAGCGCACGCTACGGCCGGTCGCTGCGCGCGCTAACCGGCAGACGTAGCGCACGCTGCTCGGCATCTAGCGCGTGCTACCTGGGCGAGGGATCAGTCCAGGAGCCTCTGGACTGGACCATGGTCGGCCCGCTAGCGCACGCTGCTGTAATATCCGCGTTTTCTATTTTTAATAATTTCTATTTTCAGTGTATATTCGTTTCGGATAACTCGCTTGGCACTGTTTTGGAATTCTGAACCTATTTTGTTCTTGGAGTTTCTCCGCTTAGACGGGTCTCGATGATGCTTTTACGTAATTTCATCTTGTGGTATATTTTGTCTCATGCGTATTCGATTCTCCTTAAACTCGTTCGATTCCGTCACTTTCTTACTTCCATGAGTTAGTATGCTTGATTAGAGCATGTTGTGAGTTTCGGATGGTTAATCCGACGTTGTGTCGTGATTTTCGGATGTTTGGGCCGTTTTTGTAATTTCCTAGAAATTTAGGGAATTTGTTCCTTGTTCAACTTTGGTTGTGTACCTCAGATCGTTTTGGGGTTCCGTACTTCCATTTCGTGTTATTGTTGCCCAAATATCGATTCCTATTGCTTTTATTCTCTTTAGGATCTTTTTCGTCATTTTGGGACCCGAGGGGGTGTGAGCCGCGGCACAAGGATTGTGCGCCGCGGCACACATACTACCCGATTGTTGGCCGAGCAGTGCACTGGTGTGCCGCGGCACAAGGATTGTGCGCCGCGGCACACAAGTCGTGCCGCAAAGACACTTGTCCGGCCGCGGCACACCCGTGTGGCACTGCCGGCTAAAACCTCCTCACGCGTGCCTCAAGATCCCGGCAGTGCCGCGGCACATGCCGAGTCTGAGCCGCGGCACACTCCTAATGAGCCGTGGCACAACGAGCGGTCAGCCGAACACTGGGCGCAATTTTTGGCCCTGTGCCGCGGCACAGATTAGCTGAGCCGCGGAACACAATGCGGTCAACGCTATAACTGTGTGTTTTCAGCGAGATTCGCTCATTTCCTCCTTTTCTCCAACCGTGCGAGAGAGAGAGAGGGTTGAGAGGGGGATTTCTTCTCCATCTACCCTTTTGATTGTGTGTTTTTCTTCATCTTCCTTCGATCGTGTAGCTCGGATTGTGGATCTAGCACGTGTTCTTCGGATTATAGGGCTTTAATCTTCAAGAGGTAAGAACCCCTTTAACCCTAGTATGATTTTTGGGGAGGGTTTGGTGGTGATCTTGTGTTTTAATCCGAATTAACCGATGTTGTTGTTAGATTTTGATAGTACTCTCGTGACCCTTGGTTTTCTTGTTTTTGGTTGGGATGAAATTCCGTTAATTCACCGTTAACCGATTTCAATTCCCTACGCATTCTTGGTGTTCGATAAATTGTCCCAACGGGTAGAACTAGGAGTAATTTCTTCGTATTCATGATCTTGAGATTGATTGTATATCATTATTGTGTTAGGGTCGGATTTGAGAGGATTGTTTGGACCGAAACCTATTCCTTCGTCGTCTCCTTCGCGTCGTATTACCAAGGCAAGTACCTCGATATACGAATTGTAACTGCGTGAGATCATTGTTGTCGAAGTATATGAGTTTATGTGGATGTATATATACGTATGTATATATATATATATATATGTGTTTATATATAGTTACATGTTAAATATATGTATGTATATACGTATATTGATATATATGTTTATGTCGGTGATCGACGAGTGTTGAATTCTAACATTAATTGACGTACTCAACTTGGATTGATGGACGAACTATAGTTACTCATATAATATAGTAAGGATATATATATATATATATAAATGTGTATATATTCGGTTGAGTCGCAACATAGAGATATATGTGCGGTGTTGATTGAGTTTGATTGATAACGTGCGTGTTATTGTTTATTTGTGTGGATATGGATCATGGAGAAATTGTGTGACTTGATGTACCGAGTTGAAAATTGTTGTGACGTTTGTCCGTGTGCTTGATGTTTGAACAATGTGGATACTTGTTGTGAGAAACGTCATATCCGGGAACCTCTGAGGGCGGGGCGGTGTACTCCGGCCTGGTGTACGCTGCAATGTGCGGCTCCATATGGGTGGTGAACGCCGGTGTTACATAATGCGTGTGTCAAGGGGCGGCTCTTGCGGGAGTGATCGCCGGCGCAGTGACATGTTCAAGGAGCGGCCGACATAGTGGAGTGAACGCCGGTGCACAGGTGTGCAGTGGAGGCACCTGGCAGGCTTATTGGTTACGGGTATTCGAGTGTTAGCTAAGACCCCGTTACCGAACGATGTTCGTATCTCAAATTCTTTCAACTCACTTTTAAATATTTGTCTTGATACAGACCGCAATTCATGTTTTTGAAAGCTTGTTTCAAATTGTTTTTAAAGCGTTGGTGTCAGGGTTAGTTAACCACGGAGGTTTGACGAAATCTCCGAGGGTTAATTAATCGGGGGTCTTGAGCAGGATATGTCGAATGAGAGTTTTGTACCTTTGATTGTATTGTGGTGCTATTCTGTGTTTTGGGTCGAGGACCCTGTGGAATGTTGAGATGATTGATTTCATGATGATGTTATTTGGAATGGGTTGAGAACCCTGTGAGATGTTGTAATGATTTCGTTTGTGACGGTGTTCTATAAATTGGGTCGAGAACCCCAAATAAGTTGACTTAGTTTTTGTGTAATTGTTTTCTATACGTTGGGTCAAGGGTCCGAGAGTTTTTGAAATTATTTCCAAAAGTATTCCCGTTCGATTTTAAAAACCCCCAGACGGCCCGAGTCAACAATAACGTTTGCAAACTACCTTATCAAAACATTTTTTTTTCCTTTTCCAAAAGGGATTTTCCTGACTCCTTGGGCTTGATTAAAATTTTATTGATGTTATGTTTCGTAAAGAGAATATGGCTATGTGATTATCTTTTACCTTGTGTATGCGAGTGTTACTCTGTGTTGATTATGGGAATGTATGGTTTATGTTAAGGCTTCACGGCGGTTGACTTTTATGTTGTTACTGTTCGTATATCTTGTATATTATGTACTTGCACTAGCAAAATTCCAGTTTGCTAACCCCCGAGTTTTCGGGGGGTGGGTGCCTGTTATGCGCTCAGGTTTTGGCAGCTCGGGAGCAGTCACGGGATTGGCTTGGAAGGAGATGGAAGACGACGATGCTAATCACACCAGAGTCAGAGTCTTTTCTTTTGTATCATTTTGGTCGGTATTTCTTTGTCGTTCGAGTATCCACCCTTGCATGGGTGTAGTTATCATTTATTAAATTGAGTTGTCATTCTTTTCTATGTTCAAGTTTATTGTGGTCATTGTAATATGAATGTCGTTAGTTTCTGAATTGGTTTATGACCTTGTCGGTCTGTTTTCTATTTAATTTTGACCCCGGTCGGTCAATCATCGAGTAGTCTTTTGGAGTTTAGCCTGGTAGATCCTTGCGATAAGGGTCTACGGCGTGTGACATTCCCGGTCATATTCTGGGGTGTTACAGCTGCCGGCACGCTAGCGCACGCTAGGGCGGTCTGCCTATATAATTGACCGAGCAGCCCTGTTTCAACGCATTTTTTTCATTTCAATCTTTTCTTTCCGCGGCCGGAGGTTTTGAGATCAAGGAGGCATGTTATTGAAGAACAAATCCACGAAGATCCTGAGTCCATATCATTGATCGATCAATCCATAACATCCTTCAATCGACCGAATCAAGGTTAGTTTTTCCTAAAATCCAAACTTTAGGAAATTTGGGGATCTTGATAGATTTCATTCGTTCGAGCCATATGAACTTAAATTACTGATGGATAATTGTAGATTAAGTTGTATTCTATCATTTTCATCATCTTTCCATGGTTTTACCATTTCCGATTAAATCGATTATATGAACTTCCGTTTGACGCCTTCAAGGTGTCCGGGGAAATGCCGCAGTGAGGAATTTGGTCGTGTTGTGATGTTTTTCCTCGCGTGATTGATTGTTTATTCGATGATAGGATATTAGGGACGATTTCCCTACAAAAATATGGTGTTGAGCCCTTCCGATCGTTGTTTTCGTTGGAGTTCCGGATTTTGCCAACCGACCGTACTTTCGGAGTATCCGCGAGAGATTACCAAGGCAAGTACCTTGATATACGAATTGTAACTGCGTGAAATCATTGTTGTCGAAGTGTATGAATTTATACGGATGTATAAATGTGTGTATATATATATGTGTATGTATATATATATCTAGTTTTATATATGTATATATATTTATATGTTAAATATATGTATGTATATACATATATTGATATAAGCGCCTATATTGGTGAATGACGAGTGATGAATACTAACACTAGATTACGTACTCGACTTGGATTGATGGGTAAACTATATTTATTCTTATAATATAGTAAGGTTATATATATATATATATATATATATTCGGTTGAGTCGCAATATAGGGATATATGTGCGGTGTTGGTTGGTTATGCTTGAAGGCTTATTGTGATTGAGTTTGATTGATAACGTGCGTGTTATTGTTTATTTGTGTGGTTATGGACTGGCGGAGAAAATTGTGTAACTTGATGTACCGAGTTGATAATTGTGGTGACGTTTGTCTGTGTGCTTGATGTTTGAAACAATGTGGATACTTGTTGTGAGAAACGTCATATCCGGGAACCTCTGAGGGCGGGGCGTGCACTCCGGCACAGTGTGTACGTGCAATGTGCGGCTCCATATGGGTGGTGAACGCCGGTGTTACATAATGCGTGTGTCAAGGGGCGGCTCTTGCGGAGTGATCGCCGGCGCAGTTGACATGTTCAAGGAGCGGCCAACATAGTAGAGTGAACGCACACACAGTGCGCAAGGGAGGCGCTGGCAGCTTATTGGTTTCGGGTATTTGAGTGATAGCTAAGACCCGTTGCTATCAACGATGTTCGTATCTAAAATATTTCAAACTCTCTCTTAAACGTTTGTCTTGATATAGACCACGATTCGTGTTTTTGAAAAGTTTGTTTCAACTTGTTTTTAAGGCGTTGGTATCAGGGTTAATTAACCAAGGAGGTTTGACGAAATCTCCGAGGGTTAATTAATCGGGGGTCTTTAGCAGGATATGTCGAATGAGAGATTTTGCCTTTGATTGTATTGTGGTGCCATTCTGTGTATTAGGTCGAGGGCCCTGTGAAACGTTGAGATGATTGATCTCGTGATGATGTTAATTGGATTGGGTTGAGAACCCCGTGAGATGTTGTAATGATTTCATTTGTGTCAGTGTTCTATAAATTGGGTTGAGGATCCTGAATAATGTTGACATGTTTTCGTGCAATCATTTTCCATATCTTGGGTCGAGAACCCGAGATCTCTTGAAATTATTTTCTAAAAGCATTCCCATTCGATTTTTGTTTAAAACCCCAAGACGACCCGAGTAATTAATAATGTTTTCAAACTATCTTATCAAAATACTTTTCCCTTTATAAGAATAGATTTACAAAGTAAATCTTTTGACTCTTTGGGCTCGTTTAAAGTTTAATTGGTGTTATGTTCCATATAGAGAATATGACTATGTGATTATTTTTCACCTTGTGTATACGAATGCTATACTGTGTAGACTCTGGGAATGTATGGTTTGTGTTAAGACTTCACGATGGTTGAATTTTGTGTTATTCTGTCGTATATCTTGTATATTATGTACTTGCACTAGCAAAATTCCAGTTTGCTAACCCCCGAGTTTTCGGGGGGTGGGTGCCTGTTATGCGCTCAGGTTTTGGCAGCTCGGGAGCAGTCACGGGATTGGCTTGGAAGAAGATGGAAGACGATGATGCTAATCACACAAGAGTCAGAGTCTTTCCTTTTGTTTTCACTTTGGTCGGCATCCCCCTTTTTGGTCGAGTATTCACCCTTGCATGGGTGTAGTTTTCATTTATTAAATTGAGTTGTCATTTTTTTTCTATATTGGAGTTTATTCTCGTCATTGTGAGGTGAGTTTCTTTAGTTCTGAATTGTTTAATGACCTTGTTGGTCCGCTTTGTAATTAGATTGACCCCGGTCGGTTAATCATTTAAGTAGTCTATTGGAGTGTAGCCTGGTAGATCCTTGTGAGAAGGGTCTACGGCGTGTGATATTCCCGGACGTATTCTGGGGGTGTTACAAATATGACACTCCAGTTACAGGAGGCCCTAGCTCTTAGATGTCATCCATTTGTTCCACTTTTGAACTATTTTCAACCATCTATTTTCATGTGGTTGGATGACAATAACCATATTATTTTCTAGTACTTCTACTTATGTTCTTGAATTGGTTGTCTATTTGGTTGATGTTGTTGGTTGATGTTTTTGATGGATTGATGTACTTTTTGGTTTAACTATAGCTAGTATGGAGAATTGTTTTTTATGGGAAATGCAATATTTAAATGCTATATTTTTATTCTGTTCGGTGTTGCAATATGTAGTTAGTGTATTGCAATTGGTTAATATTTTGCAATACACATTGGGTTGCAGTTGTTATTATGTGGTGTTGCATTAGACAGAACCATGTTGCCATAATATGGGCCCCACAGGTGTGCCCCACACAATTTGGTTTTTATTTTATTAAATTATAACATCTATTGCAACACAGATAAAATGTTGCAATAGGGTGCCAGGTATGTTGCCATAGGCTCCTATGGTAACATGAGAACAAGGTGTTACCTTAGGCAGTTCGCATGTTGCCTTTGTGGTCAAAGGCAACTGCTAAGAACACAACACATTTTTGGTGTTATCTTTGCCCGTTTCGGGACTAAGGCAACACTAAATCAGGTCTATAGTGACACAGTTTCAGGGTTGTTGTATGCCATCTATGGCGTAGTGGAAATAAATTAAATCAAAATAAACAATAGAAATAAAATTCAAAAATATCAATTAAAGAATAATCTAGTTCTTAGTTCCGTTATCCACCGTTTCGAATTAATTCAAGTTTTAATGCAGCGCTTATCCCTTCTCTAATCTCATGAACTCCTATTCCGAAGCCAACAACAAGCTCTGTTTGTAACACCCCCAAGTTATTCAGGGATATTACAGCGCCGTAAGCCCCGCCGAGGGACCCACAAGGCTAAACATACGCGGAACCATAAACTTGACCGATAAGGTCTACACACAATGGAATGAAAAACAATACAAAGGTATTCAAAACATAACCAATATAATCACAAACATCACAACTCGAATCAATACTTCGGCAAACACAGGCCGGAACATCAAGGAAAATGGAAAACAATACTCGAGTATTCAATAGCCAATCCAGTACAACAACACTGAACGGGAAACTCCAAACATAACTGGAAGAAATACACAGTATCACACTTGCCCACCATCTTCGTGCCGACCCGATACCTGCCTGTCCGCTCTCCTGGAACCTGAAATACATAAAACGTATTTCCCCCATAAAGGGGTTAGCCGTCGAATAGCTAGTGCAAGTATATCAAGTATGAAACACAATACTCCTCGACAATAAAGTAAAGGTAACCTTCAATTCATCAATTCAAGACTAGTATTCCGGAATAACTAAAATCTCATAAGACGTATGTGAATGCCGTAGAAACGGTTCGTTCATATCATACGCCGATACGTATATGAATGCCGTAAAAACGGTTCGTTCATATCATACGCCGATACATGTAGGAATGCCGTAAAAACGGTTCGTTCATTACATGCCAACAATACATACATGAATGCCGTAAAAACGGTTCGTTCATAATATGCCATCAATATATCCATGAATGCCGTAAAAACGGTTCGTTCATATCATACCATCAATATTTCTTACTTTCAAAGTCGATAACGTATAATCATAAATATATACTTGCCTTTGAGACATCGAGAAATCGAACGGAGGAAAGGTATGAGTTCGGTAGATCCGAGAACGCGCTTCCGGCACCTAAACGATTCGCAAGGAATATTACAATTAATTATCCATACTCCAATTATACGAAGAGACTCCCGAAACTCGTCTACGATTCAAGAAAATATACGGGTGGATAACTAAAGGTTGGGAAATCGCCTAAACTCCCCACAAGTCCGAAAACGGCACAATCCAACTCGTAAAATCGGAAGAAAACACTCATACGGTATAGATATATCAAAATCTCAAGGTTCTCAAGCTTCAATCGGATAAAACGGACGAATCTACGAAAATCCCCAAAAACCAACACAAAATCAAAGTGTTCTAGAATAATCTTTCAATAATCCGATGAATACCCAATCATATCCATAATCACGCCTATATCACATCACACACCATGATTTTTATCATCCAAAACGTCAAAACCCGCACAAAATCGAGAAGTCAAGATGTCGAAGAAATTACCTCTTGAATATTCAAGCGCTATGATCCAAGGAATACGCGATAGATCGATTATCCGGGCTTCCCAACCGATTGAAAGTGGTAAATCTTCAACACACAAGTGATAGCTATGAAAAGAGCTCCTCCCTCAACTCTCCTCTCGCGATGGAAGAAGAAATGGAGGAAAATGGCTGAAATCTCGCTTAAAAATCCGAATTATGCAGTTGACCTCATTATGTGCCGCGGCTCAGCATAGGTGTGCCGCGGCACAGGCCTAAAAATTGTTCCTGTGTTTCGGCGGTGCCGCGGCTCATTCGGGTGTGCCGCAGCACCGGGCACAGCGGTTTTGGCCGAGGAAGCAACACCAGTGCCGCGGCTCAAGATAGGTGTGCCGCGGCAATGACTCAGCAGGTGCCGCGGCACCTTGGAGTGTGCCGCGGCACCGTGACACTGCTCGGCCAAATTTAGAAATGTGTGAGCCGCGGCGCACACTCCTTGTGCCGCTGCTCACACTTTCTTCGGGTCCTAAAATGATGGAAAATGGCCCGGAAGAGAATAAAAGTAATAGGATTCAATGTCCGGGCAACAATAACACGAAAATAGAAGTACGGAAACCCCAAAATGGTGGTTCCAAGCAATGATTACAAGGGTTCGCTCAACAAATCACGATCCGAAGAATATGAAAGGTTTGAAATGACATGACTTTCGACCGGGTATTACATTCTTCCCCTCTAAAAAGAAGTTTCATCCCGAAACTTAAGAAACAAATAGTTCGGGGTATTCCACCCGCATCTTCTCTTCCGTCTCCCAAGTCGCCTCTTCGACTCCATGCCTCGACCATTGTACTTTAACCAGTGGAATGGTCTTATGCCGAAGCTGTTTCTCACGACGTTCAAGGATCTTCACGGGTCTCTCCGGAAAGGTAATATCCTCGCCACGTCAATTTCACCGTAGTCGATAATGTGGCTCGATCAGACGTACTTCCTCAATCGGGACACATGAAAAACACTATGGACGTGACTCAAAGTGGAGGCAACGCCAAGCGATAAGCTAAGTCTCCAACTCGTCTAAAATCTCGAAAGGTCCGATATACCTTGATCGAGTTTTCCTTTTACCGAAGCGGAAAACTCCTGCAGTCGGCGATACTTTGAGCAAGACGTGATCCCCACTTCAAACTCCAAGGGTCGATTTACGAGTATCGGCGTAAGATTTCTGACGACTGGGCGATCGATGTCGATCTCGGATGATAGAAATCTTTTCCTTGGTTTCCAACAACATATCTGGTTCCGTCCCAACTAGCTCAGAAGCCTCGTCCCAACATAATGGCGACCTACATCGCCTACCATAGAGAGCCTCGAAGGGTGCCATTTTGATCGACGCATGCCAACTATTATTGTAAGCAAACTCGATCAACGGCAAGTGAAACTCCCAATCATTACTCCAGTCTAAGGCACAAGCTCGCAACATATCCTCCAACGTCTGAATCGTCCTCTCTGTCTGACCGTCCGACTGAGGATGAAAGGAGGTGCTCAATCTCAACTCAGTACCCAAAGCCTGATGAACGGCCTGCCAAAAATGCGATACGAAACGGCCGTCTCGATCAGAAACAATGGTCTTGGGGGTACCGTGTAACCTCACGATCTCAGCGATAAAGGTTCGAGCCAATCTATCCGGTCCCCAAGTATCCTTAATACCTAAAAAGTGTGCAGACTTGGTCAATCGATCGACAATTACCCAAATCATATTCATCCCAGTCCGAGTTCTTGGCATGCCAGTGATAAAATCCATTGAGATATCTTCCCACTTCCACTCGGGAATGGGAAGTGGTTTCAACAACCCCGCCGGTCGTTGATGTTCGATCTTGACCTGTTGACACGTCAAGCACCGTAATACAAACTCCGTAACATCCTTCTTCATGTTATTCCACCAAAAATTTCGCTTCAAGTCCTTGTACATCTTACTCGTCCCGGGGTGGATTGAGTAAGGCGTAGCATGGGCTTCTCGGAGGATTCTCTGTCTCAACTCTAAATCGTTCGGAACGCAAAGTCTGTCCTGAAATCTCAGAATACGATCCTCGTGTATCATAAAGCCAGGAGCTTTTCCTTTAATCACGTCTTCCTTCAGTTGGGAAATCATCGGGTCACTCCACTGCTTCCCTTTGATGTCGTCAACTAAGGATGAAGTAATTTCGAGAGTACACAACTGTCCCTGTACTCGTTGAAACCAAATTTCTATCCCTTGCTCAATTAGATCTTGACGAATTTTCGTCTGGAATGTAAGAACTTCGAGCATTTGAAGAGATGCTGATTTGCGGCTCAGAGCATCCGCAACGACATTGGCTTTCCCGGGGTGGTAAAGAATTTCCAGATCATAATACTTTATCAACTCTAGCCAACGTCTCTGTCTCATATTCAGCTCCTTCTGGCTGAAAATATATTTCAGGCTCTTGTGATCGGTATAAATCCGGCACGGTGAACCATACAAATAATGCTGCCAAATCTTGAGTGCGAAGACAATTGCGGCCAATTCCAAATCGTGAGTAGGATAATTCATCTCATAAGGCTTTAATTGTCGTGACGCAAAAGCTATTGTCTTATCATGCTGCATAAGAACACGGCCTTGTGCCTTGACCAAGCGCCATCAGAACCGCAAAGCCTTCGCTACCATGTGGTAAAGTTAAAATCGGCGCCAAGTCAATCGTTTCTTTAATTCATCAAGCTCTGCCTCTCATCCGTCCAAACAAACTTTTCGGTCTTCTGGAGTAATTTCGTAAGCAGTCGAGCGAGTTTCGAGAACCCCTCGACAAACCGACGGTAATACCCAGCAAGGCCCAAAAAGCTACGAACCTCTTTAACATTTTTAGGCGGTGCCCAATCTAGCACTGCCTCGATCTTATGCGGGTCCACACGAACCCCTTCGGCCGAAATCACATGGCCGAGAAATATAACTTCTTCCAACCAAAACTCACATTTCGAGAATTTTGCATAGAGGTGCTCGGTTCTCAAAATGTCTAAGACCAAACGCAAGTGCCGGGCATGATCCTCCTTGTCTCGGGAATAGATCAAGATGTCGTCAATAAAGACGACTACACACCTGTCGAGGTACTCGATGAATATTTTATTCATTAACTGCATGAATACTGCCGGCGCATTCGTCAACCCAAAAGGCATAACTACAAATTCATAATGCCCATATCTCGTCCGGAACGCCGTCTTCGGAACGTCGGACTCCCTCACCCTGAGTTGATAATACCCGGATCTTAAGTCAATCTTCGAGAAAACCGTAGCTCCTTGCAATTGATCAAATAAATCATCTATACGCGGTAGAGGGTACTTGTTCTTGATGGTTACTTTGTTCATCTCGCGGTAGTCGATGCACAAACGTAGTGAACCATCTTTCTTCCTCACGAAAAGAACAGGCGCGCCCCAAGGCGAAGCGCTCGGTCTGATGTACCCTCTCTCCAGAAGTTCTCCCAACTGATTCTTCAATTCTTGCATTTCGGAAGGTGCCATCCGGTAAGGTGCTTTAGAAATCGGAGCCGCGTCTGGCTCTAAGTCTACGGTAAATTCTATCTCTCGATCTGGTGGTAATCCCGGAAGATCGTCCGAAAAAACATCGGGATACTCATTAACAACCGGTATTGAAGAGAAATCGACCTCGCTTCCTTCCGTTTTCAAAGCATAGCACCAATAGCCCGTACAACCTTTATTTAAAAGTCTTACGGCCTTCATGGCACTGATAAGTAACTTGGATTGGCCCGACTTACGTCCCAAAAATGAGTACTCAGATCCGTCTTTAGTCATCATAGTGATAACTTTGGTACGGTAATTCATAATCGCTTGGTGATTATTAAGCCAATCCTCGCCGAGGATTACGTCCTCGCCTTCCATATCAACTACAATTAAATTTGATAACCATTCCATACCGGATATAACCACCGGAAATTCTCTAATCTCCTGATTCCCCACAATTCTATCCCCGCTAGGCAGTCTCACGATGAAGGGATCGCAAGTAGTCAGACAAGTTATATTCAAACGGCGTACACACTCCAAAGAAATAAAAGAATGTGTAGCACCCGAATCAAAAAGTACACGGACTGGATGAGATAGGATATGAATGGTACCTGAAGCCACCGCCGCGTCGGGTTCGTCTGCTCGACGCATCTCATAAACTCGTGGTTGCACCGAACCGACGCTAGAGTTTCCTCCAAAGATTCTCGACTCGCCCCGGCCCCTGCCGAAATTTTGCTGAGGTTGACCAGCTGGGGCAGAAGCCCGAGTGTCCAGAGTCTGATTCGGCTCGGAACAATAAGCCGCTCTATGTCCCATCTGTCCACACATGTGACACTTTAATGGTGGAAAGTAGCATTCTGTATTAAAGTGTCCTGGACGACCACAATTATAGCAAGTCACTGAGCGATTTGAGGTACCCGGAGTGGGACGGTAACCCCTCTTCCCTTTATTAGAACGTGATGACTGTCCGGCAGAACGGTTAGTCGTCTGCGACTTCTGAAAGTTGCCACTCTTAGAGTTAGAAAAATTCCCCGCTACTTTCTGCTTCTTCGGTTCTTCCACGGTATCGTTGTCGGGGCTCAACATATCATGGGCTAAAGCTCTGTCCTGATACTCTTTCAGTGTGGTACAAGCAAATCCGGCCATATACCGCCGTAAGTCCAAATTCATCCGCATATCAAAATAACGGATCTTATCACGCTCGTTACGCACTTGATCCCTCACATGGATCAATTGTTGGTTATACTCCACGATCGCCTGCGAAACGGGAATATCTTGTGGTTTAGCCTCAAAGAAGGCTCGGATTCGGCTCTCTCGTACCGGCCAAGGACAAAACTCGGCCTCCAAGAGCTCCTTAAATTCATCCCACGAGGCAATACGATCCTGTGGCTTGATGACCTTCCACCAAGTAGCGGCCTCCTTAGTGAGGAAATATTGTGCAATCGGTACTTTCCTCACCTCGGGGCAATCAACTGCCTCGAAAATCTTCTCCAATTCTGCTAGCCAATCTTCCCAGCCTAACGGGTCTGTGGCACCGCCAAACTGTGGTGGGTGCATACGGATTACATTCTGAAGCAAGGCATCTGTGTTCGGGTTCGGATTATTCAGCTGAACAGTTTGGGCCAAAATAGTCATCTGAGTAGCCAATTGTTGAAGTGCATTCACCACTCCAACGTCCGCGTTGTTCCCCTGACCGTCTGACTGGTCGTGCTGACTCTCGGTGTCGGGATGCACCGAGTTCGACAAACTGGGGTTGGTCGACCCCGCAACTGAACTGATGGAAACGGCCGCGCCACGACCTCTTCCACGTCCACGGCCACGACCACGGCCACGGCCCCTACCAGCTGACATACTGAAGAACACACAAGTCACGTAAGCACAGTTCAATCACACATCATTAAAGTGTCCGATTCTCAAGAATACCGATAAAAGGAAGCAAAACGAATAAGGAAACACCAGAAGAGTGAGAGGTCTTACAAGTACCGGTCGCACTGTGATGATGGCAGAGTAGTGATACTGTGGACAATTAACGACTCGATCGACCCAAAAGACCGACAGCCTAGGTATCCATATACCTAAGCTCTGATACCATATTCTGTAACACCCCCAAGTTATTCAGGGATATTACAGCGCCGTAAGCCCCGCCGAGGGACCCACAAGGCTAAACATACGCGGAACCATAAACTTGACCGATAAGGTCTACACACAATGGAATGAAAAACAATACAAAGGTATTCAAAACATAACCAATATAATCACAAACATCACAACTCGAATCAATACTTCGGCAAACACAGGCCGGAACATCAAGGAAAATGGAAAACAATACTCGAGTATTCAATAGCCAATCCAGTACAACAACACTGAACGGGAAACTCCAAACATAACTGGAAGAAATACACAGTATCACACTTGCCCACCATCTTCGTGCCGACCCGATACCTGCCTGTCCGCTCTCCTGGAACCTGAAATACATAAAACGTATTTCCCCCATAAAGGGGTTAGCCGTCGAATAGCTAGTGCAAGTATATCAAGTATGAAACACAATACTCCTCGACAATAAAGTAAAGGTAACCTTCAATTCATCAATTCAAGACTAGTATTAGGAATAACTAAAATCTCATAAGACGTATGTGAATGCCGTAGAAACGGTTCGTTCATATCATACGCCGATACGTATGTGAATGCCGTAAAAACGGTTCGTTCATATCATACGCCGATACATGTAGGAATGCCGTAAAAACGGTTCATTCATTACATGCCAACAATACATACATGAATGCCGTAAAAACGGTTCGTTCATAATATGCCATCAATATATCCATGAATGCCGTAAAAACGGTTCGTTCATATCATACCATCAATATTTCTTACTTTCAAAGTCGAGAACGTATAATCATAAATATATACTTGCCTTTGAGACATCGAGAAATCGAACGGAGGAAAGGTATGAGTTCGGTAGATCCGAGAACGCGCTTCCGGCACCTAAACGATTCGCAAGGAATATTACAATTAATTATCCATACTCCAATTATACGAAGAAACTCCCGAAACTCGTCTACGATTCAAGAAAATATACGGGTGGATAACTAAAGGTTGGGAAATCGCCCAAACTCCCCACAAGTCCGAAAACGGCACAATCCAACTCGTAAAATCGGAAGAAAACACTCATACGGTATAGATATATCAAAATCTCAAGGTTCTCAAGCTTCAATCGGATAAAACGGACGAATCTACGAAAACCCCCAAAAACCAACACAAAATCAAAGTGTTCTAGAATAATCTTTCAATAATCCGATGAATACCCAATCATATCCATAATCACGCCTATATCACATCACACACCATGATTTTTATCATCCAAAACGTCAAAACCCACACAAAATCGAGAAGTCAAGATGTCGAAGAAATTACCTCTTGAATATTCAAGCGCTATGATCCAAGGAATACGCGATAGATCAATTATCCGGGCTTCCCAACCGATTGAAAGTGGTAAATCTTCAACACACAAGTGATAGCTATGAAAAGAGCTCCTCCCTCAACTCTCTCTCTCGCGATGGAAGAAGAAATGGAGGAAAATGGTGAAATCTCGCTTAAAAGCCGAATTATGCGATTGACCGCATTATGTGCCGCGGCTCAAAGATAGGTGTGCCGCGGCACAGCCTAAAAATTGTTCCTGTGTTTCGGCGGTGCCGCTCGGCTCAGTGTGCGCACCGGCACAAAGGTTTGGCCGAGGAAGCAACACCAGGTGCCGCGGCTCAAGATAGGTGTGCCGCGCAATGACTCG
Source organism: Orobanche coerulescens (assembly GCA_033398695.1). NCBI lineage: Eukaryota > Viridiplantae > Streptophyta > Magnoliopsida > Lamiales > Orobanchaceae > Orobanche > Orobanche coerulescens. The sequence goes on along the minus strand of CM065815.1, from coordinate 14,235,834 downwards.
GCAGTGTGCCGCGGCCTTCTTGGAGTGTGCCGCGGCACCCGGTATAGCCTGCTCGGCCAAATTTAGGAAATGTGTGTGCCGCGGCGCACACTCCTTGTGCCGCGGCTCACACCCCCTTCGGGTCCTAAAATGATGGAAAATGGCCCCGGAAGAGAATGAAAGTAATAGGATTCAATGTCCGGGCAACAATAACACGAAAATAGAAGTACGGAAACCCCAAAACGGTGGTTCCAAGCAATGATTACAAGGGTTCGCTCAACAAATCACGATCCGAAGAATATGAAAGGTTTGAAATGACATGACTTTCGACCGGGTATTACACTGTTGACCCCAATTATTTCTTAAGTTTATTCAATTAAAACAAGCTCTTTAATTAAGCCTATCTATGCGGTGGACTCTTAACAAGCTCTTCAAATCTCGCTCGCTAGATGCATTAAAAACCAAAATAATGAAATAGGCAAGATATTAAGTTTATAAGCTCGACTTAAGGGATCTCGATTTTGTATTACTCAATTGAGAAAATTCAATTGTTTGCTACTTGTGAAATTAAAGTTGCAACAATTACGGATTACAACTCAATTTCTAGCATAAGACATAAAACCCCTAATCTAGTGTAATATCCGTAATTTCGCTTTCCGGTAATTTCTTTTTTTTTCGGCGGAAGTCCGTTTTGACGACTTGCTCATGACCGTTTCGTCATTCTGAGAATGATTAATTCTACACTTTTTGACATCCGAGTTCGTTTCGGTGTCGTTTTGTTGAGTTCCGTGCTTTTTAGCGACTTTTCCGCACTTGAGTTCGATTCTTGCGAATCTCGTCCGAAACTGTTGTTTCGAGTTTCTCGTAAGTTCATTTGATGTTATTATTCGTGTTGTGAACTTCGGTTTGGTTATTCGATCACGTATCGTGATTTCCGGGCGTTTTGGGCCATTTTGTAATTTCTTGAAAGTTACGGGTATCCGTATCTGTAATTGTTGTCTCGACCGTTTCTTGGTCGCGTATGACTAATTATGGTATTATGTTTTCATTCCGTCGTTGATGTTGTCCGCTAACTTTTCGCCGTGTTCGCCTGCGTGCGTTTTAAATCGGGTCGTCGAGCCACGGCAGTTGGACCGCCGACGGTTATGGATCGCCGGACGATTGGCACCGGCCCGGACGGTGCGCAGAACCGGCGAGCGCACGCCACGGCCGGAAGGCGCGCGCTAATCGGCAGTGTAGCGCACGCTACCGATCGCCTAACGCACGCTAGCGGCACAGACAGTGGAGTCTGGGGTTCTCAGTCGGTCAGATCGGCAGTAGCGCACGCCATCGCTTGACGCCGCGACGCCACGGCCGGCAGTAGCGCACGCCACGGCCGGAAGGCCGCGACGCTACCGCCGAGCGATCGGGTCCGTAAGGCCACTGGATCGCGGCCTGGGCCGATAGCGCACGCTAGCTCGGCAGCCTAGCGCGCGCTAGTCCGGCCCAGTATAAATGTGGCTGAGCAGTCACATTTCATTTCGTTTTTCACTTCCTTCCTTCTCTGTCCGCGGCTAGCGATTCATGGGTGACGAAGCCATGTTGTTTAACAACAAATCCATGAAGTTCTTGAGTCCATAACATCAATCAATCGTTCGTTATCATCCTTTGATCCAGCGAATCAAGGTAATCTTCCTTAGAACCCTAATTTCTTGAATTTGGGGATTTTTGCATTTTCGTCCGATTCGTTCCGTGTTGTTGATTAATTCATGATGGGTATGATTAATCTTGGTAGTATTCTTGTGTTTAACATCATTTAATCCATTGTTCTTCGTCGAATCGAAGTATATTTCTTGATTTCCTTCGAATTGACTTTTTGCGGGATTTGTCCCCGATCTCGTTTTTCATCCGTTTTCGATGGATCGATTATGGTTAAATGATGTTGTTAAACATATTCTATGGGTTGTATATCCATATTTCAACTTGGAATTCCGTTTTCGGGTTTTGACGGGACGAATCGTGTTCTTGGCCGTTTTGGGGGAAATCCTTGAACCTTCGTCATTTGTTCTTTGAATTCAGCGGCTTTGGGTCATACTTTGGAATTCATTTTTGTTGTTATTGTTTTCGTTCGTAGTTCATTGTTGTGGATTGTCGTTCGGTGGAGTCGGCGAGTTCGTAGTCGGTTCGTGCCAACCTACTTCGACCGATTCTCCGCGTTGTGGTTATTCGAGGCAAGTATCTTGCCCATACTTTTCTCGTTTTATGGATATGATGATCGGTGTTCGTCTTGATGTGTTTGTTTGGTTATTTGAAATGAAGTTTCAAAGGATTTCGGTTTGGCCTCGTTAAAGGCTCTTTTTCAAAACGCGTGTGTGTTTTGTGAACGATGTGTTTTGGAAATTGATTATGATTTGATTATTTTGAACGTTGAAGTCTTTGATGATGATACTCCTGTGTTTAAAGTTATGGGATCGTGTATTCCGTATTTAATCTTGTTATGGTGTTTTTGAAGAGTTTGATAACGGCGTGGAGTAAGTGGCCATCTCTAGTGAGTATTCTTAATGAACTTACATTCTTAGCATATTAGTATTGCATGAGTAACGTGTGTGTGTATGCTCACTACGGGTTAGATCCGACGGGGTCTCGGTAGGGGTCCACAGAGACGTGGATCGACGAGCTTGCTTTTAACCACTACGGGTTAGATCCGACGGGGTCTCGGTAGGGGTCCACAGAGACGTGGATCGACGGTTAATTGTGGTGCATTTTGCAACTGTGATTTGGATTATTGGCGTTTCCGGAAACGAGTATTTTGAACGGTTTTCATTTGCATGCATTGACTAAGTGTGTAAGAGGTAAGTTGTTCGTTTGGCTTACTTGTCTAGGATGGCACTAGAGTATTTTGTTGTTTGTTTTAAATCCTTTATTTGTGGATTTTGATGTTGGGAGACGAACCTTGTGGTCGTTCTTGTGTACCGTGAGTTGATGAGATTTGGGGCTAAAATCCCAATGGTTTTGTAAAAGTCGTTTTACGGATTTGGGGCTAAAATCCCAACGGTTTGGTTAATGTCATTTTTCGGAAAGTAAACCTTTGGGGCGGTGACCCCTTTTATCTTTGGATTTTGAAAAGTAGGATTTGATAATCCTAAATTGTGTTCTATTAAAACTCTCGATGGCATTCTAAACCGTTTTATAAATTACTTCCATTGATTTATGATATTTCGATTTTGAAATGTTTTCTCAAACTCTTGCCTCGGGAAGTACTTTTCGTTTCGTTTGGATCTTTGAGGATTCCTGGTTGTTGTTATTCGTGGAATGTGAATTGTATGGCTCGTATTTGCACTTTGTTCTTGCACTAGCAAAACAGTGGAGTTTTGCTAACCCCCGAGTATTCGGGGGGTGGATGTCTGTTTTTGCATTCAGGTTTTGGAGCATAACACAAGGTCGGCACGAAGGATGATGAAAGATGATCGATACTAATCACATGGGGAACCGTACTTTGTTTATTGGTTCAGTTGTACTCTATTTTTCTGCTGCTATATTTTCCCGTTGTACGGGTGTGGTTGTATTTTGACCCCTGCGTGGGCATGAGTTGTAATTGAGTTGTATGCATTTGTAATATCCGGAATTTCTATTACTGTTGTTTAATATTATTTTATCCGAGTTATATTGTACAGCGTGAAATCTGTACAGTAGGGATAAAATAAATAAAGGACTGAGAAATCAGTATCGGTATAATTGTCGTATTTGGTCGACAGTTACATTTGAGGATATTGTGTATCAGGTTGTCGTACTTTTGATATTGGGTATTTCGTATGATGATATTATTGGATTCAGTGTTTGTGTTCAGTGTGTCTTATGTTCGTTTTTGGTATGTCGAGACGTTGGACAAGAACTGCGGAAAATGGCTAAGTATAGCCTTATTAGCGCACGCTGATATTCATGCATAACGCACGCTATCGCGGTGATTAGCGCACGCTACGTTTATAGGTTAGCGTACGCTAGTGCGCATGGTCGGAAGGAATCTGCGTGTGGACCTACCGCTTTGGCGCACGTTCGTAAGTCAACGGTTGTTGTCACGAAGTATTAGCGCACGCTAAAGATTAGGCTTAGCGCACGCTAACTATATATCACCAACAAGGAATCTTATCCTTGCCGATGTCTTTTCGGAATGTGGGGGCGAGTGGTAGGTGAACACCGTAGTAAGTCAACTTGATAGCGCACGCTAAGAGTAAGGACTTGCGACGCTAGACATGATGATTTACGTACGTTAATGCATGGGCATTACGTCGTAAGGTAGTTCTGAAGCAAGGCGGTAGCCTGCGATTGCGATAGCGCACGCCAACAAAGTCGATTAGCGCACGCTAAGGCTAGCGCACGCTAAACATAAGGGTTTAGCGCACGCTAGTGGTGCATTCTATATAAAGGGACAAACGGGTGTCATGAAACATTTCGTCCATTTCTTTCCTTTCACCCGATAGAGACAACCTTGTGAGAACATTTGGAGTTCCTAAACAACGAGGATGATCCTCTTTAACAAGATTAAAGATGGAAATCATGGAGTAAAGCTTTGTTCTTGAAATCATTGGTGATTCTTGGAAATCAATCCTTTCCTTCAAAAAAGGTAATTACTCTTCACTTTGAGATTTCGTTTTGGATTGTATATGATGTTCTTGAGTTGATGATTATCATATAAACAAGTTGATGAGCATGACAACGAGTTGGATTACCGTACTAAGTTAGTGTTGTTATCAATATATGAGTATTGATATGTTTCGTATGGTTTTGGATGGAATTCAAGATATATGTTGATGTAATTCCCTTCTTCAATTCGGATTTGTGATGTTTTGTCGTTGGTTACTTCGTATGGTAACAATTATGGTGGTGCTATTGTGATTCTTGAAGTTATATGAATTGTATGTCGAAGAACATGATGAATAAGGATTTTAGATGTTAGAACACATCGGATTTTATCATTTTATGGATCATGAACGTGAATTTGGATAATTCGTGTTCTTGAAGAGCTATTGAATTATATGTCATGATTGTTATGAAATCCTTAATATCGAGATGAGTTGATCATTGTCATGATGGAAGTGTTAGATGATGCTTGAAATGCATGCCACTGCACAGCGTTAGCGCACGCTACGTTTACTGCCTAGCGCGTGCTAACGGGAGCAACTTAGCGCACGCTACGTTAGGTGATTAACGTGCGCTAAGTAGGCAGACAGTGCAGTATTTTTGTGTTTTGATTAGGAATCCGTGATGGTTTGACTTGGTTGGTTCTGACTGTGTTTATTCGAGGTTGTGTTGAACCGTTGAGTTCGATCGGTTAGTTTTCTCAGTTGTTGACCGTTATCGGATATGTGTTATTTGATTTCTTCGATAGGTTGAGATTATTGATCGGTGATTATAACCGGATATTGCGGTCGTGTTCGAGTACGTCCATTGTATTACTTTTGATCGAGGCTGCGGAGCTCGTAGATAAAGGCAATGTGTTCGGCAGTAGCTTCGTGGTATCGGCATCGAGGCAAGTTATTACTTGCTCAGTTATAATATTTAATGAATGATTTCAGTTTCATTTCGTTTATGATGCATACAGCGATGATTATTATTGTGAACTCCGGGTATTCGGATCGCATATCGTTCTTTCGATTCTGGGAGGTAAATCATAATGTATATGCTTTATCTCAGTTATTGGTATGTTCGAGTACCGAGGTTACATTTTGGTAAAGACGAGGATATGAGTATCTATAGTTCATTGTACGTTTGGATCGCCGAGCATTGAGGATAATCGTCGGTGATGATTGGATATCGAGGTTGCTCCCGAAGGACTCGGGGCAAGTATTCCATATTGATTATGGTTTAATGTTATTTATTTTGGTCTCGTACATTTTCTTTCATGTTGTTGAACATGAAGTCGTCCTAGTAAATTGTCATGTTGTCGTGCATGTTATGTTGTTCATGATGATGAACATGTTGATTTGCATATGTGTATGCATATTGTGTTGTTTATGTTGTGTTGATCCTGTGAGATCATGAGGATCTATGCTGAGGGCGCTGGATCGAACGTCCACCTGATTTTGATCTTGTAGGATCATCACGAGGATCTATGCTGAGGGCGCTGGATCGTTGGACAGGTCGTCCACCTGATTTTGATCTTGTAGGATCATCACGGGGATCTATGCTGGGGGCGCTGGATCGTTGGACAGGTCGTCCACCTGATTTTGATCTTGTAGGATCATTACGGGGATCTATGCTGAGGGCGCTGGATCGTTGAACAGGTTTTCCACCTGATGTTGATCTTGTAGGATCATCACAGGGACCTATGCTGAGGGCGCTGGGTCATGGGATTTTCATTGAGTATACATTGTGGTTATTGTTGTGGTCATATTGACGTGGTCATATGAGTATGCATTTGTAGGTCTTGTGTTAGGACCGTGTCCGTATTGCATTGATCTGATCTCGGATTAGACCGAAATGATTGTCGTGGCACTTCATATCTCGAGGTATGTTCCATATTTTTCTTTGGTCTTGTCTTTGGTGGACGATCGGTTATCGTCTTGGGATTTGATGATGTAATTCGATGGATCGTATTGGTCAGAAATGGTATATTTCCGTATCGTGAGTTGGTTATGATAGTTTGAGAACCTTGAGTATTGTTTGAGGTACAGTACTTATATTATGTTCGAGTTTATTGGTAAATCGAGTACAGGATGTGAAATGTGATAATGGCTACTCTGATGAGAATCACTTGAGTAAGCAAAGTTATGGCGGTAAGATTACATTGGTCGTATTCTTATGTTGTATTCTCATTGGTATGTTATTATTAATGTGATGTGACGGTTATCATTGTTGGATATTATGGCTGACCCCGTCGTGGGATTTCTTTTTAGGTTCTTGGAGTATCGAGCTTGTAGCGGTCGTGAAGAGATGAGCTTCCCGGAGGATACTGGCTAGGGCATGTTGTGTGCATTGAGTTTCTTGATTGGTTCTTGTTTTCCGCTGCTAGAGTATCTTTTTGGTTGGCCTTTTTCCGCTGCGTGAGTATTTTGAGACGCTCTTTTGGTATCTAGTAATTGAGGTTACTTTGGAAATCGTTTTCTAAACTTTTGAGTGTCGGCTGTTTGGCCTTGCGATTTCAAATGAGTTTTTACGACGGTTTCTGATAAATGGATTTTATATGTCTTTGTGAATTTTTAAAGATAGTACCGTCGTTGGCCTCTTGGGCATTTGTAAATGTTTGCGAAAATTTCTTTTAGCCTTGTGGGTTCCATCTCGGGGCCCATGGCGCTGTAATATTTCCGGTTAAATCTGGGGGTGTTACAGTATTTGTTGAAGGACCAAATCGGTCTACTGAGTCATTTTAGCCTTAAAGGCATGGTTGAGTTGTTATATGTCGTTACCAGCCTGGTAGATCCTTGAGGAAAGGTTCTACGGCGTGTAATATCCCTGAGCGGATTGGGGGTGTTACATAAATGGTATCAGAGCTTAGGTTGAGGAAACCTAGGCTGTCGGGTCAAGTCGTGTTGTTTGAGTCTTGTTTCGTCGGATTTTATCCGATCGAGTCGTGTCGACGCGTCGTTTGAGTTTGTTGGTCGTGATTAGTATCGTGGGGCGATCATCATCTTCGTGCGACCTGTGGAAGTAAGTCTCCCTTCTTTGTATTGTGCCTCGTGTGACACGAGCTATTTTTATGATTATTTGTTAAGTGGTGGAATCCTTATGTGAATTTTGATTTCACGATATGTATTTAGTCGACTCTCGTATTTGATTTATACGAGGAGTGTAAATCGCTTGTGATGTCTTTTTATTGTTGTTTTTGTCCGTTGTTGATAATTTTCGAATCGATTTGCACGTTTTACAAGTTCTATTGTGGGAACTTTGTGCTTATACGCGTTCGACTTATTCACTAGCCAGTGCGGGAGGGTCTTTAGAGGCCTCGAATGGGGTCAGCGGTTTTATTCTGAATCCTGGGCGGTCTTCGACTGTGGTATTTTATCATTTATTTCCGTTTAAAGACATGTATTGTCTTGATTCTAAACTTTTGATGCGTGTACTAGGAGTTGTTTTAATGAACGTCGATATGTGTGAGTTTTGGGCATTCTGGCCTATTGGATTTTTGAAAACCTTGAGTATCTTAGAAAAATTAATTTCGAGACATACTTTTCAAATGAGTTATTTTCTTGTTGTACATCCTAGGTGCCACAATATATTTCAAAAATTTCTACTTCGAGGACCAAAATGCTTTGAAATATTTTCAATGTTTTAGAAACATTTTTATTTAGACCCGAGGGTCGAATATTCTGAAAGTTTTCACTAAGAGAAAGTGTCCTCATTTTTATCAAATGCGAAATGGTTCTCCAATGTCTCGATAACGATGTTTCACGTTTGTACTTTTTGAAAGGTGATACTCAAGATCAACCGGTATTCTTCAAATTATTTTCAAAATGAGGTTTTCATTTTTAAAACCTATCCATTCCCGTTTGAGGGCTGGGTATGTATGTGTGATGTTCGCGTTGTCATTTTGATACTTTCTCCCGAGTATGATCGAATTGGCGGTGTGAGCGTTGAGTCGCTTTCCACACATTGGTTGTGCTAGCCCCCTGTGAGAGGCGGAATGTTGGTACTGAATGTTGTCGCCTCGTGGCGATTTCTGCGTTGTCGCGCATGTGCGAGCTGTTAGAGCTTGGTTTGGTATGACCGTGTGCATCGGTGATGGTTCCGTTATGTGTCGATTGTTTAATATCTTGTTACCTTGCTCCCGTTTTTGTGAATTTCGTGGACGAGGTCGGAGGTAATACCCGTACTATTTTGACTTCGGTATTTTCTCTTTCTCCAGTCTATCGATTCGCTCATGTTCGTTGATACTTTATGAACTTGTTCGGTATTTCTGTTTCATTGTCCGAACGAGCTGTGATCTTGTTTTGAGTCGAACTGGTTATCGCTGTGACTTTTTCGAGTTCAGTTCGATTCTTGTGAATCTTGTTCGGGAGTGACATCATCTAGTTCTATTAGTTCTTTTATTCGAAGTGGATCGGATTTGGAACTCTTATGTTTTCGACTCTGTCGACTCATTTATGTTCGTTGACATTTCTGAGCTTGTCCTGCCCCTTGTTTTTGTTTATCGAACGAGTGTGGTATCATTTCGGAATAACTCGTTTGTCGTTGTGACTTTTCAATCGCTATTCCCTTTCCTGTGGATCTTATGGGAATGCATGTCTTGTAGTTCTCACCAGATCATCCTGGGAGTTGTTGTTTGAACTTTATTGTTCTTCGTGATTCGAACATGATTCTTCGATTTTTGTTGTCTCGATCGTTGTGGTTCGATCGTTTGATTGTTCGGTTTTTATTGATCTCGTTCCGTGATTGGTGAACATTCAGGCTCCTTCGTAATTCCCTTCAGTTCGGGAAATTAGTTTCGTTTTCGATCTTCCAGCCCTTAGGCGGTGGAATTCCGTATTTGTTCAGCGTTTGGCTCGCGTTTTGATCAATGTACCGTTAGGTTGGTCAATCGTATTGATTTTCGTTCGCTGTGTTTTGTGATTGTCGGATAATTGACTTGATTGTATTATCCATTTGTTGACGCTTGTCATTTGTTGGTTTTAATTTATCCCTAATGGCGCCGTTGTGTTGGTCGCCGTGGAGCGTGTTTTCACACCGTATATTCCTTTGCGTTGTTTGTAACATTTCTCCGTTGGGCGTTAGTTACGCATTCTTGTGTATCTCGTTGAGTTTTTCCTGGCGAAATATTTCTTCTCCCTACTTGTTTTAAGTTTCGGGACGAAACTTCTTTTAAGGAGGGTAGAATGTAATATCCGTAATTTCGCTTTCCGGTAATTTCTTTTTTTTTCGGCGGAAGTCCATTTTGACGACTCGCTCATGACCGTTTCGTCATTCTGAGAATGATTAATTCTACACTTTTTGACATCCGAGTTCGTTTCGGTGTCGTTTTGTTGAGTTCCGTGCTTTTTAGCGACTTTTCCGCACTTGAGTTCGATTCTTGCGAATCTCGTCCGAAACTGTTGTTTCGAGTTTCTCGTAAGTTCATTTGATGTTATTATTCGTGTTGTGAATTTCGGTTTGGTTATTCGATCACGTATCGTGATTTCCGGGCGTTTTGGGCCATTTTGTAATTTCTTGAAAGTTACGGGTATCCGTATCTGTAATTGTTGTCTCGACCCGTTTCTTGGTCGCGTATGACTAATTATGGTATTATGTTTTCATTCCGGGTCGTTGATGTTGTCCGCTAACTTTTCGTCGTGTTCGTTCCGTGCGTTTCCGGAAATCGGGTCGAGCCACGGCAGTTGCGGGGCGGCCAGACAGTTGCGGGGCTGGCCGGACGATTGCGGGCACCGTCCGGGACAGTGCGGTAGGCCGCGTAAGCGCCTTCTGGCCGAAAAGTGCTGTGCGCTAACCGGCAGTGTAGCGCCACCTTCTGGCCTAACTTTAACGCCTTGCGCGGGCACAGACAGTGGAGTCACAGGGGTTACATGTCAGTCGGGATCGGCGGGTAGCGCACGCTCTTGTCGGGCCATGTACGCTTCTGGCCGTGAGTAGCGCTGCCTTCTGGCCGGAAAAGCTGCGACGCTACTGGCCGAGTGGATCGTCCGAAGGCCATCGGATCGCGGCACAGGCGATAAGCGCTAGCTCGCGACTAGCGCGCTAGTCCGCCCAATATAAATGTGGTGGCAGTCACATTTCATTTCGTTTTTCACTTCCTTCCTTCTCCGTCCGCGGCTGGCGATTCATGGGTGACGAAGCCATGTTGTTTAACAACAAATCCATGAAGTTCTTGAGTCAATAACATCAATCAATCGTCCGTTATCATCCTTTGATCCAAATGAATCAAGGTAATCTTCCTTAGAACCCTAATTTCGTTAATTTGGGGATTTTTGCATTTTCGCCCGATTCGATTCCGTTGTTGATTAATTCATGATGGGTATGATTAATCTTGGTAGTTTTCTTGTGTCTAACATCATTTAATCCATTGTTCTTCGTCGAATCAAGTATATTTCTTGATTTCCTTGAATTGACTTTCATGGGATTTGTCCCGATCTCGCTTTTTCATCCGTTTTCGATGGATCGATTATGGTTAAATGATGTTGTTAAACATATTCTATGGGTTGTATATCCATATTTCAACTTGGAATTCCGTTTCGGGTTTTGACGGACGAATCGTGTTCTTGGCCGTTTGGGAAATCCTTGAACCTTCGTCATTTGTTCTTTGAATTCACGCTTGGGTCATACTTTGGAATTCATTTTCGTTGTTATTGTTTTCGTTCGTAGTTCATTGTTGTGGATTGTCGTTCGGTGGAGTCGGCGAGTTCGTAGTCGGTTCGTGCCAACCTACTTCGGCCGATTCTCCGCATTGTGGTTATTCGAGGCAAGTACCTTGCCCATACTTTTCTCGTTTTATGGATATGATGATCGGTGTTCGTCTTGATGTGTTTGTTTGGTTATTTGAAATGAAGTTTCAAAGGATTTCGGTTTGGCCTCGTTAAAGGCTCTTTTTCAAAACGTGTGTGTGTTTTGTGAACGATGTGTTTTGGAAATTGATTATGATTTGATTATTTTGAACGTTGAAGTCTTTGATGATGATACTCCTGTGTTTAAAGTTATGGGATCGTGTATTCCGTATTTAATCTTGTTATGGTGTTTTTGAAGAGTTTGATAACGGCGTGGATTAAATGGCCATCTCTAGTGAGTATTCTTAATGAACTTACATTCTTAGCATATTAGTATTGCATGAGTAATGTGTGTGTGTGTATGATCACTACGGGTTAGATCCGACGGGGTCTCGGTAGGGGTCCACAGAGACGTGGATCGACGAGCTTGCTTTTAACCACTACGGGTTAGATCCGACGGGGTCTCGGTAGGGGTCCACAGAGACGTGGATCGACGGTTAATTGTGGTGCATTTTGCAACTGTGATTTGGATTATTGGCGTTTCCGGAAACGAGTATTTTGAACGGTTTTCATTTGCATGCATTGACTAAGTGTGTAAGAGGTAAGTTGTTCGTTTGGCTTACTTGTCTAGGATGGCACTAGAGTATTTTGTTGTTTGTTTTAAATCCTTTATTTGTGGATTTTGATGTTGGGAGACGAACCTTGTGGTCGTTCTTGTGTACCGTGAGTTGATGAGATTTGGGGCTAAAATCCCAATGGTTTTGTAAAAGTCGTTTTACGGATTTGGGGCTAAAATCCCAACGGTTTGGTTAATGTCATTTTTCGGAAAGTAAACCTTTGGGGCGGTGACCCCTTTTGTCTTTGGATTTTGAAAAGTAGGATTTGATAATCCTAAATTGTGTTCTATTAAAACTCTTGCAACCGATGGCATTCTAAACCGTTTTATAAATTACTTCCATTGATTTATGATATTTCGATTTTGAAATGTTTTCTCAAACTCTTGCCTCGGGAAGTACTTTTCGTTTCGTTTGGATCTTTGAGGATTCCTGGTTGTTGTTATTCGTGGAATGTGAATTGTATGGCTCGTATTTGCACTTTGTTCTTGCACTAGCAAAATAGTGGAGTTTTGCTAACCCCCGAGTATTCGGGGGGTGGATGTCTGTTTTTGCATTCAGGTTTTGTTGCATAACACAGGGTCGGCACGAAGGATGATGAAAGATGATCGATACTAATCACATGGGGAACCGTACTTTGTTTATTGGTTCAGTTGTACTCTATTTTTCCGCTGCTATATTTTCCCGTTGTACGGGTGTGGTTGTATTTTGACCCCTGCGTGGGCATGAGTTGTATTTGAGTTGTATTTGAGTTGTATGTATTTGTTGAAAGACCAAATCGGTCTACTGCGTCATTTTAGCCTTAAAGGCATGGTTGAGTTGTTATATGTCGTTACCAGCCTGGTAGATCCTTGAGGAAAGGTTCTACGGCGTGTAATATCCCTGAGCGGATTGGGGGTGTTACATCTAGTTGGCCAAACCAAATCAAGAAATTATATGGCATAGTAGTGAATTCAATAACACAAAAGTAATTCAAGAGATTTCGAGTTGAGAGTACGCTACGGGATCAAAACATGAATAATTAAAATACGGTTTCAAACTTTACTAAGAACTAGAATAGAAAATTAGCTGGACATGTTAGCTTTAGATAACATCAAATTAATAGTAGACATGAGAAGAAAGATATTCAAACGGTGTAGTCTTCTTCCTCGCACGTCGGTGGCGGCTCGGTTTTCTTCCGTGACAATTTTGGCTCGGTCCTCCCTTTATTTATGCTCCAGCCGATATGATGATAATAATAATGGTACTGATGATAATAATAATGGTGCTGAATAATAATCTCAGCCCCCTCCTTTTTATAATAGTCCCTTATCTATTAGTTTCCTTGTTTAATTGGATCTCCTTCCTTCTTATCCTTCTCGAGTTTTAATTCTTTGGAGTCTTTTTTTCCAAATCTATTCAATTTCCTTTCCCCAGTCTAGGGGCCGATTTTATGCCTTGTGGAACTGATTGGGGCGGATTAGAGTCGTTTCTTAGGCCCAAGTAAGATTATTTTCGGAACAGGGCCGACACTGGGTCACTGAACTGGCACTGGGCCACCCAGTGTCGCGCGACAGTTTCTTCATTAAAGCCCAAATCACCTTGGTTTGGTCCGTTTGATGGCCCAAATTATTCCTTAAGCTTAAAAACTCCATCAAACACCTAAATTAAACAACAAATTGCCAACTGAAGTAAATTGCATCCAAAATATAAATAGATAGAAAATAACCAAGTGTGCCAACATAAATTTCATTAAAACCTTATAATTACCAATGATTTTAGCACACTATTTTAGTCATATCACTTCACTTTTCCATAATTGGCCTCGGAAATTTTCTTTGTCCCAACCGGCCTGACATTACTGCTCACTAACACTTCGTTATGCCTCTCAGCCACTTGCAGTAGGTTGATTAGCTTACTGAAGGTAGTGATGTGTTTATTATCATACTCCAGCCTATACTGGTTCGCTAGTATAAGAGCGGAAGTAGGGAAGGTGAAGAAAGCTTTATGGATCATTGTCATCTTCTGTGATGTCCTTTCCACAGAAATTCATGCGTGCCTTGAGGCGGAGCATATATTTGTTGAGATCGTTGATCAGTTTTGGGAGCAAAGTACACATGTTCCCAAATCGGCTCTTAAGGGCATCCCACAGTTCTTTGGGGATTTCAACTGTAGATATTCCATCTCATGCTTGGGTCGATAAGTCGCCTAAGGAACATTAATGCACTAGCTTTTATCTTATCACAGGATACTTGGTCTGTGGTGTTAAGGAGCGTACCACTATATTCTTTAGTGATAAATGTGGTCTCGACGTAGGAGACCCATCTATGGTACTCAAGCTCTTTTGAGTCCAAGATATCAAATTTTAGGCGAGTTGGATAAACTATCTTAATACAAGAAAAAGGAAAATGATTTTTCACAGTTTACAATGAGTACTTTCCATGATAAATTTTCAATAATGAGAGCGTTATTATTTTTCGGAACCAAGATATGGTCAAAATTACTTTCGATGCTATTTGAGAATTACCAATGATATTACTTCATCATGGTTCTATTTGATATGTAGTAGAAAATATATTATTAAAGTCTACTACTCATAATTGTAATCACTATATAAAATGACTCTTCTACTGATCCACAGTTCTACCTTTTATCTTTTCAAGGAATGATAACATGATGGTGTCTACTAGGGATGGACTCGGTTCCATTCGGTTCGGTTTTTGACCGAAATCGAGAATCGAATCAAATATTCGATTTCGGTTTGGTTTGGTTCTTTTTGAAGTTCGGTTCGGTTAAGTTCGGTTTATAAATATTCGGTTCGGTTTCGATTTGGTTTGATGTTTTTTTTGTTCTTCACAATATAAATTCAAATATTATATGCAATAGAATAAGTTATATATAACAACAAGCCAATAAGAGTTATATATATGTTCAAGACAAAAGCTAGAGTTGCATAGCAATTTACAAATATCTCAAAACATATAACAATCGTAAATCACAGTACTTCATTCTCTCAACCTAAATTAATTGAATCACAAATTACATGAGTATATTATCGGTCCTCTTTGGACCCATGAGGGTCTTACAAAAGGAAAACGAATTATACTAAAATTTAAAACACACCAAAATCACAAAAACAAGGTCATTTTAGTATGTTGAAATTTGACTTCGGTCCATTTCGGTCCGGTTCAGTTCCGCCCGACCCCGAACCGAGAACCGAACCAAATTAGTTCGGTTCGGTTCTGTTTTTTTGTTTTTCGGTTCGGTCTTCTTCAGTTTCGGTTTTTCGGTTCTTTTTTCAGGCTCTTTCGGTTCGGTTTTCGATTTTCGGTTCCGAAATGCCACCCCTAGTGTCTACCGTCTACAATGCATTAATTATATGATAAGTATGATCACCAAATTTTCACAAATAATGAATAAATTAGCACTGTTTGTTTTTTCTCAATTTGTATTTCGACAAATCGAAAACTAAAATTTATTGATACAAATTTAATTATATTTTCTACACATCGGTTGATCATACAGGCAACACAACCCATGCAGAAAAGATATCGGGAGAGAAACACGAGAGCACATTTACCCTCTAATTAAATGTGACATTCCACAATACAAATTCTCATCTACTCATCCACAATTCTATCTTTTATCTCTTTAAGAAATGATGAAAAATATGATGGTGTCTACGATGGATATTGTTGTAGCACGATTTTTGATACAACAAATCGGAGGGTTTTGCTAGTTGAATGCTCGTTTTTTATTGCTTCAAGACAGATCCACAGCTAAGCTTCCAATGAATGTAGTAAGGTGTTAATTATTTTAATTATTATTGTTATTATTACTAATAATATTACTATTATCGTTGTTGTTAATTACTATTATTATTATTATTATTATTATTTACCATTATTATTATTATTATTTACCCTTAATATATATTTCGATTCGATTCGATTCGAATCTATTCGATTCGATTGATTCGATTCGATTCGATTGATTCATTCAAATTCAAAAGAAGCAGCCAAAGTCATAAGCCCTAAGAATTTCACAGTAATTATGCTTAGCCTTGTTAGAATCTAACTTATACTGTTCCATTTGAACTAACTCGGACTCGAGGAAACTGTTTCTGTTCACTAATTCATCATTCTTAACCTTAAGTTCATTCTTTTTCATTTGAAAGAATTCTGAAATTAGTCATCAAGTTCTTAAATTCAGCTCGAACAGATTTAATACCACAGAGTCTAAGCTATCAACAGAGTCAAGAGATAGAATTGATACCTTATTTGATGAGGATGAAGAATTTTTTGGAGAGCCAGGTTTCTCTGAAGATTCAGCCATCAAAGCAATGTTTGTTAGGATTGTATACTGCAAAGCATACTTTATGCTTGTATTACTTAATTTCCCTATTACTACCTATGAGGATATTAATTATATTTAATCACATGTTTTGCATATTAATTCACGTTATGGTTATGCAAATGAAATGTCTAATTATTTTATATTGTAGATAATGTGGTGTGTTGGTGTCACACGGAAGATCACATTATCGGTGCCTTATAAAATAATATAATAGTTAACAACCTATATAATTATTAGACAAATTATATAAAGGGTTGTAGTGTATGCTTGAGAATAGTTGGTCTTGACTATTAGCATACATTAGCGTATTTGTATACGTTGAACAGGATCAAGGTGAGATAGTGTCTTCTGTACTGACTGTAAGAAGAACGTAAATATCGGATAATTATTATTTCTTAATTCTAAGTATATAATATTTAATTGTGTATTTATAATAATTATTGCTTTGATTTACCATAGGTGAGAGTCAAAATGATCGACTCAATAAGCCTCGTATCTTGGGCAATAATATTGTTTATACGACAATTATTATTATTACTAGAAATCGTGTCCCGACTCGTGCGGGTTGATGATGTCCCCTTGAGGAGCTCGATAATGATTATTATATTAAACGCAGGTGGATTTAATTAGATATAATAATAAGGTTCGAGTGACTACTCTTGGATAAGATATTAATTAATTAAAGTCATCGGTAGCTTATAATTAATTAATGGACATTCGATATCTTAAACACGGGAAATAATATATTTAATAAGGAGCCCAATTTCGTAATTTGGGATTTTGGTAGGAAGTGCAATATCAACTTTTTAGTGGACTAAGTTGATATTAATTGATTCATCATATATTAGGAAGAGTCCTAATAAGGTAAGATGAATTAATTGGGAGTCCTTCCATAATTTTCCTTTAGATCCCTAGTAGTAGTCCAAGAGCCTATAAATAGGACTTTATGGGGCTTGGCCGATTTTATGCTTCATTATACACAAGAAATTTCGATTTTTCTTCTAAGTGTTTAATTGTGGATCTTGACTTGTGTCTTTGATTCCACAATTGAGATAACACTTTAATTCTTGCTACATATCGGAATTACTTGAAGAAAAGAAAATCGAGAGTTGTGAGGCAAGGTGATTTCGGCCGATCCATAAGGTGTCCAAGCAAGTTCCGGTAGCTCGTTGCCCACACAACGTACGGTTCAAGGCGGATCATACTCTAGAAGATCTGAAGGTAGAAATACAAGGCGATCAAGAAGGAAATAACCAACCGCTTCAAAAGGTAATATCCTATGATCTTGGATCTAGATTAGGATATTTTAAATAATCAACATATTTATTTAATAAATAAGAAATAATATTTAAATTGCTTGTTAATCTTAGTAATTAATTAATTAGCATGCCTAAATAGATCTAATGCTCGTAGATGCGTAAAAACGCTATAATCATATTTTCCCAAACTTCGCTCATTGCGTTTTACTTTCCAACAATTGGTATCGGGCGGATTTTTAGGCTTTTGCTACTTTAATTAATTTTAGTGATTAATTGATAGCAATTTAAATATTCATATATTTTGATGTTGGAATATTTTGCTAGATGTGTTCTTGCGGTGATATGATCCAATTATCATGGTTTATATGAATGGTGCATTTATTTATTTATTTTATTAATTATGCAATTGTTGGTTTGGCCGTTTTGAGGCATGTAATGGTTTTTCCCGTGAGAAAATCCGCGGTAGTTCTAGGTGGTTTTATTTTTCGTGTAATCTTGATGTAATTTCGATGTATTTTATTTTGTATAAAATTGTAATCGAATTCGGAAAAGACGGATCACGAAGAAATAGAAGCGGAACCGGATCGGCTGGCGAGCTGCGGCCGATGAAGCAGGCCGACAGCCGAGAGTGCCGGCTGAGAAGCAGTCGCCGGCAGCCGCTGCCGCGATACTGTCCGGCGGCCGATTATTGGTTCGGGCCGCCGCCGATTTTGGTCCGTTTCGCTGCCGTTCGTTGCCGTCATTGAAGTCGATTTAAAATTAAATTTTTTTATGTAATTAATTTTGCATAAAAGAAAAAAATTTTAATTTTGAAAATCCACGCTACGGGAGAAGCGACGAGATGCTTGATTGATGGGAGAGATCGAGCCAAGATTTTCTGATTCAACTCAAGGAAGAAGACCATGATAATTGGATAAATTTAATTATCCATGCTTTATTTTGGTTTTTTTATTGTTTTGATGTATGGCATGTATGGATGTATGCGTGATATGTTTCCTTGCATGTTAGGGACGAGAAAATTAAAAACCTTAAGGCTAAAATAACTAAGTGATTAAATTGATTTTTATTTTAATTAAAATCAAATTGGCCTCCATAATTAATTTAAATTGTGAAGTAATTAGCATGCGCGTTGACATTAGAGTCTTCCTCCATATCGGATGTGCTAATTATAGGTTCACTAGTTTTAAATTTCAAAATGATAACATAAGGTAAATATTACTTTTTATGATAGGACCTCTCCATCTCAGTAGGACTATTATTTAAAAGATAATATTTTAAGGATGTTAAATTATGGTGTTCACTTAGGTGTATTAATTAATAAGCTCCCATCGAGTCTATGTTAATTAATACATGGCCAAGAGGAACCAACTATTAATTTTACTTGTCATAACGTAATTTGACTAGATAGTAAAATTAAAGACGTAAAACTCTACTTGAAAAATGTGTGTGTAAACGTCCACACGATCGTGGCTTGCATGTACGGATTTTTTGAGGTGTTGGTTGCTAGCATATATATTGTGTTTTGAGGTTTTTCGATATATTTTGCTATGCATTATGTGATGGATGTTTTTAATTTTTATTCTCGGATGTCTTTCAATCCACTAAATGTTATTCTCAAAGAAAATAAACTAGATGGCACTAACTTTGCCGATTGGAAAAGAAATCTTGACATTGTCCCGATCACGAGGGCATAAGTTTGTCTTAATCGAGGAGAGCCCTCTAGAACTGTAACCAGGATGCCACTCCCGAAGAGTTGGCGGAATTAAATGGAAAAAGTCCGATGAGATGGCTCAGTTACATCTTGGCTTCACCGACAAATGTATTGCAAAGACGCATCGGACGATGGGTTCGGCCGCGAAATGATGAAAAGTCTCACCGAGATGTTTGGTCATCGAATCGGCGGCTAGACAAAATGCTATGAGGGTATTGATGACAACCCAAATGTCGAAGGACTCAAGAAGGGATCATGTTCTAAAAATGATGTCTCATTTGAACGAATCGAGCATCTTTGGGGCTACTATCGATGCGGAAACGCAGTCGATATTATCTTAGGCGGCTTACCTAGAAGCTTTGAGCAGTTCCGCCTCAACTACAATATGAATCGTAGGACATATAGTTTGGCGGAACTTCTGACAGAGCTTGATCTGCTGAAGGTCTCTTCAAACAAGGTTATCATCGATTCTTGCGGCAACGGTGCTACTTCTTCCAAGCCGAAATGGGGAAAGAAGAAGAAGCAGGTTGGCTGTATAGTGGCGGCCCTCAAGGTGAAAAGCAAGGCTCCTCACCCCGAGGCGAACAAAAGCCAAAGGGAAAGTGCTACAAGTGCGGTCGAAAGGACATTTTAAAGCGGATCCCTGCTCTTAAGAAAGGTATGTCTCGTGCACTAGTAGTCAAAACATGTTTGGCAGCTTGTTCTTCCACTTCGTGGATAGTTGATTCGGCTCCAACTGATCATGTTTGCTTTGACTCGCATGGTTTTCAGGTAACCAAGCAACTTAGTGCGGGCGAGATTACCATCAATCAAGGCGATTATTCCAGCTTATGGTACATTGCGGTGGGAGTCGTGCGGTTGAAGATTAATGATAAATTATTAGTTCGAATAATGTATTATTAGTACTGATTTTAGAATGAATTTAATTTCGGTTTCTAAATTAAAATGCGATGGTTATTCATTTCTTTTGATGATGATGCCATTATTAAGAAAAGAAGCGGTGAATATATTTGCAGAGGTACTTTTAATGATGGACTATATATTGTTAATACCGCACAAACTCCTATGCATAAATCACTTAACTCTTTGTCTAAACCTAAAAGAGAAAAGAACCTTCAAGCGTAAACCAAACATATCTCGTGGCATTTACGGTTTGGGACATGTAAACCTTAGAAGGATTCAAAGATTGGTAGATGATGGCCCATTGGATGATCTCCAAGTTGAGTCATTTCCAATTTGTGAATCCCGTCTGGAAGGTAAGATGACCAAAAGGGTTTTTAAAACCAAGGGAAACCGTGCTCGGGATGTGTTAGAATTGGTTCATACGGATGTATGTGGTCCAATGAATATCCAGTTAGGAGGTTTCGAATATTTCATCACATTCATAGATGATTATTCGAGATATGGATACATCTTTTTGATGCGACGTAAGTCCGAAGCTTTTGACAAGTTCGAGACTTCAAGGTCAAACGGAGAAGCGTCATGGGAAGAGTATCAAGTCACTACGATCCGATCGTGGTGGCGAATACCTTAGTGGAGAGTTTTGGATTTCTTGGCGAATGAGGATTTCATCCCACTCACCACAGGGAACTCCACAACAAAATGGTGTGGTGAAAGAAGGAATAGGACTCTTTTGGAAATGGTTAGATCAATGATGAGCTATTCGATTTATCTATTTCGTTTTGGGGATACGCCTTAGAAACAATGCGTACATTCTAAACTCGGTGCCTTGAAATCGGTTCCAAAACATCCACAGAAGCGTGAGTGGGCGTAAGCCCGCCAGGACATGTTCGGATTTGGGGTACTCAAAGACATGTGCCTTGAATAAGGAAGTCGATAAGTTGGCATCTCGCAAGTCACGAGTGTTTGTGGGATACCCTAAGGGAACGAAGGGTGGCTTGTTCTATAGTCCCAGGATCGAAGGTCATTGTTAGCACCAATGCCCGATTTCGGAAGAGGATTATATGATTAGTCACAAGCCCATGAGCGAAATAATTGAAGAGCCGAGGGGCGAGATTCCGACTATACCAATCGTGACAAGCGCCAACTAACACTACACCACGTATCGATTCAAACTTTTACACCAACTCGGGATTTGCCTCGTCGTAGTGGGAGGGTTGTTCGTCACCGAACGATTCATAGGCGTGGGAAAGTCTTGGACTCAATCCCAGACGAAGATGAATCGGTTCCCTGGACCTATAAGGAGGCAATCCAAGATAAAGATCTCGACTCTGGCAAGAAGCAATGGAATCGAAATGGGATCTATGGATTCCAATCAAGTGTGGGAGCTAGTAGAGCTACCCGATGGTGTACAAGCCATTGGGAGTAAATGGGTCTACAAGCGAAAGAAGGGACGTGACGGAAGGTTGAAACCTTCAAAGCAAGGCTTGTTGCAAAGGTTACACTCGAAAGAGGGTATCGATTATGATGAAACCTTTTCACGGTAGCCATGCTTAAGTCAATCCGATTCTTTTAGCTATAGCCGCGCATTTGGATCCGGAGATTTGGCGATGGATGTCAAGAGTGCATTCTTGAATGGAAGTCTAGACAAGGAAATCTATATGCGCCAAGCAGAGGGATTCATTGCTGAAGGAGAAGAGCACTTGGTGTGCAAACTTAAGAAATCCATTTATGGACTTAAGCAAGCATCTAGATCTTGGAACACCTGCTTTGACGAAGTAGTCCATCATATGGATTCGCCCAATGTCCGAGTGAGAGTTGTGTCTATAAGAAATGCGATGGAAACGTGTTGGTGTTTCTTAGATCAGTATGTAGACGATATCCTTCGATTGGAAACAACGTGAAGGAATTGTCGGACGTACGGGTATGGCTATCTGAGCGATTCGATATGAAGGATCTAGGAGAAGGTGACACATCCTTGGAATCAAGATTTTTCGTGATCTAAGAAGAGGATGTTGTGCTTATCCTGCATCCTATATCGATACTGATCTCAAGCGGTTTAGCATGGAGAATTCCAAGAAAGGTTTTCTACCTTACAGACATGGAATTCAACTATCTAAGAACATGTGTCCTAAGACACAAAAGGAGATAGATGACATGAAGATGGTCCCTTATGCATCCGTGTGGGAAGTCTCATGTATGCTATCCTTTGCACTAGACCAGATATCTCATGCCGTGGGCATGGTGCTAGATATCGGGCCGAACTCAGACTGTGACACTGGATTGCCAAGCACATACTCAAGTACCGAGAAGGACTAGGAGTACATGCTTGTATATCAATCGGACGACTGCTTTAGGTGGTTACAACGACTCGATTTTTCATCGGACAAAGAAAAGTCCAAGTCTACTTCGGGTTATGTGTTTAGCCTGGGAGGTGGAGCCATTAGTTGGAGGAGTGTGAAGCAGAAATGTATCTCGGACTCTACCATGGAAGCCGAGTACGTGGCAGCCTCTGAGGCAGCCAAGGAGGCAGTGTGGCTCAAGTACTTCCTGCAGGACTTAGATGTGATTCCCGATTTGCCAGAGGGTATTACACTCTATTGTGATAATACTGGTGCAGTCGCAAATTCGAGGGAACCATGAGCCCATCAGGCAAGTAAACATATCAACCGCAAGTACCACATCATACGACACTTCGTAAAGGAAGGAGACGTAGTTGTAGCCAGGGTTGCATCGGAAGATAATCTTGCTGACCCTTTCACGAAAGGCATACCTTCAAAAGTTTTTGAAAGGCATGTGGAAGGAATGGGATTACGGTGTATGGCAGCATTGCTTTGAGTATAAGTGGGAGAAATGAGAGACTATGTAATAGAGTAGTATACTTAAAAGCATGCTTTGAGTATAAGTGGGAGATTGTTAGGATTGTATACTGCAAAGCATACTTTATGCTTGTATTACCTAATTTCCCTATTACTACCTATGAGGATATTAATTATATTTAATCACATGTTTTGCATATTAATTCACGTTATGGTTATGCAAATGAAATGTCTAATTATTTTATATTGTAGATAATGTGGTGTGTTGGTGTCACACGGAAGATCACATTATCGGTGCCTTATAAAATAATATAATAGTTCACAACCTATATAATTATTAGACAAATTATATAAAGGGTTGTAGTGTATGCTTGAGAATAGTTGGTCTTGACTATTAGCATACATTAGCGTATTTGTATACGTTGAACAAGATCAAGGTGAGATAGTGTCTTCTGTACTGACTGTAAGAAGAACGTAAATCTCGGATAATTATTATTTCTTAATTCTAAGTATATAATATTTAATTGTGTATTTATAATAATTATTGCTTTGATTTACCATAGGTGAGAGTCAAAATGATCGACTCAATAAGCCTCGTATCTTGGGCAATAATATTGTTTATACGACAATTATTATTATTACTAGAAATCGTGTCCCGACTCGTGCGGGTTGATGATGTCCCCTTGAGGAGCTCGATAATGATTATTATATTAAACCTGGTGGATTTAATTAGATATAATAATAAGGTTCGAGTGGTACTACTCTTGGATAAGATATTAATTAATTAAAGTCACAAGAGCTTATAATTAATTAATGGGCATTCGATATCTTAAACACGGGAAATAATATATTTAATAAGGAGCCCAATTTCGTAATTTGGGATTTTGGTAGGAAGTGCAATATCAACTTTTTAGTGGACTAAGTTGATATTAATTGATTCATCATATATTAGGAAGAGTCATAATAAGGTAAGATGAATTAATTGGGAGTCCTTCCATAATCCTCCTTTAGATCCCTAGTAGTAGTCCAAGAGCCTATAAATAGGACTTTATGGGGCTTGGCCGATTTTATGCTTCATTATACACAAGAAATTTCGATTTTTCTTCTAAGTGTTTAATTGTGGATCTTGACTTGTGTCTTTGATTCCACAATTGAGATAACACTTTAATTCTTGCTACATATCGGAATTACTTGAAGAAAAGAAAATCGAGAGTTGTGAGGCAAGGTGATTTCGGCCGATCCATAAGGTGTCCAAGCAAGTTCCGGTAGCTCGTTGCCCACACAACGTCCGGTTCAAGGCGGATCATACTCTAGAAGATCTGAAGGTAGAAATACAAGGCGATCAAGAAGGAAATAACCAACCGCTTCAAAAGGTAATATCCTATGATCTTGGATCTAGATTAGGATATTTTAAATAATCAACATATTTAATTAATAAATAATAAATAATATTTAAATTGCTTGTTAATCTTAGTAATTAATTAATTAGCATGCCTAAATAGATCTAATGTTCGTAGATGCGTAAAACGCTATAATCATATTTTCCCAAACTTCGCTTCCGCTGCGTTTTACTTTCCAACAATGTTGTCATAATCCAATTCATCCTCAGAGTCACAGCCCAATCCTTTTGTGTGACCATGAGTGCCTTGCCCTTTCCTGAATTCCTAGGCTTCTTACACTCACTTGCAAAGTGCCCAAGCTCACTGCAGTGATTTTCATCTTTCCTTCACTTTTACTCTTCTTTTGCTGCATATCTAATTCACAATCCCTGAGTTCCCCATAAACCGCCTCTAATGATATCTCATCCAAATCATTAGCTTCTTCAATAGCAGAAATCTTATCATTAAATAAATCAGGCAGAGCTTTCATGAATTTTGCATTCATATCCTCCAAGTCGTAGTACTTATCATGCATAGTCATCTCATTGATGAGTTTAGTAAACCTATCATAGGTTTCAGTAAGAGACTCACCACTTGGACTCAAAGTACTTATATTGCTGTATGAGAAGTGCCCTCAAATTCTTCCTGACAAGTTTAGTTCCTTTGCAGTGAACCTTAAGTTTGTCTCATATATCCTTAGAAGTTTTGCAGAGAGAACATAATTGGTGAGGATAATCTGTCTGATTTTTGAACTTTAAAAACAATAACAAGAATCACGAATATGAATCAAACAGTTTGTATTATTAATGAACAAATAAAAATTGAATCAAATGTGTGCAAATACCTTTAGCAGCTGCTCTCAATATAAAACTCTCTCTCTGTAAAACCTATTTCGAAAGCTCTTACAGACTTGCTTAGGCTCACCCTTATTACAATAACCATGAGAGAGTATTTATACTAAACCTATCAACTAAAACAGAAAGTAATAATCAATACAAGTAATCATGAACAATTCCATGTACAGTAGAACCTCTATAATTTAATACTCGATAAATTAATAACCTCGATAAAATTAATAATTTGTCCGGTTCCAACTTAGGACCAGTACAAAATTGGACCCCAATCGATAAAATAATAAAATAATAATTTTTTTGAAATCCCAATGTAAATATATTGGTCCCAGCGAAACTATAAATTAATAATTACTAAAATATTCCAAATTGTAGAATTGTCTAATAAAAAATGAATCTATAGTCACTTGTTTTTTTGTGAACTTCAAATCTATATTGAGTTCATCTTTAAATCTCCCAATTGCACTTAAGAGTTGAGGCACTGTATTCTCGTATTGCAACAAAAAGTTGTGAAGAGTTGTTGCCGCTTGCAATGCTTCTTTCCGAGTGACCGGTTCCAAAGGTACTGAATCATCATCAACTTCATCATCAACCGAATTTTGAACGGTATCCGCGATAATTTGAGAGTTGCTCACGAGTATAAGCCAACTCTTTAAATTAATAATTTATTAATTTATCGATATAATAATATCTCGCTAAATTAATAAAATATCCCGGTCCCAACATTCTTAATTTATAGAGGTTTTACTGTATGCCAGTTGATAGTTTCCTCCATTAGCTTGATTCTTTTCTTCATGCACATTCCTTGCTCTTATTAAAGCACACGATCCTATATTGTAGCACTTTCCAGTTTTTGCAGCATCCAGTACTATCAGGGTCTGAAATAGTCCTAAATTAGTATAGACTCTGAAGTCTTCTAGTCCCCGATTTCAGAGTCTCTGATCTGCAGTGATTTCTCCAAAACTATTCTAAGTGCTAAGCCCTCTATAAGATCAGGATCTATACAAGAAATGCACTGCTGTTCTATTCTATACATCATCAACTATTGAATTTATTCCTAACAGATTCCCATGTACATTGGATATGCAGCTTTGATAAACAACAACATTTTTCTTTCCAAACATTATAGTTTTCTTTATCAAAAGCTGAAATCTTAATACTGCGTGCTTTCTGCATACTCGTCTTGATCTCAGATTTGTATATCAATCTCTTAGTTCTGATACCACTTGTTAGTCCCTTAGAGTATTGCAGAAGGGGGGTTGGATAATTAAAAAATTTATCTAACAACAAAACCAAGATTCAATCTTATCAGTAAAGAAATGCATTCACAACACAAGACAGTATTTCCACAAAATAAAAGTTTTATTTATTTTGCGAAGGATGCTACAACCTGGAAAATGATTTACAGCTACAATACTCTCGAGAGAGTTTTTCAAGTGAATTGTCAAGTGTTGTTGTCACATTTGAGATATGAAGCTGCATAATTATTTATAAATAAATGGTGTAACGATTTTTTGTTCACATTTAATTATAATTAATTGTGATATTTTTAATTTTTGTGGAAATACTTTCTTTGTGTTGTAATTAATGTATTTATTAATGAATGACCTTTATACCCCTGAAACCCTAAATGTGTACCTATAAATAAAGGCTTTTGGTCCTCATAAGAATACACACATTATTCTTCTTCTCTTTTAATTTCTCTCTTTTTCTATCAAGTTTATAACACGTTATCAGCACGATACTCTACGAGTAAAAAATTTTTCTCTCTCCGATTTTCGAAATCAAAAAAAAAAAAAAACACGAGCAGCTTTTCTGACTGCGAGACCGCGATAAAATCGCGATTCCCGCTTTGTTAACCGTCGAATCAGCATGAAATTTTTACAGTATCTTCCTGCCAAACAGATCTACAAATTCAACGGTGGAGATCGGATTCTAAAACCATAAAAGAAAAAGTCCGAGCAGAAATAGTTTTTTTTACATTGGTGAACGGTATTAATCCTATTAACTCCCTCAAAAACTTTCTTGCATATGATGATTTCGAGGAAAAATATATATTCTTTAGTTATTAAATTTTATATTTTTGTGTGCTTCATATATAAATAATATATATGATGAACTCGAAATTTATTATCAAATCATATTCCTCTTTGTTTCCAGAAGAAACACGATTTAACAATACTTAATAATCCAGAAGATTATTGAGTTAAAAGATTTGTTGTAGTTCTTGAAAAAGCACAACGATATCTCATCATATTCTAGTTGAATATGATGTGTTTATGAAGAACACTATAAGATCTAATAATTTGTGTGAATTCCTAATGAAAAACACAAAATAATATTCCTCATGAATATTGTAAGTGCTCTTGAAGAAACAATTATTTTAATTTAGTTATTCCGAGCTTTTTAATTCTCGTACTATTTTATTTCCCTTTGTATATTCAGTTACGAATCTTAAAATTATTGCTCTCGAAGTAGCACAATTAATTATAATATTCTTGAAGAATATTACTATCCTAAATGAATAATTCTTATTTATACATGAATTATGTGATAATACAATATTCCTGAAGAATATTGATTTGTTACTTATAAATATAATAGCATAATTAAATCATTATGCTCTTGATGTAGCACAATATTATCCCTGAAGGAAAATATAACTTATAATTCAAATAAAAAATATTAATATGATTTAAGAATATTTTCTATCTTTATAAGATATGATATACTCCACAATCATAATCCGATTGTGCTTCAATGGTAGCAAGATTAGTGAGTAGTCGAATATTCCTTTCATATGTACTGATAGTTGTTCCCAAAAGTGAACAATATTAAATTATAAACTTCAAGATTACATGGCACAAATTTTATCTCCTGAAGTAGATAAAATTTAGAGTTTATCCTTGTAGGGGATAATTATTTATAAATTTCATCTCGTGGAGTTGATATATCAACTGTAAATGATAAGGACACGAAAATGATAATCTTAAGATTATATGTCAATATCTAATCTTATATATTGTGTAGTTTAATGTTTTATTACCTCTTATGATATATTGTGAGTTTTTATCAATATAAGATATGATGTCATACCTGAAGTATGATTTGAATTGATCGTTGCTATATAATTAGTGATAAAAGGGTCAAATATCCTGAAGATATTTGTATCATTCAAATTCTTGACTTATCTTATTTCTTCTTTTTGTGAATAGAATGCCAAGTTCTTGGGATTAAATAGTGGTCATGATTTATTGTCTCATCAAAGTGCAAATATGCATGATATCTCTAGAATGATATTTTTCGTATGAAAAAAAGGTAGTGTTAAATTTATTGACAGTTCCTGAAGAACCACGAAATTCCTTCATACAGGGTCGAAGATTATGCACTATTATCTTCTAAGTATCGATAAATCTATGGATTTCTAAACTACCGCTTGAAATATGTATGATTCCGCGATAACAAGTGAGACAAATGACATATACAATTTCTGAAGAAAAGAAATTGGTATTAGAGAAAATATCAATGTAAATGACGTATAAAATTCACCACTTATTAGACCAGAAGTCTACTAATCCCAATACTTTCAATATTTACATGTTTAAATTTACGTGTTTGGTGTTAAAGTCTATATATATTATTTTTATATATTATTTAACTATATATTTATTTATGATATATATCATGAAGATATATTAATACAAATTCACACATATTGTATGATAAATATTACAAATTACTAGTAAATATCATGAAGTACATTTATACACTTAAAATTGTATTATTTTGAGTTGACCAATTTTCATCAACATCTTATAGATGTTGGATCAATTGCATAATAATTATTGCACTTTCTCCTGGAAGAAGAGTAATAACGATAATTATTACATATTATATTGATGATGATACTTGCATCCTTGATATAAAATTATTTGTAATGATTCTTTTAATACATTACATTAATATATTTTCATGGTTTCCTGAAGAAACATGAATTTGTAATTTTAATAATCCAGAAGATTATTAAAAAGAAATTGTTGATGTTCTTGATAAAACACAACGATATATAGTCATATTTTTATGACAGTATTTATGATAAACACATCAATTAAAGTTAATATTCCTGAAGAATATTAAACAAAAAAAATATTATTTTGAATATTTTCTATATGGCCTTGTGTTATTGAATTGCTTTTATTATCACCATATTGATAATCTATTATTATGGAGATTGTTGGAATATTCTATTCCATACATATATAAAAGTGTTTTGATGTTTGAGTTGTTTAATCGAAGAAAACAACAATGAAGCGAAACAAAACAACGAAGAAGACGAAGAGTGAAAAAGCTGGTCAGAAGTAAAGTTAACGTACGTAAAAGAAGAAGGTTAACGTACGTAACTAGACAATCTTAACATACGTAATGGTATCATGATAACGTACGTAAAGAAGTGTTTAGAGTTCAAACCAGATGAACGTTGGAAGAGTCAAAGTCAGAAAAGCTACAACGGACATATGACGTCAGCAATGATGTATACTTAACGTACGTAATAGTGAAGGAGATAACGTACGTAATGAAGAGAGAAGGATGCTACTGAACTAAACTGCATACATGCTAACGTACGTAAAGGATTGATAGTAATGTACGTAATAACGTTAACGTACGTAACGGAGGAGTGATAGCGCTAACGGCTAGTTGAGGCTCCAATGCCTATATATACCATTCCTATGGTATTGTTTCAGAACAACCTTGAGCAAATCATCTATATTTGTGATATTGTTATACACATTCTTGTTGTTGTAATTGTGCTTAATTGTAAGTGTTTGAGTGAGGATTCACGAAAACATACACGAGAGAAGAAAGGAAAGATACGATTTGGTGTTATTAGGATCAAGGATCCGGCATTGTTAGAATCGCAATCGATATCTAAGTGAGGTCTATCTAGTACCCATAGAAAGCTAGAGAGGTTGATTCCTTGTCCTACGAAAAGGAAAACGGTTTAACTTGGACCAACACAAAGACAAGTATGAGTGGTTTATCACGAACCAATTGAAGACGTGATTGTAACGGTAATCCCTCGACCGATAGAAAAGAGGTGCAGAGGTTATATCTTCATCCTATAGAAAAAGATACCAAGAGAGGACGTAGGCTCGATTATAGCCGAACCTCTATAAATCCTTGTGTCGTTTATTTCCGCACTGTATATTTACGCTTCCGCAACGCGAAAGAGTTTCAAAACTCTATCTCCAAACGGCGATACCGACTAATATCCACCAACAATTGGTATCGGAGTGGTACTCCGAAAAGCGGCTTAACATCCAACGAGAAGATCCAAATGGCGTTCCAAATTGATCCAGTCGAAGGCCTTGCTCTTAACCGACCACCATTTTTTGATGACTCAAGCTTCATGACGTGGAAGAAAAAGATGTCAATATTCATCCGAGCATATGACATCGAGCTTTGGAAAGTAATATGTCTTGGTCCAAAAATTCCTCTCAGATTCGACGGTACGCTTAAATCTTTCGAAGAATATGATGACGCGGATTGGAAGAACGACATCTAAATTTAATGCTACTCAATTTCTATTTTGTGCCTTAAATCCGAAAGAGGTCAATCGTATCTCATCGTGTGAAAGTGGTAAAGAGATATGGAAAATTCTTGAAATCAGACACGAAGGGACAACTCAAGTCAAGGAGATGAAGATCAATATGCTTCTCCATGACTACGAGTTATTCATGATAAAGGGTGACGAGTCCATCACCAACATGCTCGACCAATTTTCGGTCATCACAAATGGACTTGCTTCGTTCGGTAAACCATTATCAAGTAGTGAGAAAGTCAAGAAATCTTAAGATCACTACCTGTTGAATGGGACAGAACGGTGACGGCAATTATGGAATCAAAAAATCTCAATAATCTTGATTTTAGTGCCCTCGTTGGTTCATTAATAAATTACGAGATAGTCCTTAAATCTCGAAATGCAAAGCCGAAACCGAAGGAAAGATCAATAGCCATGAAGGCTAAGATGTCAAGAAAAGAAGAAGTCCCGGTTGATGAAAGCGACGAAGAATCAGCATATTATGCCAAAAATATTAATAAGTTCCAACACTTATTAAACCGGAGAAAGAAAGGCATCTCTGGCGAATATAAGAAATTCGACAACAATTGTCGATTATGTGGTAAACCAGGCCACTTTGCAAAGAATTGCCGTGTAAAACCTAAGAAGGAGGTTCTCGTTGCAACATGGAGCGATGACGACGAAGATGATTTTATCAATCAAAATAATCTCGCTCTCATGGCCCGAAGTTCATTCGACGATAGCGATGTCGAAAGTCAGGTAAGTAATTCTCACGATGAATTATTTGAAGCATTTGAATTACTTCATACCGATTTTCAAAATGCTTTATCCGAGATTAAATCCCTTAAATCTAAATATAAAACATTGGAAATTGAAAATTCCAAAATTCTTGACAAGAGAAAATTTATCGAGACCGATCATTCAGAATGTGTTGAAAATGAAAATATTTTAAAGAATGATATTTTAAAAGTTCAAGATGAACTTAAAATTTTGACGAAGAAATTTTCATGCGGAAATGATAAATTTGAACAAATGCTTTGTGTTCAAAAATATACTCTGAATAAACAGGGGTTGGGATTCAAACCACGTTCTAAAAACGAATCCGTAAATTTTAAAATACCCCATTGTGAAAAATATTTGAAAATTGGGCACCACATTTTGAATTGCAAAAGCCCACGACGGAGGATTAAAATCAAAAAGATTTAGATTCCAAAAGGAACCGTTATTCCTAACATCGTCCATATTTCAAAAGAAAAACCAACTATAGGTTGGATCCCCAAAAACTAAATTTATTTGTTTTAATATTTTACTCAGGGGGAGTTTTATTAATATATTTTTCAGGGGGAGTTTTACCCGTTTTTATTGTTTATCATGATTTGTTGATTTTATTTATTTATACATTGTTTTTGATGAAGACAAAAAGAGGGAGAAAGGAGAAAAGAAGAATGATGAATGGGATTAACCCTGAAAGGGGGAGAAAACGAAGAAGAAAATAAGTGTCGAGAGAAATTAAAAATAATATCCCGATGTTGACAGGGGGAGAAGTCGAAGAAAAAGTCGACCGAGTTGAAAAGAGTTGAAAAGAAAAAGAAAAGGAAAGAAGGAGTCGAAAAAGAAATGAGAGAAGAAACTAACGAAACGGACAAAGTCGAAAACTTTGGTCTGTTCACATATACATATATTTGTATTTTGCAGGTAAATCCCATTGACGAAGTGTTGTTTTGTAATCATCAAAACGGGGGAGATTGTTGGAATATTCTATTCCATACATATATAAAAGTGTTTTGATGTTTGAGTTGTTTAATCGAAGAAAACAACAATGAAGCGAAACAAAACAACGAAGAAGACGAAGAGTGAAAAAGCTGGTCAGAAGTAAAGTTAACGTACGTAAAATAAGAAGGTTAATGTACGTAACTAGGCGAACTTAACGTACGTAATGGTATCATGCTAACGTACGTAAAGAAGTGTTCAGAGTTCAAACCAGATGAACGTTGGAAGAGTCAAAGTCATAAAAGCTACAACGGACATATGACGTCAGCAATGACGTATACTTAACGTACGTACTGGTGAAGGAGATAACGTACGTAATGAAGAGAGAAGGATGCTACTGAACTAAACTGCATACATGCTATACGTAAAGGATTGATACTAACGTACGTAATAACGTTAATGTACGTAATGGAGGAGTGATAGCGTGCATAATGAAGTGTCAGAAGGCTAACGGCTAGTTGAGGCTCCAATGCCTATATATACCATTCCTATGGTATTGTTTCAGAACAACAACCTTGAGCAAATCATCTATATTTGTGATATTGTTATACACATTCTTGTTGTTGTAATTGTGCTTAATTGTAAGTGTTTGAGTGAGGATTCACGAAAACATACACGAGAGGAAAAAGAAAAGATACGATTGGATTCGATGTTATTAGGATAAAAAATCCAGCATTGTTAGAATCGCAATCGATATCTAAGTGAGGTCTATCTAGTACCATAGAAAGCTAGAGAGGTTGATTCCTTGTCCTACGAAAAGGAAAACGGTTTAACTTGGACCAACACAAAGACCAGTACGAGTAGTTTATCACGGACCAATTGAAGACATGATTGTAATGGTAATCCCTCGACCGATAGAAGAGAGGTGCAGAGGTTATATCTTCATACTATAGAAAAAGATACCGATAGAGGACGTAGGCTCGATTATAGCCGAACCTTTATAAATTCTTGTGTCGTTTATTTCCGCACACTATATTTACGCTTCCGCAAGCGAAAGAGTTTCACAACTCTATCGGCGATACCGACTAATATCCCACTAACACACCGATCTATGCTCCTCCTTTATCTTTCTTCTTCTCAAGACTACATCAGATAATTTCCATGTTCTGATTTTCATTGAGGAATCAGTCGTTTTCCTAAAATTAATTCAACATGGCAGAAGGATATCAACCATAGCCTTCTGTTTATTATAAGCCACTAAAAGAAAAGAATCACAAAATTCTACCAAGATGATATCCAGAAAGCAACAGAAGAACAACACCTCAACGAACAATAAACACCACCATCAAAAATTTCTACGGCTTGGGATTCCAACATCTCCATCATATCATACGACTGGAAACACAACTCGGGTTCTTGGACCGACGGCTGAGATGATGTCGACTTACGAGGCGTGACTGGTGAAATACGGAAAGTCGTACAACACACTTGGAAAGAAAGAGAAGCGGTGTGAGATATTTAAAGGACAACTTGCAGTATGAATTCCGCAGCGAACCAAATGTACAATATCGACCTGAAAAATTGGTTCGTAGATCTGACAAAGGAGGAGCATAAAAAAAACGTACCTTGCCGGCAGATCCGACGTAAAGCGGCGGATGACCACCATGAAGAGCAACCATCACGAGCAGGAAATCGGCGAGATCTTGCCTGACTCCATCGATTGGAGAGCGACAGGCGCCATCGTAGGCACCAAGGATCAAGCAGCTGTGTAAGACTCCATTAAATTGCCCAGGTCACTCTCAATGGCTGATTTGCCTGTGTGAAAGGGAAAAGTTGGAAAAGAATACAAAGGAAAGGTACATATATTGTTTTAGTTGGTATTTGCCCAACATAAAAAAAGGAAAAACATTAATTAAATTGAAAGAGATGCGAATTCAGTACGTGACAAGAAATTGAAATGGACAAGAAAACAAAAAGGGGAGATTATAAAAATAAAAAAGAAAGGGAAAGGTTAAACAAAGTCAGGAGAAGAAAACTAAAAGTAAAGAAAAATTGAAATATAAAAGAATAAAATATTCTTTTAATTTATTAAATTATAAATTTGGTTTTTCTTAAATATAAGATACATGTGATATTAGAATTGATTTTTCGATACCACTGTGGCCATTTCAAAGGAAACGATTTGACACCATATTGACATGTGATTTTAATTCTTATATTGTGAAAATTTTACAAAGTGGTATGTGTGATGTCAATGGGGCAATGACAGCGGCCCGTGAATCGACATCGATTGATAACCTTCTAATGATCCAACCTAATACCACATGATTATACTTTGAGATAATAAAAGACGATCCTGCTTTGGTAGAAGTAGTTAATTATTTTGCAATTTAAATTCTATCTCTTATTTATCTCAAAGTGGTGGTTTAAAACCACATATTTATCGCGTTTATTTTATAAAATTATAATACCTCCCATGTGATGAGTTCAATTATCACAAGACGGATGGTTTTAGGTATGCAATTTATATATTATATATCGCCATCGTGGTTGGTTATACCACATGAATAGTTCATAAATCCTGCTCCCGAATAAGCAGTTGACAAGAATAAATCCTACTCTGAATAAGTAGTTGATCGATTATCTAAATCCTGCTCTCAAAGAAGCAGTTGATAAAAATAAATCATACTCTGAAGAAGCAGTTGATCAATGATTCAAATCATGCTCTCGAAGAAGAAGCAGTTGATGGAAATAATATTCGATCTCCATGATTATTTAACACGAATGGAGAAAATTGAGCAAGTGATACCAAATGCTATCACCGATTAAATAAAGAAAATCCCATGCAAATACAAAGCATGGTGGGATCATCTGACAACTTATATGAAGAGCTATCACTGAAAAATAATTGCTCAATAAGTCCCATGTTGAATATATCACATGGTGGGATTATTGAAATCATATTAATATGGCAATGCTTATGAAGAAGCGTATGTTACATATTCGTGAGAATAATGTATTTGCATAAAAGCAAAAGATGATCTTGTTATCGCTCTGGAAGAAGCACAAAACAGTCGAAGTGAAAATATCGAAACTAGCTGAAAAGCAGTAAACACTCGACAATATAAAATGCGAAAAAAAATACATATGAAACCCATAAAAAGAGAAGGGGTACGTCTCGAGAGTATAAAACTCCGTAACTCTGCCACCCCCTGACATCAGGGTTTATAATGAAAGACTAAAGGCTGTAAACTTCTTTTCCGTTTGGCGCCAATAGTCTGTGGCTGATGATATTTGGCTTCCAAATTCTTAACTAAAATATATGCCTCAAACTTTATAAGTAGATCAGCAACAGTGTCAGCACATATTACTATATCTCGTGATGGTTGAGATATAAACTTGTGATCTACTCCTTGATCCAGAAAGGCAAGCAAATCGTTGAAGAAATTATTAATATTCAACAAACCTATAGCTTTGGTATGGAAGACCCGCTCAGCCCATGACATGATGTTGAATATCTCATTGAGTGTGCCATAGCCACCTGAAAGAACAATAAAGGCATCACTATTATTCACCACATACATCAAACTATCATGCACAGACTGTGCTTGAAGCATCAACCCAGTTGAACTCCCTATACTACTGGTTCTAACTGTGGAATAGTGTAAGACACTTGTTACTCTTATTCTTTCATTTTGTGTAGCCTCTAAAAGATAACCCAAAAATCAATAATTACTCCCACAATACAATATATCGATTTTGTGTTTTCCTAATTCTTTTACGAATTGATATGCCATATCTATATGCTGGATATGACCTATGAGTTTGGATCCATCTAAAATACATATAGTTTTAATTGGATGAGATCTATATGAGGATTCTGAGAACTCTATCTTTCTATACTAGACTTTCAAAATACTTTTATGAGAGATACATTTTCTGATTTGTGGATCCCAAATTTAAAGAACAAACTTCTTACTAAACGACAAATGACTTCACTATTTTCATTGAAAATGGAGCGGCAGATAAGTCATTAATTTTACTATTTTCTTTTTGACAAAATTGCAAAAGAAAACGAAAGATATGATATTATATTTTTCAATGAAAATGACGTTATCGATTGGCAGCCGAGTAATTTAAATATTGGAAAACAATATTCATCAACTTGCATTATTTTGCTATTTACCTGATACCAACTTTGACAGAATGGACTTACAAACTGGATATTTTGAGACTAATTTTTCATGACTATAACATTCCCGTTCATCCTTAAATTGTATCCATAAAGCTATTAGTTCACGATGAACGTATCCACTGGGATGTGTATCAAGAATCTGTTGGATATCATAATCCGTAGATTCCTTACTCAATCCAACCTTGATAAATGCTACTTTATCTTCTCGATTTTTGGATACAAACCCCACAGATTTGCATCGTGTGTCACATATCTACCAGGCATATTTATAGCACCCACCTAATCTTTTTTCTATCCGTTTCTCTGCAAAACTACTCTTACCTGTACCTGGCATGTACTTAAATAAATTTGAAAATTCGCCAGATAGTCGAACTTGTGCTTCGATCATCCATCGAATATCTTCTGGGATGCCATTTCTCATTAGCACCCTTAATCTTTCGAGTCGAGCTCGATAAATTCTTTTTATGATATTCACTGGAAGAGATGGATAATATTACGAAGATTCGAAAGCATTGAATCTATTTTGATATTCAGACCCTCAGTATGGGTGATTGTGAATACAATGATAATCTATTTATAGATTAGAATTACGCGTATGAGACTTGACTCCGCGTTCGAATATTTCATATCCAGAAGCTTATGAACTACAATCTATTTGAATAATAAACATAATATGACATGTGGGAGCGGCGAATCCATGTTGAGAATGATGTGCAATAATGGCATCGAAAGATGATGTGATATGTCGGTCAATATCTATAAGGTGATATAGACACATCGTCTTCAAATATTTGTTCTCGATAAATATCACTACTAGCCAATATTGGGAATGAATCCCTAATAAATTTGGAATATATTAAGGGGGAGTATGAGCCCACTTCCTCTACATGTGAACTACTAGATATTATGGATCCACTAGATAGTCACATGTGCATATGACTCGTAATTAGAAATTTACGAGATGATTTGCTCACGGTTTGAACATATATTCCAGATCAGATAAAGCTGGTAATATATTCCAAATAAACTTGAATATATCCTAGAAAGGATCAAGATATGCGCAAACAAGGGATATCAATTGGCATACTATTTGAAGTCCTCCAGCCAATATCGAGAACATAATATATAAACTCCCATGACTGGAGATGAATACTGAGATACTGACATATGAGTTTGGTGCTCAAGAAATCTCTCAGCATGAGGGGGAGTATTGGTAGTTGGAAATATGCGAAATGCATCACATTATATCCTCACAATTATATGAACATGAAGTTCAAACATGCATGATAGATTATTAATCTTTGATACCAACTACAACTGCTTTGATAATACATAATAATTACCCGAACATGAATCAAAGCAAATGATAAAAGGAGGCATATACTTTTGAGAAGTATATAGACATAACCACAATGTGTAATCCCAATGGATGATTGATAATGAGATATCTCGGCAAGTTATATTGCCATGGGGAAATAAATATTGAAAGTGTCGACACAATATAGCGCTATGAATGAAATAAGGATATCAATAATTTGCAATACCCGTAATTTCGATTTCTGGTAATTTCTTTTTTTCGGCGAAAGTCCGTTTTGACGACTCGCTCATGACCGTTTCGTCATTCCGAGAATGATTAATTCTGCACTTTTTGTCATCCGAGTTCGTTTCGGTGTCGTTTTGTTGAGTTCCGTGCTTTTTGGCGACTTTTCCGCACTTGAGTTCGATTCTTGCGAATCTCGTTGAAGCCGCTTCGAGTTTCCCGTAAGTCCGTTTAACTTTGTTAGACGTGTTGTGAAATTCGGTTTGGTTATTCGATCACGTATCGTGATTTTCGGACGTTTTGGGCCATTTTCATAATTTCCCAAAGTTTGGGGTAATTACTTTCCGTTGTCGAATTTCGAGCCTTCAAGTGGTCGGAATCGTGTGTTCTCTTAGCGCTTGGGTTCGTCTTTGTGAGTACCGTATTTTCGATTCATGTTCAGATTCGGGTTTCGGGGTCGTTCGGACCGTCGGAGTGGCCACGATGAGACGCGCCGCAGTCGGGCTTTGGCCGAGTTACGGCCGTAAGGTGCCGGTTACGGCCGTAAGTGATCGGCAGGCATGGCCTGACGAATGCCGGTTACGGCCGTAAGGGTCGAGAGTTACGGCCGTACGGGTGCCAGGCAACTTCCGGACGAATGCCGGTTACGGCCGTAAGGACCTGTGTTAGGCGTATTTTTATACGCTTATTTATCATTATTTTGTAGTATTTTGGAGAGTGAAATCGTCTAAATGAGCTTTTAATGCCTTAATTTTGTATGATTGACAGGAAATTGAAGTCCGGAAGCTAAAACGAGGCAAAACGGGCGAAAACGGAAATCTGGGACTCGAGCCGCAGACAAGGAAGGTGAGCCGCAGACAGAAGACACCACCAAGGCGAGTAACTGTACTGCGTGCCGCGCACACCAGTGAGCCGCGGCACGAAGAATTAATTAACGCCTGGGCATTCGGCTAAAGCGATGTGCCGCGCACAGTTTAGTGCGCCGCGCACGCTTGGTTTTTGTATGCCCGCGGATTTTGAGTCAAGCTTTGGCCGATTTTCGACCGACTAATACGGACGCGATTTGGAGGATATGTTGAGCTATAAATAGGGTTTAAGACCCTAATTAAATCATCTTGGAATCTGGGAATCTTTGGATCTTTAATCTTTGAGAGCTTAAGCTTGGAGACGGCAGAAGAAGAGGGAAGCAGAAGACTTCAAGGGCAGAAGGCGGAAGCTGAAGAACGGAGGAATCCGAGCTTCATCTGCGTTTGAATTTTATGCTTTCGTTTATTTATTCTGTATTTTCAGTTTTTAGTATGTCAGGCTAAAACCCTAATCTAGGGTTTTGATGAAACCTTTGTTTTGATGAATTGATTGAGATTATCCAATTTATTACCTTTTTATTGAG
Source organism: Orobanche coerulescens (assembly GCA_033398695.1). NCBI lineage: Eukaryota > Viridiplantae > Streptophyta > Magnoliopsida > Lamiales > Orobanchaceae > Orobanche > Orobanche coerulescens. Next base: position 14,196,190 of record CM065815.1, on the reverse strand, counting down.
TTTTCCCAATTATGTTTAATGCTTGCAATTATCTGGCCAATAGTTGTATTGATTTAATCATTCACTTCGAATCGGGAGAGGAGATTTGGTGAGGAACTATTGGTGAGGACCGTTTTATTCTGTGAGATATGAATATACTCATAGGAACTACGTGGCCTTTAGGAGATTTCATGCTTTTTGCCTATCGACGAATTAATTCACCTAGGGATAGAGTGCGTTATTCGCCTTTAGATAAATCTATTGACCTTGGGAGAGGCGGTAGAATATATTAGCAATCTCCGCCTTCAATAAATTGGGAAAATTATTTATTACGGATAATCGAGAGTAAATTCGGATAAACTAAGGTGGATTCAGAACCCTAGACTTTTTCATCATTTGATTTATTTTATTCAAGCTATCGTTTTATACTAGTCTTTTAGTAATTCTTCTAGTTATTAATTACAAAACCCCAAATTCGATTGTTCAGATAAAATTGGAATACACAAAAATCGGTAGTTAGAAATTAAATCCTCGTGGGAACGATACTCTACTTATCACTTTATTACTTGTAAACGATGACGTGCACTTGCGTGTAAAGAAATATCGCAACAAGTTTTTGGCGCCGTTGCCGGGGATTTTAATTTTTCTAATATCGATTTAAGTATTTCCAGTCTTAATTTGAACGTTTTATTTCTATTTTTGTGTATTTAATTTCGTTTATTTGTTTTTCCTTTCAGGACCTTTCGTGTAGTGCATGAGAAGACTCGGTAACGAAGGCCTACTACCTTTGGACACCGAGCTCGAGCGCACTCTAAGAAGGAACAAAAAGGAGAAAAGAGAGTTGCAGATTTACGGCCAACATGGCCGAGAATATCGAAGTCCAAGGAGGAGATAACCAAGTGCGGCAAGTTCAACCGGAACTAGCTCTTCGAGATTATGCCATGCCGCAGGTCAACGCTAATTTTTCGGGAATTCGGCGTCCCACTATCCAAGCTAATAATTTTGAGATCAAGCCCGATATTATTCAGATGGTGCAGGCGAGCCAATTCTGTGGACTGCCGAATGACGACCCGAATGCCCATATTGCTTCTTTTCTTGAGATATGCGATACGTTCAAGACTAATGGTGTCACCGACGATGCCATCCGATTGAGGCTTTTCCCTTTCTCTTTGAGGGACAAAGCAAAGTTTTGGTTAAATTCCTTACCGCCGGGGTCGATTACAACATGGGAGAGGTTAGCGCAAGCCTTCCTTGCCAAATTTTTCCCACCAGCTAAGACGGCAAGGTTGAGAAACGAAATAACCACCTTTGTCCAGTACGATATGGAATCGCTCCACGAGGCGTGGGAGCGATATAAAGAATTGCTACGAAGATGCCCTCATCACGGCATCCCTGATTGGCTTCAGCTTCATACGTTCTATAATGGTTTGAGTGCTTCTACACGCACTCTCGTGGATGCGGCCTCTGGTGGGACCTTCATGGGAAAATCTATGGCCGAGGCACACGTGCTTTTGGAAGATATGGCCGAAAACGCATACCAATGGCCATCGGAAAGATTGACACCGAAGAGAGTCATGGAAGTTTCAAGCAATGATCTGATTTCCACCTTGTCAGCACAAGTCGCCGCTTTGACACAACAGCTCCAGGCATTCTCGCACGCACCTTCCCCCGTCACTATTGAGACATGCAATTGGTGTAACGGATCACACCCGAGCGCGGAATGTCAAGTTGGAAATCCGTTCGAGCAAAATCAGATGGAGCAAGCTCAATTTGTGGGAAGTGGGAATCGGACGAATAACCCGTACTCCAATACTTATAATCCGGGGTGGCGAAATCATCCTAACTTTTCATGGAGAAACGGACAGAACTCACACCAGCCCCGTTCGCCCAGAATCAACAGCAGCCCCCTTCCGCTCCCAAAGTGTCTCTCGAGGAAGCACTTGCAAAATTGGCGGCAATTACGAGTCAATTTATGACCGTGCATTTTAAGCTACATTACAAAATCATTCTGCTTCCATTCGGAACTTGGAGGTCCAGCTGGGCCAAATCGCTAATGTGTTGACAGCTCGTCCGGAGGGAGCATTGCCGAGTACAACAGAGACAAATCCTAGAGAGAGTCTAAACGCAATCAGCTTGAGAAGCGGGAAAGAGGTGCTGGATCAGCCCGAGTGGGGTAAAGAGAAGAAGGAAATTGAGGAAGAGAAGGATTTAAAGCCAGAGGAGTCGAAGGATTTGAAGCCGGATAACTCGAAGACATGTGTGTCCCCCATTCCGTTTCCGCAGAGATTACAGCAAAGAAGGGCGGACAAACAATTTTCTAAGTTCCTTGATGTGTTTAAAAAGCTTCACATAAACATTCCGTTCGCCGACGCGTTGAAACAGATGCTGAGTTACGTCAAGTTCATGAAAGAGATATTATCAAAGAAGAGAAAGCTTGAAGAGTTTGAAACGGTCACCTTGACAGAGGAGTGCAGTGCAATTCTTCAAAAGAAGCTCCCACCTAAATTGAAAGATCCGGGAAGCATCAACATACCGTGCACCATGGGGAATCTTTCGTTTAATAAGGAACTATGTGATCTTGGTGCGAGTATCAACCTCATGCCTCTGTCGATTTTCAAAAAGCTGGATATTGGGGAAGCCAAGCCAACAACAGTCTCCTTACAATTGGCGGATCGATCGATAAAGTATCCGAGGGGATTGATCGAGGATGTATTGGTTAAGGTTGACAAGTTCATCTTTCCGGCCGATTTCATCGTACTCGACATGGAGGAAGATGAAAATATTCCAATCATCTTGGGACGACCATTTTTAGCGACTGGCCGAACCCTTATAGACATGGAAAAGGGGGAGTTAACTCTGAGGGTCCAAGACGAGCAAGTTACTTTTCATGTATTCAAATCGTTTCCATGTCCCGGAAGTATTGATAGAAGGTCACAAATTGAAAGTGTGGATGTTGTTGAAAGAGGAAAGCACCGAAAAAATCGTCGTTGGGAAAATTCAGATTTTGTGTTAAATGGTCCAAGTCTTAAGAAGTATGTAGACCGAGTGGCGTTCCTCGAGCATGAGGAAAAATCTGTTGCAGTTTTGAGTGCGTTTGTGAAGGAGGAGAGTAAGCCGAAAGCCCAGCGGACAATTAGTCATGGAGAAACCGGGTGTTTCGGAAAGTTGTTCACGTCGAAACCTTTTCGCAAACAACATTTGATGACTGAACCGAAAGTCGAATCGCTAACGACCAATGGTCATAATTTTAACAAAAATATGAACGGTTCGATAAACGGGGCGGAAACCAAATGGAGTTTGCGAAAAGCGAACTAACGTTGTCCAATAGGTCCGGCTGAAGACTATAAACTTAGCGCTTCTCGGGAGGCAACCCGAGTTCGTAGTTGTAGATTTTTGTGTTCCTTTATTTTTCTTGCATTTTTGATTTTATTTTTCCTTCATTTTTGTGCTTCAATTTGCTTCGGCCTCTCGCCTTTAACGTTTTCTTCTCAAAATTCTGTGCAGGAAAGTCCCAGGGAAGAGACTGAGGGATGAGCCGCGGCACGGCATAAATGAGCCGCGGCACACATCAATCGCAAGGGGAGGCTAAACCAACTGTACCCTGTGCCGCGGCCCGGCATAAATGAGCCGCGGCACACTTGAGCACTGAGCCGCGGCACACGAAATCTGTGCCGCGGCACACGACAAAACAAGAACACAGGTAAAAGGGACTGTACCCTGTGCCGCGGCTCACTTTAGCTGTGCCGCGGCACACTATGCGGAATCTGAAAAGGCCTGGTAGCTTATAATTCACAATCGGCCGAGCACCCAGGTATTATTCTCTTCCTTTCTCCTTCCCTCCCCAGCGCGCGAACCGGCCGACCAACTTCTTCCAATTTTTTTTTTCCTGCGATTTCTTCTTGCAATCTTCAAAAGGTACGTTTCAATCTTTAATCTTTACCCGCTTATGGTTTATATTTGGAAGTTGTTTATGCTTTGGATGAATGGAACATGCTTATTTTCCTTCGAAATTTCTAGGATGGTTTAGGGAATAACATGGTAGTTTTATCGAATTTTCATGGTTAAATCGGAATATCAATGAGTTGAATGTGTTGAGTTGTTGATGATTGAATTATGTTTCGGTTTTTGGGGGTTGAATCGAGCTATAACTATGTTAATTCTTCAAGTAAACTTGTGCCCTCAAGGTGTTTGATAAATTGCCTAAATGAAAATTTTTCTTTGGAAAAGCAATCGTTTTGAATTTTCGTGCAACGTATACGTTTTGAATTTACAGCAAGCCCAAACCTTACATCCAGGTTAAATGTTTAAGTCCAATTTCATCCTTCTCTCACGTATGCGCTATTTTCTTAAATTCGGAATTTGTGGCTGGACATCCTTAGCCGAGCATAGATCAGTGTTATTATTTTTGCGTGAATAAACCCTCGTGTTTTACTTTTTAGGACTGATTATGGCGAGAACCAAGAAGCTAAGCAAGAGAGCTAGGACCGAGTCATCCCCTACTCGAGGGGAGACCTCTCGTGGTCGGGCCGAGGCGGAGGGGCACCAATTTTCGGACCCCGAAATTCACAAGATATTCAATGAAAAGATCCGGCCACGACCACTTATTCCAGAGAGGGGTTTTACTCCAGCTCCTCAGGACGGGGAATTGCTCACTATGATTGACGAGATGGGGTGGGCCAGATTTACCGCACCTCCCGAGCCAGCAGTTATCTCGATCGTGCAGGAGTTTTACGCGGCCTTTCTGTGAAGCACATTCGGGCGGGGCATACGTTGCCGTCTTAAGAGTCTCGGACTCAGGTCTACGTAAGAGGGGTTACATTTTATTTCTCCAAGGCTGCTATTCTGAGGCTTTTTGGTTTTCCGTTGGTTGACGATTCAGCCTATTACAGAGTGATGACCAAATTTCACTAAGGAGGCCCCGCTTGAGACCATTGCACGGCCTGCACCGACTAGAGCAATGAGCACAGAGTTCTTCCACTTTTCACTTCAGAGCTCGCCTCGGCCCGGCTCAGCGTGCACGGCTTTATTTTATCTGCGCACGCATTGACCCCACCTCCCGGATCCGCAGTCTTTCTCTCTCCCGCGCCCGGAAACTTTATGCTCTCACTTCCGGGCTGCGTTTCGATGTGGCCCCCATCCTGGTCCGATCTATCTTCCAGAGTATCCAGGGGGGGCCAAGACGGGGTTGAAGCACCCCTCCCTCATCTGCGCTTTATGCCGGCAGTCGGGGCTGACGTGGTCAGACGACGAGCCGATGCTTGCCCCCCAGGCCCCAATCGACCACCGCATCATATCACACTTCGACCAGTGGGGAGGTGTAACACCCCCAGATTTAACCGGAAATATTACAGCGCCGTGGGCCCCGAGATGGAACCCACAAGGCTAAAAAGAAATTTTCACAAACATTTACAAATGCCCAAGAGGCCAACGACGGTACTAACTTTAAAAATTCACAAAGACTTATAAAATCCATTTATCAAAAACCGTCGTAAAACTCATTTGAAATCGCAAGGCCAAACATCCGATACTCAAAAGTTTAGAAAACGATTTCCAAAGTAACCTCAGTTACCAGATACCAAAAGAGCATCTCAAAATACTCACGCAGCGGAAAAAAGACCAACCAAAACGATACTCTAGCAGCGGAAAACAAGAACCAATCGAGAAACTCAATGTACAGAACATGTCCTAGCCAGTATCCTCCGGGAAGCTCATCTCTTCACGACCGCTACAAGCTCGATACTCCGAGAACCTAAAAGAAATCCCACGACGGGGTCAGCCATAATATCTAACAATGATAACCGTCACATCACATTAATAATAACATACCAATGAGAATACAACATAAGAATACGACCAACGTAATCTTTACTTACTCAAGAAATTCTCATCAGAATAACCATTATCACATTTCACATCCTGTACTCGATTAACCAATAAACTCGAACATAATATCTGTATTGTACCTTAAACAATACTCAAGATCCTCAAACTATCATAACCAACTCACGATACGGAAATCTACCATTTCTGACCAATACGATCCATCGAATAATATCATCAAATCCCAAGACGATAACCGATTGTCCACCAAAGACAAGTACCAAGGAAATACGGAACATACCTCGAGATATGAAGTGCCACGACAATCATATCGGTCTAATCCGAGATCAGATCAATGCAATACGGACACGGTCCTAACACAAGACCTACAAATGCATACTCATGTGACCACGTCAATATGATCATAGCAATAATAATCATGTATACTCAATGGAAATCCGACGATCCAGCGCCTCAAGATAGATCCCTTTGTTGATCTATCGATCAACATAAGGTGGATAACTAACAATACACATGTGAACAACAACACATGACAAAATCAATGATGCGAATTCACAAGATTCCATCAACACAATACTGGTAATCCAACGATCCAGCGCCCTCAGCATAGATCCCCATGATGATCCCGTCGAACCAACGCATGGTGGAAAACCTGTCCAACGATCCAGCGCCCTCAGCATAGATCCCCATGATGATCCCGTCGAACCAACGCATGGTGGACATTCGATCCAGCGCCCTCAGCATAGATCCTCATAATCCCATCGGATTATTTACACAACATAAACAACACAATATGCATACACATATGCAAATCAACACGTTCATCAACATGAACAACATAACATGCACGACAACATGACAATATACCAGGACTACTTCATGTTCAACAACATGAAAGAAAAAGTACGAGACCAAAATAAATAACACTAAACCATAATCAATATGGAATATTTGCCCCGAGTCCTTCGGGAGCAACCTCGATGTCCAATCATCACCGACGATTATCCTCAATGTTCGGCGATCCAAAAGTACACTGAACTATAGATACGAATATCCTCATCTTTACCATAATGTAACCTCGATACTCGAACATACTGTAACACCCCCAAACCATTCGGGAATATTACAGCGCCGCAGACCCCCTCCGTGAGGATCTACCAGGCTAAATACAGAAAACACATTAACACTATACATGCCGACATGGCTAACTAACGAACCATTAGACCGATTTGGTCTTTTACCACCACATACACATCGACCATACATTACTCTTTCTCGTAACTCATACCCACGCAGGGGTTAACATAAATCAACAATCCCGCATAGGGGGAAGTAAACACAACGGAAAGACAAAACAAGACATCACCAAATATTCAACACCGGTCTTCATGTGATTAGTATCGCCGTCTTCCATCATCCTTCGTAACGATCCTGTGAATTGCTCCCAAAGAACTCCGCAAATACACGGACGCAATACAGACATCCACCCCGAATACTGGGGTTAGCAAACTCCACTGTTTTGCTAGTGCAAGTATAAATACAAAGACAGCCATACAAATCATACCCCAAGAACATAGAAATCATGAATATACTTCGAGATAATTCACTTGATCAAAACAATTTAGATTACGAAAGATAAGAATAAAACCATTTTACAACTTACAAAACATTTTACGATCTCGGAGTTTTGAAAACGTTTGGGATTTAAGAATTTTCAAGCCTTTCGAAATGTTTAGGGACATAGCACAACAATCGTTTATTTCAAAATACGAGTCCGATAGCGGATAACAGGCCCACGACCCAATTATAACATTCCAATCACAACACAGGGGTCCACGACCCAAATCATCCACATCACATACTGCAAGAATAACCCGTGGAAATTACACCGTATCCAACATTACCATGACAACAGTCTCACTCAACATACCACGAGCTACAATGCACAGAGCAACCACAGGACTCACGTACCCATACCAAATTATCACAACCAAGAGACGAATCATACACAACACATTTATTGGTGCCATTCCACTAAGTACCCTACCATTTGACTGCCATTCTAATCGATTTAAATATGCGCCAAAAATCACAGCTTCCAACAAAACATTTCAAAGTTAACCTGGTACGAGACTCACGGCCACCGTACCCGCAGAGCCCCGTCGGACATCCCCGGGTGGCTAACCACGGTTCACGATACGCACACTCACGGCAATACGTATCCTAGAGGCCCCGTCGGACCGTCCCTAGGTGAACATACACATATCATCCACAACGCCACGGAAGCCATAATTCGAATACTAGAATGTGCATACAAATGCTAGGTACTTCGCTAGAATGGCCACTTTAGTCGACGTACACTCACAACTAATGTCACACAACCACAAGTAAATACCAATACCAAGCAACACCAAGTGTCACAATCTCCTCACGAAGGAATAACAACCAATATCGCACACATTACGCTCTTACCGAACAAGTACACATAACATTACGTAATCCCCGGCAAAGGATTACGGTCTATTAAACTCACTCAAGGTGATCGTAGCATCTTTCAACATACAAAACCAACACATATATTCCGAGAACACATATATTCACGAATTACAAGAATTATTGTTGAAAGACAACATTTATCGAGAACATACCGATCCCTTATTACGTTCATTAAACATTGGATTTCGCATAAAATCATTTATCAATAATTATGCCTACGAAACATGAAATGTATGGACAAGATACTTGCCTCGATACCACGAGCACGGAACCACGAACGGATACGGCTCAACCGGGAAGCTTCGGAACGCCCGATGCTAACGAAAAGGAAGACGACAATGAACGGAACGGAAGAATCAAGCACGACCGTGAGGAACCGACGAAAATGAACCTCTTGATGAATCAAGCATTCAAATCCAAAAACCATGGGTTAGATCCGCAATCCGAGCCACCCGATCGAAAAGGGATGAAGAAATCTACACAAGTAAGTGATAGATGGAGGAACTCTCCCTCTCAAGACTCTCTCTCTCGCTCACGGTTGAAGAAGGGGGAGGAATGAGCGATTTACGCTGAAACAACACATTTATAGTGTAACACAAACAGACCTATCGGCCGCCTATCGGTCGATAGGCCCAACCGATAGCCATCTTGAATGTAGGCGAGAGTCTATCGACCCCCTATCGGCCGAAAGGCTCTGGAAGTGCTCGGCCAAAATCAAACGACCAGTAACTCTCTCGTCAGGACTCATTGACTCACCGTTTGAACCATTGGAAAGCTAACTCGATATTCTATAATATTGCAAAGATTTATAATTTTGGAATCACCAAAAATTAATGGTGATCTAACAAAGACGAACTCATACTTAGAAAAGTCGTTTAGTAATCCTGAATTCAACAAAACGACACCGAAACCCGAGCCTGAATACGAACCGAAGATACGGTTAAGAAGTACTCACAAAGACGAATCTAAGAGCTAGTAGAACACACGATTCCGACCACCCGAAGTGTCGGAATTCGACGACGGAAGTAATTACCCCAAACTTTGGGAAATTACAAAAATGGCCCAACCGCGAAAATCACCATACGACAACGAATAATCAAACCGAAGCTCACAACACGTATAACAAAGTTAAACGGACTTGCGGGAAACTCGAAACAACAGTTTCGGACGAGATTCGCAAGAATCGAACTCAAGTGCGGAAAAGTCGCTAAAAAGCACAGAACTCAACAAAACGATACCGAAACGAACTCGGATGACAAAAAGTGCAGAATTAATCATTCTCGGAATGACGAATCGGTCATGAGCGAGTCGTCAAAACGGACTTCCGCCGAAAAAAGAAAATTACCGAAATTCGAAATTGCGGATATTACATTCTACCCTCCTTAAAAGAAGTTTCGTCCCGAAACTTAAAACAAGTAGGGAGAAGCAATATCCCCACCAGGGAAACTCGACGAGATACATGAAAACCGAGAACTCGCGCCCAACGGTGAAATGCTGCAAGAAACGCAAAGACACATACGGCGTGAAAATACGCTCTACGACAACCAACACAACGCCACCGATAGAGACATAATAAAACCAACAAGTGACAAGCGTCATCAAACTGATAACATGGTCAAGTCAATTATCCGAACAATCATAAAACACAACGAACGAAAATCGATATGATTGACCAACCCAACGGTACATCAATCAAAACGCGATCCAGTCGCTGAACAAATACGGAATTCCACCGCCCAAGGAATGGAAGATTGTAAACGGGACTAATTTCCCGAACTTAAGGGAATTACGACGAAGTCTGAACATTCAACAATCACGGAACAAGATCAACAGAAACCGAACAATCAAACAATTGAATTGCAACGATTGAGACAATGACAGTCGATCAATCATGTATGAATCGTAACGAATAACGAAAATCGAATAGCATCCCCATAGTTCACAGCTCGACTCAAGACAATATATACGATCCGGTGAAAACGACAAGATATGAATTCATATAAAATTCACAAGAGCGGAACCGAATTCGGAAAAAGTCACAACGACAATTGGATTAACCGAACAACACCGCAACTTGTTCAAACAACAAAAGTGAAGAGTAGAAAAAGTCCGAGAAAATATCGGCGAATGCGAGCGAGTCGATAGAGTCGAATAAAATGAAAGCGAAAGATATGGGTATTACACCATATCACCTTTAAAAGAGGTTTCGTCCCGAAACCTAAACAACGAGAACGAAGTGCTAGAATAGCAACCTTCCCAAAAATCTTCTCTTGGTCTCGCATCTAATCTCCATGATTGCATGTACCGTGGTCACGACCGCGCCCTTTGCCCTCGGCATATTAAGCGGATACTCTCTCAATACAATGGTACAAAGATCACAAAATAATATACCAAATTGCCATCTCGGCTTTACATATCACATAAGACAACTAATAGCAACTCGATAAGAAGATCCACGAGGTATACTTTTACATGATATCATTTGAAAATCCTTGGATTTGCATGTTTATTTAAAATATTACTTTGAAAGTGTTTATGGTACCTCGGGCTTTTTGTCAAAAATTTTACACAACGGACTTTAACTGTCTCATTTGAAATTATTTGCAAAACAATATTTCCTTACAACCGGCACTATCAAAATCACTATGCCACCACACGTCATCATTTTGGAGTGATTCAAGGTCATGCACAATAACTGACTCAGTACAGAAAACTTTTCTAAATCCGAGTTTAAAGTTTAAATCGAGTAAGATTCTTTATCTTTCACAATATAATTTTGAAGATAAAAATTGTATTGGTTTTTGAAAATAGAAATTTTTTTTATGGTGTGAAAGATTTCTGAAATCATGTACTCGAATTATTTGAAAATACAACAATACGTCAAAAATCCCTTTTTTTTTTTAAAAAAATCTTCTCAACACTACACAATAATAAACGACGGTAACATTTTACAAAATGTTCAGAAGTACTTTAAAACGACTCTTTCAATACCGTCGGGGTTCCTTTAGAAAATTCAAGGCCGGCTCGCCAATTTTAAACGATTTTCAAAGTCCACACGAAGCTGTCGATTAAGCGAACTGTTAAAACTTTATGAAATTTAATTTTTTTCCACAACTTGCTCAAGTTTATAAAATTTTCAGAAAAGCGTTTTCGAACACACACACAAAAGACATAATTTACCACTTTATAAAAATACGATCCATTATCATCAAATCCACTCACACGTAAACATTATTTGTCCACATAATTACATTATCACACAAGCGGCCGTTAAAAGATAATTAACATCTAAAACTGAAATCCTTCCTCTCAGTAATGAGGATCCCCACAACAAGTGCATTCAGGACGACTTAACGTTCACACCACCAACTTAGTCACAAATTTTGAGCATTATTGACCAAACAATAATGCCAACATCAATACATACCTCCGAGCCGACGATCATGAAATCAAAAAGTCGAAAGCAAGAGCCACGTTTCGAGTAAATTTTTGGTAGACCTCATTTGGGTTCTTAAAATCAAATTTTGAAAACTTACAAAGCAAGAGGAAAAATATCACATTGAGAAACTTTCCTTGCGGGATCACACCAAGTCATTACTTCAATAAAACGATTCACACAATATATACACACATTTATACACCGGTATCACTTTTCATTCTAGTACAATACGAGAATCAAACAAGTATGGAGTACATATTCACCAGGCACATTTAAACTCCACATAATAACATATAATAACACAAGCTCGTATAACACGGGACGCAACAAGGTAGGGAGACTTACATCCACAGATCGCACGAAGATGATTGCTGCACCTCGATACTAATCACGACCGACACCTCAGACGACGCGTCGCGACACGACTCAGTCAGACAAAATCTGACAAGACAAGACAAGAAAAGACCCGACAACACAAAACTCGACCCGACAACCTAGGTTTCCGCAACCTAAGCTCTGATACCATATTCTGTAACACCCCCAAACCATTCGGGAATATTACAGCGCCGCAGACCCCCTCCGTGAGGATCTACCAGGCTAAATACAGAAAACACATTAACACTATACATGCCGACATGGCTAACTAACGAACCATTAGACCGATTTGGTCTTTTACCACCACATACACATCGACCATACATTACTCTTTCTCGTAACTCATACCCACGCAGGGGTTAACATAAATCAACAATCCCGCATAGGGGGAAGTAAACACAACGGAAAGACAAAACAAGACATCACCAAATATTCAACACCGGTCTTCATGTGATTAGTATCGCCGTCTTCCATCATCCTTCGTAACGATCCTGTGAATTGCTCCCAAAGAACTCCGCAAATACCGGACGCAATACAGACATCCACCCCGAATACTGGGGTTAGCAAACTCCACTGTTTTGCTAGTGCAAGTATAAATACAAAGACAGCCATACAAATCATACCCCAAGAACATAGAAATCATGAATATACTTCCGAGATAATTCACTTGATCAAAACAATTTAGATTACGAAAGATAAGAATAAAACCATTTTACAACTTACAAAACATTTTACGATCTCGGAGTTTTGAAAACGTTTGGGATTTAAGAATTTTCAAGCCTTTCAAATGTTTAGGGACATAGCACAACAATCGTTTATTTCAAAATACGAGTCCGATAGCGGATAACAGGGCCCACGACCCAATTATAACATTCCAATCACAACACAGGGGTCCACGACCCAAATCATCCACATCACATACTCGCAAGAATAACCCGGTGGAAATTACACCGTATCCAACATTACCATGACAACGCCTCACTCAACATACCACAGAGCTACAATGCACAGAGCAACCACAGGACTCACGTACCCATACCAAATTATCACAACCAAGAGACGAATCATACACAACACATTTATTGGTGCCATTCCACTAAGTACCCTACCATTTGACCGCCATTCTAATCGACGAAATATGCGCCAAAATCACGGTTCTCCAACAAAACATTTCAAAGTTAACCACAGTACGAGACTCACGGCCACCGTACCCGCAGAGCCCCGTCGGACATCCTGGGTGGCTAACCACGGTTCACGATACGCACACTCACGGCAATACGTATCCCTAGAGGCCCTGTCGGACCGTCCCTAGGTGAACATACACATATCATCCACAACGCCACGGAAGCCATAATTCGAATACTAGAATGTGCATACAAATGCTAGGTACTTCGCTAGAATGGCCACTTTAGTCGACGTACACTCACAACTAATGTCACACAACCACAAGTAAATACCAATACCAAGCAACACCAAGTGTCACAATCTCCTCACGAAGGAATAACAACCAATATCGCACACATTACGCTCTTACCGAACAAGTACACATAACATTACGTAATCACCGGCAAAGGATTACGGTCTATTAAACTCACTCAAGGTGATCGTAGCATCTTTCAACATACAAAACCAACACATATATTCCGAGAACACATATATTCACGAATTACAAGAATTATTGTTGAAAGACAACATTTATCGAGAACATACCGATCCCTTATTACGTTCATTAAACATTGGATTTCGCATAAAATCATTTATCAATAATTATGCCTACGAAACATGAAATGTATGGACAAGATACTTGCCTCGATACCACGAGCACGGAACCACGAACGGATACGGCTCAACCGGGAAGCTTCGGAACGCCCGATGCTAACGAAAAGGAAGACGACAATGAGCGGGCGGAAGAATCAAGCACGACCGTGAGGAACCGGCGAAAATGAACCTCTTGATGAATCAAGCATTCAAATCCAAAACCACGGGTTAGATCCGCAATCCGAGCCACCCGATCGAAAAGGGATGAAGAAATCTACACAAGTAAGTGATAGATGGAGGAACTCTCCTCTCAAGACTCTCTCTCGCTCACGGTTGAAGAAGGGGAGGAATGAGCGATTTACGTTGAAACAACACATTTATAGTGTAACACAAAGAGACCTATCGGCCGCCTATCGGCCGATAGGCCCAACCGATAGCCATCTTGAATGTAGGCGAGAGTCTATCGACCCCCTATCGGCGAAAGGCTCCCGAAGTGCTCGCCAAAATCAAACGACCATAACTCTCTCGTCCGGACTCGATTGACTCACCGTTTGAACCATTGGAAAGCTGACTCGATATTCTATAATATTGCAAAGATTTATAATTTTGGAATCACCAAAAATTAATGGTGATCTAACAAAGACGAACTCATACTTAGAAAAGTCGTTTAGTAATCCCGAATTCAACAAAACGACACCGAAACCCGAGCACGAATACGAACCGAAGATACGGTTACGAAGTACTCACAAAGACGAATCTAAGAGCTAGTAGAACACACGATTCCGACCACCGAAGTGTCGGAATTCGACGACGGAAGTAATTACCCCAAACTTTGGGAAATTACAAAAATGGCCCAACCCGAAAATCACCATACGACAACGAATAATCAAACCGAGCTCACAACACGTATAACAAAGTTAAACGGACTTGCGGAAACTCGAAACAACAGCTTGGACGAGATTCGCAAGAATCGAACTCAAGTGCGGAAAAGTCGCTAAAAGCACGTAACTCAACAAAACGATACCGAAACGAACTCGGATGACAAAAAGTGCAGAATTAATCATTCTCGGAATGACGAAGCGGTCATGAGCGAAGTCGTCAAACGGACTTCACTAAAAAAGAAAATTACCGAATTAAATTGCGGATATTACATTCTACCCTCCTTAAAAGAAGTTTCGTCCCAAACTTAAAACAAGTAGGAGAAGCAATATCCCCACCAGGAAACTCGACGAGATACATGAAAACCGAGAACTCGCGCCAACGGTGAAATCCGCAAGAAACGCAAAGACACATACGGCGTGAAAATACGCTCTACGACAACCAACACAACGCCACCGATAGAGACATAATAAAACCAACAAGTGACAAGCGTCATCAAACTGATAACATGGTCAAGTCAATTATCCGAACAATCATAAAACACAACGAACGAAAATCGATATGATTGACCAACCCAACGGTACATCAATCAAAACGCGATCCGGCCATTGAACAAATACGGAATTCCACCGCCCAAGGAATGGAAGATTGTAAACGGGACTAATTTCCCGAACTTAAGGGAATTACGACGAAGTCTGAACATTCAACAATCACGGAACAAGATCAACAGAAACCGAACAATCAAACAATTGAATTGCAACGATTGAGACAATGACAGTCGATCAATCATGTATGAATCGTAACGAATAACGAAAATCGAATAGCATCCCCATAGTTCACAGCTCGACTCAAGACAATATATACGATCCGGTGAAAACGACAAGATATGAATTCATATAAAATTCACAAGAGCGGAACCGAATTCGGAAAAAGTCACAACGACAATTGGATTAACCCAGAACAACACCGCAACTTGTTCAAACAACAAAAGTGAAGAGTAGAAAAAGTCCAGAAAATATCGACGAATGCGAACGAGTCGATAGAGTCGAATAAAATGAAAGCGAAAGATATGGGTATTACACATACCAATAACTGAGATAAAGCATATACATTATGATTTACCTCCCAGAATCGAAAGAACGATATGCGATCCGAATACCCAGAGTTCACAATAATAATCATCGCTATATGCATTATAAATGAAATGAAACTGAAACCATTCATTAAATATTATAACTGAGCAAGTAATAACTTGCCTCGATACCGATACCACGAAGCTGCTGCCGAACACATTGCCTTTATCTACGAGCTCCTCACTCGATCAAACGCAATACAATGGACATACTCGAACACGACCGCAATATCCGGTTATAATCACCGATCAATAATCTCAACCTATCGAAGAAATCAAATAACACATATCCGATAACGGTCAACAACTGAGAAAACTAACCAATCGAACTCAACGGTTCAACACAACCTCGAATAAACACAGTCAGAACCAACCAAGTCAAACCATCACGAATTCCTAATCAAAACACAAAAATATCGCATCGTCGCTTACTTAGCGCACGTTAATTACCTAACGTAGCGTGCGCTAAGTTGCTCCCGTTAGCGCCGCTAGGCAAGAACGTAGCGTGCGCTAATGCTGTGCAGTGGCATGCATTTCAAGCATCGTCTAACACTTCCATCATGACAATGATCAACTCATCTCGAGATTAAGGATTTCATAACAATCATGACATATAATTTAATAGCTCTTCAAGAACATGAATTATCCAAATTCACGTTCATGATCCATAAAATGATAAAATCCGGTGTGTTCTAACATCTAAAAATCCTTATTCATCATGTTCTTCGACATACGATTCATATAACTTCAAGAATCACAGTAGCATCACCATAATCGTTACCATACGAAGTAACCAACGACAAAACATCAAAAATCCAAATTGAAGAAGGGAATTACATCAACATATATCTTGAATTCCATCCAAAACCATACGAAACATATCAATACTCATATATTGATACAACACTAACTTAGTACGGTAATCCAACTCGTTGTCATGCTCATCAACTTGTTTATATGATAATCATCAACTCAAGAACATCATATACAATCCAAAACGAAATCTCAAAGTGAAGAGTAATTACCTTTTTTGAAGGAAAGGATTGATTTCCAAGAATCACCAATGATTTCAAGAACAAAGCTTTACTCCATGATTTCCATCTTTAATCTTGTTAAAGAGGATCATCCCTCAGTGTTTAGGAACTCCAAATGTTCTCACAAGGTTGTCTCTATCGGGTGAAAGGAAAGAAATGGACGAAATGTTTCATGACACCCGTTTGTCCCTTTATATAGAATGCACCACTAGCGTGCGCTAAACCCTTATGTTTAGCGTGCGCTAGCCTTAGCGTGCGCTAACTGACTTTGTTAGCGTGCGCTATCGCAGTCCAGAGGCTACTGTCTTGCTTCGTAAACTACCTTACGTACGTAATGCCCATGCATTAACGTACGTAAATCATCATGCTTAGCGTACGCAAGTCATTTATCTTAGCGTGCGCTATCCGAAGTTGACTTGCTACAGCGTTCACCTACCACTCGCCCCCACCTTCCGACAGCATCTAGCAAGGATAAGATTCCTTGTTGACTAATACATAGTTAGCGTGCGCTAAGCCTAATATTTTAGCGTGCGCTAATACTTCAGGACAACAACCGTTAACTTACCAGAACGTGCGCCGAAAGCAAAGGTCCACAGTGCATTCCTTCCGACCATGCGCACTAGCGTACGCTAACCTATAAACGTAGCGTGCGCTAATCACGCACGATAGCGTGCGTTATGCATGAATATCGGCGTGCGCTAATAAGGCTATACTTAGCCATTTTCCGCAGTTCTTGTCCAACGTCTCGACATACCAAAAGCGAACATAAGACACACTGAACACAAACACTGATTCCAATAATATCATCATACGATATACCCAATATCAAAAGTACAACAACCTGATACACAATATCCTCAAATGTAATTGTCGACCAAATACGACAATTATACCGATACTGATATCTCAGTCCTTTATTTATTTTATCTCTACTGTACAGATTCAACGTTGTACAATATAATTCGGATAAAATAATATTAAACAACAATAGTAGAAATTCCGGATATTACATTCTACACCCCTTAAAATAAGTTTCGTCCTCGAAACTTGCGATCCATCATAAAACGAACAAACATACCGTTCAACTCAAAATATCCCAAAACCATCACGACAACGATTAATCATCATCATTACCGAATATCCAAAAGAGCATACTTCGAAATACGCAGGTCGACGATCTCCGGAGATACTAGCCAGCGTTCTCACGGTACAATCTCAATACGCTTACGATCACAATTCCCTGATTCCCAACAAAATATATCATCTTCGGATCAAACAATCTGCCCGAATCAAATCCTGTCTGCCTGATTACATAATCAAGTTCCAATTCCGATAAGACGAATAATACACAATACATCTGCGAAACAACCGCCCAAAACAACGACACGAATTCCGAAACATCAACACAAAATCCGAACGCTCAGATGATCACCAACAATGATCAACAATCAACCGAATTTATCATCGACATGATAATTTCCAATATGACCAACCAGAGGTCAAAACACAATCGAGAATATCATCAACGTGATAAACTCCAATACGACCAACTAACGATCAACGGAAATCGAGAATACCTTCACACGGTAAACTCCAACGCTATCAACACAGAACCACAGAAACAGATATACGAAAAAGCAAAATTCTCAAAACGACACACCGATCACATACAGTGGATCTCAACGAAACACAACCGACTGGTGAACTTTCCCCTCGGCATACGAACAACGAATCGCAAATCGACGAAGATACCAATTCATACAAGGAGTGGGAACGACCACTCAATATCCAAAACAACTAGCATGGGGTCACCATCCCCAAATTTGTACTTACAAGGAAATCATTCCAGAATCACTGTGGTAAAATCGCGCTACTACCGTACTAATGGAATCACATAGCACATATGTCCCGGTTTCACAAAATCCCCAGTTTCCAAAATAATATTATGTGCATGAATCTACAACACGCAACATATTTCTCTTATCCGATAAATCAACCGATCATCCGTGGATAACCAAACTACCATACTAACGTTCGAATCTCTTTCATCGTACCATACTGATGTACCATCGATTCGTGAGTCTCATTCAGAACTTCACCACGATATGCATTATGCACTAAATGCGTATGTACCTCGATCACATTTTCAAAACCAGTTTGAAATCATATATTCTTGTCAAAAGACAAATTTTCGAAAATTCTTTCAAGAGTTTGAAAACTCAAAACATAAATTTTGGTAAGACCACAAAATCAATTTTCGAAAAATTAACTTGGCTTGATGGTGCCAAGTATTTGATCACAGTTTCCTTCGAATCCACACGATTTCGAAGTTTTAAAATGAAAAGTATGCAAATGCTCGACTATATCCATACTCCTGTATACCAATTCGGTTCGTCGCCAATATCCACTGATATTCCATCGGAAAACCACACGATCGAGTTCCAAAATCTCAATATATAAATTCCGACTAAACTCCTTTTCCACACATGACTTGCAACGTCAGTCATTAACCCATCCTGGATCACCTTAAATATGATATGACAAAATATTGAAACAAATCCACACAGCGAAAGACTTCCCGAGAAGTTTCTTTTGAACAAGTAATCCAGAACCCCGAAAGGCAGGAGTGACATAGATAAACGATTGATAAAGTATTTTGCAAATCTCGGGAGTTTTAGAAAACATGAAAGTCTTTTGAAACATTAGGGTCTCAGCCCGTATCTCATTCCACACTACAAAAAGTTTAAAAAAAATAGAAAACCCCTTTTCGGACTTCAAGTCCTGAGTTATAAAACCATTTCAAAATCGATTGGGTCTCGGCCCAAAATCATTTTCCGTAAAACATCCGTAAGACATTCATTTTGAAAAGTATCATTTTCAAATGCTCAAAACAGTTCATATATATCACAAAATGAACTAACATGACTACATGTTCTCCTCAACAATTCATAGTCCTTCTACCGATTACACAATTCCGTTCCAAAACTTAACCGACATATTGATTTCCAAAACAATAACTTCTCAAGATCATCAATCCTGTCCCAAATCTGTCACCTTATACCGTAACACATGATATCTGCTGAATCTCAAACATATCAACTTAGAACGGCAATAAATCTCAAAAAAAATCCAAATACTTACAGATCGTGAAGCCGACGATTCCCGTGATCTTGGCACATGTCTAGACTCAAGAAAATACTCGACATGTATTTTCAAAACACACGTTTGCAAACTCGGGCAACTCAAGAACACAATATATCACGTAAACACCATTTGGAAAAGTTATAACAAGCCCAAGATTTATACATCGCAAATCCGATAATGCACAAGCCCGAGTGAACAACAAAGACTCACGGCTCTAGTATTTGTCAATCGACAACTCGAAGGACGCAACAAAAACACGACCTAAATCGACCCAAATGCCTAGGTTTTCTCAACCTAAGCTCCGATACCATATTCTCGTAACACCCTGCATTTAACCGGAATATTACAGCCGTGGCCCCGAGATGGAACCCACAAGGCTAAAAAGAAATTTTCACAAACATTTACAAATGCCCAAGAGGCCAACGACAGTACTAACTTTAAAAATTCACAAAGACTTATAAAATCCATTTATCAAAAACCGTCAGAAACTCATTTGAAATCGCAAGGCCAAACATCCGATACTCAAAAGTTTAGAAAACGATTTCCAAAGTAACCTCAGT
Source organism: Orobanche coerulescens (assembly GCA_033398695.1). Classification (NCBI taxonomy): domain Eukaryota; kingdom Viridiplantae; phylum Streptophyta; class Magnoliopsida; order Lamiales; family Orobanchaceae; genus Orobanche; species Orobanche coerulescens. The sequence continues at coordinate 14,175,553 of CM065815.1, read as the reverse complement.
TACCAGATACCAAAAGAGCGTCTCAAAATACTCACGCAGCGGAAAAAAGACCAACCAAAACGATACTCTAGCAGCGGAAAACAAGAACCAATCAAGAAACTCAATGTACAGAACATGTCCTAGCCAGTATCCTCCGGGAAGCTCATCTCTTCACGACCGCTACAAGCTCGATACTCCGAGAACCTAAAATAAATCCCACGACGGGGTCAGCCATAATATCTAACAATGATAACCGTCACATCACATTAATAATAACATACCAATGAGAATACAACATAAGAATACGACCAACGTAATCTTTACTTACTCAAGAAATTCTCATCAGAATAACCATTATCACATTTCACATCCTGTACTCGATTAACCAATAAACTCGAATATAATATCTGTATTGTACCTTAAACAATACTCAAGATCCTCAAACTATCATAACCAACTCACGATACGGAAATCTACCATTTCTGACCAATACGATCCATCGAATAATATCATCAAATCCCAAGACGATAACCGATTGTCCACCAAAGACAAGTACCAAGGAAATACGGAACATACCTCGAGATATGAAGTGCCACGACAATCATATCGGTCTAATCCGAGATCAGATCAATGCAATACGGACACGGTCCTAACACAAAACCTACAAATGCATACTCATGTGACCACGTCAATATGATCATAGCAATAATAATCATGTATACTCAATGGAAATCCGACGATCCAGCGCCCTCAGCATAGATCCCTTTGTTGATCCTATCAGATCAACATAAGGTGGATAACTAACAATACACATGTGAACAACAACACATGACAAAATCAATGATGCGAATTCACAAGATTCCATCAACACAATACTGGTAATCCAACGATCCAGCGCCCTCAGCATAGATCCCCATGATGATCCCGTCGAACCAACGCCATGGTGGAAAACCTGTCCAACGATCCAGCGCCCTCAGCATAGATCCCCATGATGATCCCGTCGAACCAACGCATGGTGGACATTCGATCCAGCGCCCTCAGCATAGATCCTCATAATCCCATCGGATTATTTACACAACATAAACAACACAATATGCATACACATATGCAAATCAACACGTTCATCAACATGAACAACATAACATGCACGACAACATGACAATATACCAGGACTACTTCATGTTCAACAACATGAAAGAAAAAGTACGAGACCAAAATAAATAACACTAAACCATAATCAATATGGAATATTTGCCCCGAGTCCTTCGGGAGCAACCTCGATGTCCAATCATCACCGACGATTATCCTCAATGTTCGGCGATCCAAAAGTACACTGAACTATAGATACTCATATCCTCATCTTTACCATAATGTAACCTCGATACTCGAACATACCAATAACTGAGATAAAGCATATACATTATGATTTACCTCCCAGAATCGAAAGAACGATATGCGATCCGAATACCCAGAGTTCACAATAATAATCATCGCTATATGCATTATAAATGAAATGAAACTGAAACCATTCATTAAATATTATAACTGAGCAAGTAATAACTTGCCTCGATACCGATACCACGAAGCTGCTGCCGAACACATTGCCTTTATCTACGAGCTCCTCAGTCTCGATCAAACGCAATACAATGGACATACTCGAACACGACCGCAATATCCGGTTATAATCACCGATCAATAATCTCAACCTATCGAAGAAATCAAATAACACATATCCGATAACGGTCAACAACTGAGAAAACTAACCAATCGAACTCAACGGTTCAACACAACCTCGAATAAACACAGTCAGAACCAACATAGTCAAACCATCACGAATTCCTAATCAAAACACAAAAATATCGCATCGTCGCTTACTTAGCGCACGTTAATTACCTAACGTAGCGTGCGCTAAGTTGCTCCCGTTAGCGCGCTAGGCAAGAACGTAGCGTGCGCTAATGCCGCGGCGATGGCATGCATTTCAAGCATCGTCTAACACTTCCATCATGACAATGATCAACTCATCTCGAGATTAAGGATTTCATAACAATCATGACATATAATTTAATAGCTCTTCAAGAACACGAATTATCCAAATTCACGTTCATGATCCATAAAATGATAAAATCCGGTGTGTTCTAACATCTAAAAATCCTTATTCATCATGTTCTTCGACATACGATTCATATAACTTCAAGAATCACAGTAGCATCACCATAATCGTTACCATACGAAGTAACCAACGACAAAACATCAAAAATCCGAATTGAAGAAGGGAATTACATCAACATATATCTTGAATTCCATCCAAAACCATACGAAACATATCAATACTCATATATTGATACAACACTAACTTAGTACGGTAATCCAACTCGTTGTCATGCTCATCAACTTGTTTATATGATAATCATCAACTCAAGAACATCATATACAATCCAAAACGAAATCTCAAAGTGAAGAGTAATTACCTTTTTTGAAGGAAAGGATTGATTTCAAGAATCACCAATGATTTCAAGAACAAAGCTTTACTCCATGATTTCCATCTTTAATCTTGTTAAAGAGGATCATCCCTCAGTGTTTAGGAACTCCAAATGTTCTCACAAGGTTGTCTCTATCGGGTGAAAGGAAAGAAATGGACGAAATGTTTCATGACACCCGCTTGTCCCTTTATATAGAATGCACCACTAGCGTGCGCTAAACCCTTATGTTTAGCGTGCGCTAGCCTTAGCGTGCGCTTAATCGACTTTGTTAGCGTGCGCTATCGCGATCGAGGCTACTGTCTTGCTTCGTAAACTACCTTACGACGTAATGCCCATGCATTAACGTACGTAAATCATCATGCTTAGCGACGCAAGTCATTTATCTTAGCGTGCGCTATCCGGTTGACTTGCTACGACGTTCACCTACCACTCGCCCCACCTTCCGACAAAGATCTAGCAAGGATAAGATTCCTTGTTGACTGATTCTTAGTTAGCGTGCGCTTTGCCTAATATTTTAGCGTGCGCTAATACTTGAGACAACAACCGTTGACTTACGTAACGTGCGCCGAAAGCAATGGGTCCACACGCAGATTCCTTCCGATCTGCACCGCACTAGCGTACGCTAACCTATAAACGTAGCGTGCGCTAATCCTGCACGATAGCGTGCGTTATGCATGAATATCAGCGTGCGCTAATAAGGCTATACTTAGCCATTTTCCGCAGTTCTTGTCCAACGTCTCGACATACCAAAAGCGAACATAAGACACACTGAACACAAACACTGATTCCAATAATATCATCATACGATATACCCAATATCAAAAGTACAACAACCTGATACACAATATCCTCAAATGTAATTGTCGACCAAATACGACAATTATACCGATACTGATATCTCAGTCCTTTATTTATTTTATCTCTACTGTACAGATTCAACGCTGTACAATATAATTCGGATAAAATAATATTAAACAACAATAGTAGAAATTCCGGATATTACAGGAGGAGCGCCGGCGCACGCTCGGGGGAGAGGATTTCTGCTAGAGGAGGCCCACGAGGGATCCCACGAGCCGCTTTTGTTGACGCATAGAGATGCCGGCCCGCCACCCGACAGAGCGAGGTTGCAGGAGTTGTTTGATGGCCTGAGGGAGGATTTGAGGAGAGAGAGAGAGGAGGAGAGAGAGGATCTGAGGAGAGAGAGAGAGGAGCTGAGACAGGAGACGAGGAGAGAGAGAGAGAGACGAGATGAGGAGAGAGAGGGAGGATTTGAGGAGAGAGAGAGAGAGCTTGATGGCTGCCATGCGGGAGGAGCAGCGGGCGGAGCGGGAGAGTGTTATTGCTATCGTCCGTGCCGAGATGCGAGAGCAGGCCCGCCGGGCCAGCCGACGAGAGGCGAGGCGTCTTGCTGCGAGGGATGCTTTTCATCAGGAGTACCTCGCCGCATGGACGGCCCATATCATGCATCCCGACGGGCCATTTATTGCGCCCGCCCGGCCAGCCACACCACCCTCCTCACCGGACGAGGCCGGCACCAGCTCCTGAGCAGACTAGAGGGGAGTACTTGACCTTTTACTTTTATTGCATATCATTTTTGTGTCCATTGAGGTCAATGTACGTCCTAAGTTTGGGGGGGATTTACTTCCAGTTGCTACATTCATTGCTATACTTTATTTTATTGCTGTACTTTATTTCGTTGCACTTTTCATTACTTTGCGAATTTTTTTTTTTAGATAGCCTTGCTTGTCTTAGTTTTTCTTTATTCGTGAATTTTTCGTGCTTCTATTTGTGCGACACTGATGTTACGACACTGTTCTTCTCTCTGAAGAAACGGTCGAATTTTAGTCGAGTTGTAGTCAGTTATTTCTGTTCTGCTTAGTATTCATTTAGGTCCAAAATTGTTCGTGATTGTAGAGGTCTTGGCAGATTAGAGACGATACATACTTGTTTTAAAATCACCGTCAATACGTTTGGTTACATTTTCCGGATAGTGAGTCGTACTGTTTCTTTAGTCGTGTTGGCACTTAGATTGAGTTTAGAGTCGGTCAGTTTTTCCCTAAAGTCGAGATAATGTGTTCTATGAAGGGAAGTCTAGTGGGGTATTCGCGTGACCCGTTGTTTACTCTCGCGTAAAACGACGACACTGATTAGACTAGTGATTTAGATATTTCACATGTGCCAATGAGAGGAAGCCTAGTAACCGGGGGTATTCGCGTGACCCGCTGTTTACTCTCGCGTAAAACGGCAACCTTGATTCGGACATGCGGAAATTATATATTCGAGTTGTTTCTCCGCTGTAGACGGGAACTTAGTAACTAGAAGCATCCATGTGCCCCATGAGTGTCTTTTACGTCAAACGGTTTCCTAATACATGAGAATGGAAGTTTCCACCCTAGGATTATCCCGATGAAACATCCCGAGATCCTAACCTAGTGGTCAACTCGAATCTAATTCTTGAGCATATATATAAGGGAATACTGCCTGAGGTTTAATTGTTATGAAACTCGTGAAAGATTGTGCTTTTAGACTGTGGAACGGGACGAACTAGCTTGTTTACTTTAACCTTTCATATTGACGGTCGATTTGACTCACGTTTTGTTAATCTTTGAGCTGGATTTTCTTCACGAACGAGTGATTAGGACTGAACTTGATTACATTGCGGAATCATTATTCTGAGTGCAGCTCGCTTTTACGACACTCGGATTATTTAGAGAGACTTACAGGATAGTATTGATTAGGTTGAACACTATGAGTTGCACGATGATTCACGACATTCTTTTATTGAAATTAATTCTTTTTGCTTGAGGACAAGCAAAGGCTTAAGTTTGGGGGTATTTGTTAGGCGTATTTTAATACGCTTATTTATCATTATTTTGTAGTATTTTGGAGAGTGAAATCGTCTAAATGAGCTTTTAATGCCTTAATTTTGTATGATTGACAGGAAATTGAAGTCCGGAAGCTAAAACAAGGCAAAACGGTAGCAGCAAATCTGGACTCGAGCGCGGCACAAGGAAGGTGAGCCGCGGCACAGAAGACACCACCGAAGGCGAGTAACTGTACTGCATGCGCAGCGGCACGGCCAGTGAGCCGCGGCACGAAGAATTAATTAACGCCTGGGCATTGACTAAAGCGATGTGCCGCGCACAGTTTAGTGCGCCGCTTTGCACACTTGGAGGTTTTTGTATGCCCGCGGATTTTGAGCCGTTCAAGCCGACTAATACGGACGGACGCGATTTGGAGGATATGTTGAGCTATAAATAGGGTTTAAGACCCTAATTAAATCATCTTGGAATCTGGGAATCTTTGGATCTTTAATCTTTGCGAGCTTAAGCTTGGAGACGGCAGAAGAAGAGGGAAGCAGAAGACTTCAAGGGCAGAAGGCGGAAGCTGAAGAACGGAGGAATCCGAGCTTCATATGCGTTTGAATTTTATGCTTTCGTTTATTTATTCTGTATTTTCAGTTTTTAGTATGTCAGGCTAAAACCCTAATCTAGGGTTTTGATGAAACCTTTGTTTTGATGAATTGATTGAGATTATCCAATTTATTACCTTTTATTGAGTTTTCCCAATTATGTTTAATGCTTGCAATTATCTGGCCAATAGTTGTATTGATTTAATCATTCACTTCGAATCGGGAGAGGAGATTTGGTGAGGAACTATTGGTGAGGACCGTTTTATTCTGTGAGATAGGAATATACTCATAGGAACTACGTGGCCTTTAGGAGATTTCATGCTTTTTGCCTATCGACGAATTAATTCACCTAGGGATAGAGTGCGTTATTCGCCTTTAGATAAATCTATTGACCTCGGGAGAGGCGGTAGAATATATTAGCAATCTCCGCCTTCAATAAATTGGGAAAATTATTTATTACGGATAATCGAGAGTAAATTCGGATAAACTAAGGTGGATTCAGAACCCTAGACTTTTTCATCATTTGATTTATTTTATTCAAGCTATCGTTTTATACTAGTCTTTTAGTAATTCTTCTAGTTATTAATTACAAAACCCCAAATTCGATTGTTCAGATAAAATTGGAATACACAAAAATCGGTAGTTAGAAATTAAATCCTCGTGGGAACGATACTCTACTTATCACTTTATTACTTGTAAACGATGACGTGCACTTGCGTGTAAAGAAATATCGGCCATGGTTGGCTATTTAAGGGCCTGGACGTGGATATCTCGGCCATTTTCCATTTTTTCCTTCGTTTTCGCGACCCTTCGACGGAATTTGAGGGTTTTTGATCGGGTACATCATAGAACATCATTTTTGGAAGGCTTGTGTTGATTATATCATCATCTAATCCGTGTTCTTCGTCCAAATCGAGGTATTTTGGCTTGAACCCTTGTTTTTGAAGATTTTAGGGATTTTCCTTTTGATTTCGATTCCAATCCATTTTTGTTCAATTAATTGTTGTATAAACGTTGTTTTGGACGTATTCTATGGATTGTATATCCGTATTTCGAGTTCGTTGGAACCCAATCGGGATTTTTGGTTTTCTAAGGAACCTTGAACATTTAGTATCCGATTAAATGTCTCAAAGGGTCCCTTTCGATTCTTGATCGTGTTTTCTTTTGTTTTCAATTGTTATTCTCGTAGTAACCGTGTTTCTGTTGGATTTCACGGAGGATTGTAGGTGTTTAGGGTTTTCCGGGGTGTGCCGTATTCGTAGGAATATTCGGGTGCCGACTATCGAGGCAAGTATTTTATTATACGAATTGTGTCTTGTGAATAGGGACGTTGTGTTATGGTTATGATGAATTGATTTATCTTAGCGAATATGCTTCGTATGAATTGATTATTATGAACGATTGACGGTAACGATAATACCTTCACTTAATTAACATCGTGGAATTGTGTTGGATGTGCAAATCATCTAAGTTTGTGCCGGGCGTGGTTGGTCATTGTCGAGTTGTTGTGATGATCATGATATTTGCGTTGTTTTGGTTTACATACTTGATTGTACATTTTGGTGTAATGTGGAATGGCTTGCCATTTGATGATTATGAGTTGTGTCGTGTCGATGTGTGTGTGTGTTCCAGGTAGGGTCTGACGAGGCCTCTGGAGTTCGGTACATGATGTGTACGAACAAGGTGTGTGATCCAGGTAGGGTCTGACGAGACCTATGGAGTTCGGTACATGATGTGTACGAACAATGTTTGTGATCCAGGTAGGGTCTGATGAGACCTCTGGAGTTCGGTACATGATGTGTACGAACAATGTTTGTGGCCGGGTAAGGTCCGTTGAGGCCTCCGGAGTTCGGTACATGATGTGTACGAACAGCGTGTGTGGTCCGGTAAGGTCCGTCGAGGCCTCCGGAGTTCGGTACATGATGTGTACGAACAATGACCGTGTAGCAGTGATTGTTTGGGCAATATTTTAAATATGGGTCTCGGACTCATAATGATATATTATCTAGTGTGCTTTGAAACGAGAATCGGGCTAAGGCCCTAATGCTTACGAAAAGGTTTTGTAAATTGGGACTCGAGGTCCAAAAGAATTTCTGTTTTAAAATTCCCCGAGATGATGTGTTCCTTTTCAAATATCTCTTGCTTGAGTTCGAAATTCTAAAACTTCTCGGGAACATTTTGATAATTGATTTCCGTATTAAATTCGTAGTTGCTAATTACTTGTTGCATTTCGTATCGTTTTATACTTGCACTAGTAAAACAGTGGAGTTTTACTAACCCCCGAGTAATCGGGGGGTGGATGTCTGTTCTACGTCCAGGTACATGCAGGTTCAGGGGAGCTGTCACGGGATTGGCACAAGGGGATGACGATCTGCGATACTAATCAAGAGTCGAGAGTTGGTAGAGTTTGGTTGTATTGTTAGAGTTGATTCAGTCTTCTGCTGTATTGTGTTTCGACCCCTTTGTGGGTAATGTTGTTAGTCAGTTCTGTTGATAGAGTTGTGTGACCTCATCGGTCTGTGTGTTTATGTGTAAGTGACCTTAACGGTCTGCATTATTATATTGTTTGACCCTGGCCGGGCAAGCATTTGGTTGTTTATGGATGTTTAGCCTGGTAGATCCTTGTGGAAAGGGTCTACGGCGTGTAATATTCCCATACGGTTTTGGGGGTGTTACATTTATGGTATCAGAGCTTAGGTTGCGGAAACCTAGGCTGTCGGGTCGAGTCGAGTCGTGATTTGTCGAGTAATGTGTTGTCTTGTCGTTCGAGTCGTCAGGTAACAAGTTGAGTTGTGCGTAGTCACAACGTGTCGGTTATGTTGTCGGACGAGATTAGTATCATGGGCGACCGTCACCTCCGTGCGACCTGTGGATGTAAGTCTCCTCCTTTATGCGTAATACCTGTGTATCTCGATTTTATCTTAGTGAGTTAATTGCGGTGCATAATTTTATTTACACAGTATTGTGTAATTTAGTTGTGTTTAATACTCGTGGCACATAGTATGTGTATAGAACTGGACACGTTATTGTTTTATCTTTGAATCACCGGGTGGAGTGGTATGTTGTGAAAGTTGTAAACCTTGACGGGTTTCGAAAAGGTACCGACGGTAGAGTTTGTGAGAAACTCCGATGAATGATTTTGCTGTGTGTTTAAATTTGATACCACGAGATGCATTTGATTGAATTGGCGACTCTGGTTGCCATTTGAGTATGTGGTTTTAAATTCGACTTTTTTTGGAATGTTGTAATTTTTGTCCGCTATGGGTAAGTTTGAGAATGTTTTCGGAAGGAGTTTACAGTTTGATAATTTTTGTAAAAATCGATTTTTGGAAAATATTTTGGTGGTGCGGTCAAACCACGGTTTATATGGATTTTTAAAATTTGTTAAATTTTGACAAATGGGCCGTGTATTTTCAAATGACACAATCAGATGGTATTTGAAAAATGTGTTTTGAAGTACTTCGGACATTGTAAAATATTACCGTCGTTTTTGTTATGAACTAAAAGATTTTGGAAAAATTTTTATTTTGCAGAACGATTTTTAGTTTTCGGAATTTTGAACTTTATATGTCCACGTATTGGGGCTAAGTGGTTGTGATAAGTTTGTGGTGTTGTTGTGCTCGCCAGAGAATGTTTTAGTGTTCTCTAAATGTTGAGATACATGGTTTTGATTGGACGACCGAGGTATTAAAAGTGTTTTCAAAAATTTCATTTCACCAAATTTTTCAAACTTGAGAATTTTAAAATTTTATCATTTGAATAATACCCCGGAAACATTTTTTTTTTTTGTTAGTGTTTGATCCCTGCGATACGTGTGTGGTTTTGACCGTGTTTGATTTGGTAAAATCCAAACATCTTTGTTGATGTGACTGTGTGGATTACTTTTGAATGAAGTTCTAAAATTACAGTGTTAGTTCGTGCACTTGTGTGATGACTTGGAGTTGATGTTTTAACGTGCTGCTATTTATTGTCTTATCTTGACGTTGTGATGTTTGTTTGGATGTGTTATTCTTATTGGTCATACGTCCAGTATGCCGAGAGGCCGTGGCCGAGGACGTGGTCGTAGTCGTGGTCGTGATCAGCAGCAATCATCCAGAGGTAATGTTGATATTGGCGCCGCCACCATCCTTCGTCAGGTGACTGACCAGTTGGCGCATATGAATCAGACCGTACACCGAGACGGGATTCCGGATGAAGATAACGGAGCTAGTAAGTGGTTACGAGATGTGATGAGAATGCACCCGCCCCGTTTTGTAGGTTCTACGGACTTGTTAGACTGGGAGAATTGGCTCTTCCAGTTGGACAGAACATTTGATGCTGTAGCTTTCCCCGATGAGAGAAGAGTGCCTATTGCTCAATACCTACTCGATAGGGAAGCTGCAGACTGGTGGGAGGCCGTAGCGCCTAGTGATCGTACCGCTACTTGGACTGAATTCAAAACTGCCATGGAGGCCGAGTATTGTCCGCCGCCTGTTAAAGAGCGTAGGATTGTCGAGTTTTTCTCGGCTACGCCCCGAGACATGTCGATATCCCAGGCGATAGTCGATTATAATCGACAATTGTGTTATGTTCGGGATCAGGTGAAAAGTGAGGCAGATAAGGTTCGTTATTTTGATATGCGTATGAAACCTCAGATTCGGCAGTGTATGGCTCCTTTTATGTGTACAACCTTGAAGGACTATCAGGATCGAGCCTTGGCATTTGAGATGGCTATAATGTCTACCGAGTCCGTATCGGTAGCGAAAAAGCAGAAGATTTCCGATGACGCATCGGGAAGTAAGGGAATTGGGATTCCCACACCTCAAACCTCGTATCAGCCGAGTATGGGACCTTCTCGGTCAGTTAGAGAACCCAAAAGACCCAAGTCGGTGTCTTTGAGTTCTGGTAATGCTCCTAGGTGTTTCAACTGTAACGTTCTAGGCCATGAACGCGCGCATTGTAAGAAACCGCCAGTGACTTGTTATAATTGTGGACACGAGGGGCATCGAGTTCAGTACTGCGAGATTGTCGCCGAGATGATAAGGGACCGGAATTCCATTCCTACTTCCGTAGGGCCCAGTGATGTCTAGTTATGGTGTTTTTGGTACTCGCTGCATGGATTGTTTCGCGTGTAGAGATGTATTTGTGACGCTTTTACATTTGGAACTTGTTGAATGATATTTTGTTTTGTGTAAGTTCCCGTTTAGTTGTTGGACCTACGGAGGCGTGTTAGTGGACCGCGGGGTCATGAGCATGGTATTTTATTATGTGTTGTTATATTTTGTTTCGTATCACTGAGATAACCTTAGTTTAAGTTTCGGGACGAAACTTATTTTTTGTATGACAGAATGTAATATACGGTATTCTCATTTTCTGTTATCTTGAATTGTTTGTGTTTTGACGTCAGACATTTTCTTGTTGATGAGTATCGGAGTGATTTCTATCGTGATATTCTATTTGTTTCTTTCGCATAGTCGTTTTAGTCGGGTGCGACTTGTTGTCGCGTGCGTTTCTTTGATTAAATGTGTGCATGTGATGTGACATTAATTGCTCGTTATTGTTTTGAATCATAGTCGGTGGCGTTGTGTTGGTCGTCGTGGAGCGTGTTTTCACGCCGTATGTCTTTTGGCGTTTCTTGCAGCGTTTCGCCGTTGGGCACGAGTTTTCGGTTTTTGTGTATCTCGTCGAGTTTTCCTGGTGGGGATATTGCTTCTCCCTACTTGTTTTAAGTTTCGGGACGAAACTTCTTTTAAGGAGGGTAGAATGTAATACCCGTAATTTCGATTTCCGGTAATTTCTTTTTTTCGGCGAAAGTCTGTTTTGACGACTCGCTCATGACCGTTTCGTCATTCCGAGAATGATTAATTCTGCACTTTTTGTCATCCGAGTTCGTTTCGGTGTCGTTTTGTTGAGTTCCGTGCTTTTTGGCGACTTTTCTGCACTTGAGTTCGATTCTTGCGAATCTCGTTGGAAACTGCTGTTTCGAGTTTCCCGTAAGTCCGTTTAACTTTGTTAGACGTGTTTTGAACTTCGGTTTGGTTATTCGATCACGTATCGTGATTTTCGGACGTTTTGGGCCATTTTCGTAATTTCCCAAAGTTTGGGGTAATTACTTTCCGTTGTCGAATTTCGAGCCTTCGGGTGGTCGGAATCGTGTGTTCTCTTAGCGCTTGGGTTCGTCTTTGTGAGTACTTCGTAACCGTATTTTCGATTCATGTTCAGGTTCGGGTTTCGGGGTCGTTCGGACCGTCGGAGTGGCCACGACCGAGACGGCCGCAGCCAGGATCGCTTTGGCGAGTTACGGCCGTAAGGTGCGATTCTGGCCGTAAGTGATCGGCGAGCATGGCTCGACGAATGCGTCTGGCCGTAAGTCGAGAGTTCTGGCCGTGCGGGTGCGTGCAACCGGACGAATGCGATTCTGGCCGTAAGGACTGCCGCACGGCCGTAAGTGCCGAGTTATGGCCGTAAGGCCGGCCGGTTACGGCCGTAAGTGATCGGCCATGGTCGGCTATTTAAGGGCCTGGACATGGATATCTCGGCCATTTTCCATTTTTTTCCTTCGTTTTCGCGACCCTTCGACGGAATTTGAGGGTTTTTGATCGGGTACATCATAGAACATCATTTTTGGAAGGCTTGTGTTGATTATATCATCATCTAATCCGTGTTCTTCGTCCAAATCGAGGTATTTTGGCTTGAACCCTTGTTTTTGAAGATTTTAGGGATTTTCCTTTTGATTTCGATTCCAATCCGTTTTTGATCAATTAATTGTCGTATAAACGTTGTTTTGGACGTGTTCTACGGATTGTATATCCGTATTTCGAGTTTGTTGGAACCCAATCGGGATTTTTGGTTTTCTAAGGAACCTTGAACATTTAGTATCCGATTAAATGTCTCAAAGGGTCCCTTTCGATTCTTGATCATGTTTTCCTTTGTTTTTAATTGTTATTCTCGTAGTAACCGGGTTTCTGTTGGATTTCGCGGAGGATTGTAGGTGTTCGGGGTTTTCCGGGGTGTGCCGTATTCGTAGGAATATTCGGGTGCCGACTATCGAGGCAAGTATTTTATTATACGAATTGTGTCTTGTGAATAGGGACGTTGTGTTATGGTTATGATGAATTGATTTATCTTAGCGAATATGCTTCGTATGAATTAATTATTATGAACGATTGACGGTAACGATAATACCTTCACTTAATTAACATCGTGGAATTTTGTTGGATGTGCAAATCATCTAAGTTTGTGCCGGGCGTGGTTGGTCATTATCGAGTTGTTGTGATGATCATGATATTTGCGTTGTTTTGGTTTACATACTTGATTGTACATTTCGGTGTAATGTGGAATGGCTTGACATTTGATGATTATGAGTTGTGTCGTGTCGATGTGTGTGTGTGTTCCAGGTAGGGTCTGACGAGGCCTCTGGAGTTCGGTACATGATGTGTACGAACAAGGTGTGTGATCCAGGTAGGGTCTGACGAGACCTCTGGAGTTCGGTACATGATGTGTACGAACAATGTTTGTGATCCAGGTAGGGTCTGACGAGACCTCTGGAGTTCGGTACATGATGTGTACGAACAATGTTTGTGGCCGGGTAAGGTCCATTGAGGCCTCCGGAGTTCGGTACATGATGTGTACGAACAGCGTGTGTGGTCCGGGTAAGGTCCGTCGAGGCCTCCGGAGTTCGGTACATGATGTGTACGAACAATGACCGTGTAGCAGTGATTGTTTGGGCAACATTTTAAATATGGGTCTCGGACTCATAATGATATATTATCTAGTGTGCTTTGAAACGAGAATCGGGCTAAGGCTGTTAGGAATACTTGTTAGATTTTGATGATGTCATTAATTTAAAATCAAATGTTTATTAATTGGCAAAATGTAAGGAAGAACCAAATGAGTATCTTCCATAGGCCAAAATATGTTAAGTATAACTTGGCAAAATGTAAAGAAGAACCAAATGAGTGTCTTCTGTAGGCCAAAGTTAGTTAGGCTGAAAATCGGCTAAGTACTAAAGTACTTCTAGTCCATCGAGAAGTACAATGACTCGGTCGGAGTAGCTCTGGTCAACTAAAATTTATCAGAGAAGTTTGATCAGATGCGGCCGAGGTACCTCAGGGAAGTCACGACTGGACAAGTCACAAACGGTGAGCACCGAGAGGACCTACTGCAGAGATGTAAGCTGCACATCGGCCTACTCAACTACAAACTAGTACTCCAAGTCCACGTCAGCATGCTTTGAAAAGTCAAATATTACGGAAAGCTCACATGCAACGTGAAGAGACAAATTGGAGTGATTCCCGCAAGAGATATGATTTAATTAAATCATCCTGACCCACCGTGAAGACTTTTTATCCTTTTGTATTCAAAAGATTCGGCGCTCACATGCAGAAGTCCTCACAACGGTCGGAAGATAAAATTAAATAATGGGAATCCAGCCTTGGAACGTTCAGAAAAGATTAAACAATGAAGTCTCCCTCCAACGGACGGATTTGTTCAAAGATTTGCAACGGCTACAAGGAAGAAGCTCAAGATCGACCTATATATATCCAGAGATTTGAATCTGAGCAACTACCGGTGCGAACATATACTCTAGCGATCAAAGCAAACAAAGCAATCTCAAGCAATCAAATAGCATCGTGAAAAGAGCAGATCTAGAAGTTCATTCTTAAAGAATCTCTTAAGTTGGAGAAGACAAACACTCTTGTCTATAAATCTTGAGTACGGGGTACTTCACTGGTTGAAGTAAGAGACTGTAAGGGCATCCGAGGATCGAGGATCAAGAGGTGCAAGGCAGTCAAGTGTGTATACAACGGCATGGAATTCCACTGGTTGGAAGCTATTGTAGTGTGTTGTGAATCACTGTAATATTTATCACTGGTTGAAAATTATAGTGAGTTCATCTCCAACTGGTTTGGAGAAAAGTGGATTAGTAGAGGATTACCCCACCTCTGAGACCACTATAACTGCCTGTGTCATTTACTGTTTTCTCGCATCATACTCTAACTGCTGCATACATTGTTAAGTGTTTCATTAAGTTAATTTATATTCGTCATCAGCTGACTTCCGCACATATCCAAGAACAAACGACTCCAAGTCATTTGTTTGACCATCAGCTGAAGAAACTCACTCCGAGAAAAAGAGTTCAAAGAGTTTCAACAAGTCTATTCACCCCCCCTCTAGACTTGTTCCTAGACGACTTGTGACCTATAAGTGGTATCGGAGCGGTTGGTTCATTTTTTTCCACGAACCAGATCTATACTAGATATATATCTTATCTCTCACTTTATAATGGAACACATGCACTCTAGACTACCTGTCTTTTCAGTTGACGAGTATGATCTCTGGAAGATAAGAATGCAGGCACACTTATCTTCAATCCATGACGGCATGTGGTGCATCATTGAAGACGGTCCATTCATTTTCGAGAAGGACAACACAGCCGAGGAGATCGCAGCTGGGAGGCCCGAAAAGATCCCTAAGAAGAGAACGGAGCTGACCCCCGAAGAGAGAAAACTGGCCAATCTTGACAACAGGGCCAGAGATGTGCTATACCAAACTCTTGACAAATCCACAATGGTCAAGATCAAAAATTGTAAGAATGCCAAAGAGATTTGGGACACATTAGCTCTAATGTGTGAAGGAACGGAGCTGATCAAGGAAAACAAGTTGTCAATTGCTATCCAAAAGTTTGACAACTTTAAAATGAAGAATGGAGAATCTATAGACCAAGTGGACACAAGGTTCACTGAAATTATCAATGAAATCAACTCCCTGGGCAAAACCTATGGCAACAGGGAAATGGCACTAAAGGTCCTCAGATCTCTAAATCCCGAATGGAGCATGAAGGCTGTAGCTATGAGAGAGTCCAAAGACCTGAATAAGATAATAATTCGGGAGTCATTCTCGATCTAAAGGCTTATGAGTTCGAGCTTCCAAGCTCATCCTCAATCGAGCTCGCAGAGAAGGGAATCGCATTTGCGGCCGAGTCCCTCGCTAAGAGCCTATTCGATGTGAAACCTCCAAATCCACTAGATTTTGAGGAAGAAATGGCTTTCATAATGCAAAGGTTCAGCAATTTCAGAAAGAACTACTCCAAGTATAAGAAAAACTACAAGGAGAATCCTAGAAGGAACCAGAAGGCTGGAAGCTGGAAAGTTGAATGCTACAACTGTCACAAAATAGGACACATCCAAATAGATTGTCCCGAGCTCAAGAAGGACGAAACCAAGAAGGGGGTGGGCAGAAAGGAAGACAGAAGAAAAGCTCTCATCGGAGAAGACCAGGAGCATGTCGAATCAAGCGGCGGTTTCTTTTCTGATGAAGACGAGGAGTATGATTGCCTGATGGCAAACTTAGCTGATAAAGAGGTAACTTCTAAACCTACCGGTTCAAATAATAGCTCAGCCATGTCACAAGATATGGATTTACATGAATCGGTAAATCAGTTATTCAAAGATTTTGAAACACTTAAATCTGCACACCAAGTCAGATCAATAGAGAAGACTCAGTGCAAGATGAGAATAGCGGTGAAAAATGATTTCGAAAAACTCGGCTAGATTTAAATAAGGTTGAGACAACTACAGCTGACTTTAAAAACCAGGCAAGTGTCAATACAGCTGAGATAGACCGGCTAAATATTTTACTTAAAGAAAAGTCAGCTGCACTTGCTCATGCCAAAGCTGAGTTTACTAAGCTGGCACAGATAAATAAAACTCAGGCGCAGGAAATAACCTCCCTGAAGGCGTCTTCAACTCTGGGCGAATTGTGTACCTATAAAAGGTCATTATATACCAAATCAGGCCTTGGATATGATTCTCACACTCCCTCTAGTTCTGAAACCAAGTTTATCAAGGGAGAAACAATAGTCTCGACTGCTGAGCCTGTGTATAAACCGATATTCAAAAACAGCAATACCAGTCAAACGTCTAAGTCAGTCGAGTTACACTGCATGACCCACCTAGACAGGCGACTAGGCAGTGGCCCAGGCAAAAGCAGCAGTCCAGACAACATGCCCACTATTACCAACAACTCCCCAAAAATAGATTTCATAATGGGAGGGGCAGATGGAAACCTCAAGGTTATCCAAATTACCAAAATGAACAAGTGTGGAGACCACAAAGATTTAATAAATGGTCTCAGCCTAGATTTAGAAATGGCCCACACTATTTTGAGGAATATCCGGTATACAATCCAACCAGAAGATTTAGACCTCGACCACAGGCACCTTATAAGGGTTATAATAATAATAACAATTTCCATAATCCAAGGAGAAATAAATTCTCCAGGAAACCAACTAACCCCAAAGGACCCACACAAATTTGGGTACCTAAATCTCTGCTTGTTTAATTGCAGAAAAGATGGAAGGACTACAACCACATCTCCTCAAGCTCAAATTTTGGAGGAGAAGAATGGTTTGTAGACTCTGGATGCTCGAGGCATATGACCGGGAACAAGAAGATGCTGACCAAATATATCAAAGAAAGAGGTCCCGATGTAACCTTTGGAGATAGCTCTAGAGGACAGACAAAAGGCTTTGGAGAGCTGCACCGAGGAAACATTGTAATATCCAAAGTTCATTATGTCAAAGGGCTCAAGTACAACCTCCTGAGCATCAGCCAGTTCTGTGACGAGAAGAATCTAGTAGTCTTCACCATTTTGAAGTGTATGGTGATAGACATCTTATCTGGAGAAATAAAGCTACAAGGTTTCCGAAGAAGAGATGTATACATGATTGATTGGAACACAGGAACACCTAACTCCTGCTTTCTATCCAAGACAAGAGGCGAGAATGGATGGTCAGGCACAAAAGACTATGTCACCTGAACTTCAAAGCCATCAACAAGATTAGCTCTCAGAAGCTGGTCAGAGGACTTCCAAATGAAGTATTCAAAAAGGAAGCACTCTGTGATGCATGTCAGAAGGGAAAGCAGACTAAGGCATCATTCAAGCCTGTTCAGCCTACAACGCTCACAACAAGGATCTTAGATCTACTCCACATGGATCTATTTGGTCCTATCAAACCAAGGACTTTGAGCAGGAGAAAGCATGCTCTTGTGATTGTAGATGATTATTCAAGGTACACTTGGATCATTTTTCTATTCAAGAAAAGTGAAACCCTGACCAAGTTACTCCGAGCCGAGAGGGATCCAGAATGAGAAATCCCTCTCTATAATCAAGATCGATCGAGATAGAGGAGGAGAGTTTCACAACAAGGCTATAACCGATTTCAGCGATCGAATGGGATCCAAGATGAGCTCTCTGCGGCCAGGACGCCCACAGAATGGTGTTGCCGAAAGAAGGAACAGAACCCTGAAGGAAGCGGCAAGGTCCATGATTGCGAAGCGGACCTACCCAAGAGGTTACGGGCTGTTAACACACCTGCCACACCCGAGCAGAGTATGATAGTAGGGAGACATGGCAAAACTCCCTATGAGGTTTGGAATAATAGAACTCCTACTGTTGCTTACTTTCATGTTTTTGGTTGTAAGTGTTTCATCCACAACAATGGTAAAACACAGCTAAATGCCTTTGATGCTAAAACTGATGATGGTCTATTTATGGGATATTCCCAAAGAAGCAAGGCATATAGAGTTTTTAACAAAAGAACCTTAGTTGTGGAAGAAACACCCCATGTTGTTTTTGATGAATCTACTGTTGAGTACAGGAAACAACTTGAGCAAATTGAGAACAAGCTCAAGTCAGCAACCCTTGAAGAAGTCATTATTCATGACACTGGAATGGTGGACTCACCTGCAGATCAGCCTGATGACCCAACTGCAGCTGATGAAGACCCAACTGCAGATCAGACAGGATCACCAAACCTATCTGATCCAGTTGCTGCTGAAGAAGACCCAGCCGGAGCTGACAAAGACTCATCTGCAGTTCAGAACCAAGCTGCAGATGACAAGGCGGTAGCTGATCCAGTTGCAGACCAGAATCCAGCTGATGCAGATAACCACCAGAGCAATCCATCAGGGGGAACAAACCCAGAAGAGGACGAGATCCCCAAATGGCTTAAGGATCATCCAATTCAGCAAATCATCGGAAAGTTGACTGATGGAGTCAAGACAAGACAGTCAACTCTACCAGCAGGAATGGCGATGTTCTCATGTTTCATGTCACAAATTGAACCCAAGACCACAGAACAAGCCTTGGAAGATTATTCATGGATTAATGCCATGCAAGAGGAATTGGAGCAGATGGAAAGAAACAAAGTTTGGGAACTAACAGACAGACCTGATCACAAGAAAGTTATTGGCACCAAATGGGTGTATAAAAACAAGAGTGATGAAGACGGAGCTGTTGTTAGGAATAAAGCCAGACTCGTAGCAAAAGGTTATGCACAAGGTGAGGGAATAGATTTTGATGAAACTTATGCACTGTTGCAAGATTAGAAGCCATCGACTATTCCTCGCATATGCCGCATTCAAGGACTTTGAAGTCTACCAGATGGATGTGAAAAGTGCGTTTCGAATGGAATCCTAGAAGAAGAAGTCTATGTAGAGCAACCCCGAGGTTTTGTCAAGGGAGACAAAGTCTATAAGCTGTTGAAGGCTCAGATGGACTCAAGCAAGCACCAAGAGCGTGGTATGAAACACTGTCTGTGTTTCTTGAGAAAAATGGATTTTGCAAGGGAAAAGTGGACAAGACCCTATTCGAGTGGAACACGAAGGCCACATTTTAATAGTTCGATTTATGTGGATGACATCATATTGTCAACCAATCCCGAACTATGCGAGAAATTCTCCAACCTCATGCAAGGAGAATTCGAGATGAGTATGATGGGAAAGCTTAACTTCTTTCTCGGATTACAAGTTAGCGAGATGGAAAAGGAATTTTCATCAACCAAGCAAAGTATACTAGAGATCTTATCAAGAGATATGGAATGGAATCACCAAGCCCGCAAGAATTCCAATGAGCACAAGCACTCACGGATGCGAGGCAGGCAGGCATATCGGTGGACTCAACCCACTCTGAGAGGACTCATTGGATCTCTTATGCCTAGCGCAAGCAGGCCGGACATATCATATGCGGTTGGAGTGTGTGCAAGATTCAGTCAAGCGAAGCAATCACACCTAGATGCGGCAGAGAATAATTAAGTACCTAAAGTCTACAATTAATGTTGGTGTGGTACCCCAAGGATGACAACTTCGAGCTGTCAGGATACTCAGATGCGGATTTCGCCGGATGCAAAATCAATAGGAAGAGCACTAGTGGAACGTGTCAATTCCTAGGAACCAGACTGATATCCTGGTTTAGCAAGAAGCAGGTTTCTAACTCTATCTCCACTACAGAGTCAGAATACCTAGTCAGCAGTAGTCATTGTGCATGATTCTATGGATCGACAATGATTAAGGGACTATAATATTATTGCCAATGAAGTTCCAATATGGTGTGACAACAATAGTGCTATTGCAATAACCAACAATCCGGTTTTGCACTCAAGGACGAAGCACATTGACGTTAAGCACCATTTCATTCGAGACCATGTGCTTAACAAAAGGGTTAGAGTTGAAAGAGTCAGCACAGACTACCAAATAGCTGACATCTTCACCAAACCATTGCCAGAAGAAAGATTCCTAGAGCTTAGCAGAGACCTTGGATTACTAGATTGGGAATCTAGTTCTGAAGCAAGTTGAAGGAAGGACGGACTCGATTGACCTAAGCCGATGCAAAGTAGAAGACGAAGGCCGAATAAGCAACTTAGCCGCATGTAATACCAAAGTAGAAGTCAACTAACCTGTTGCAGAGTGGTCAACAGTCAACGAAATCAGACCAGCTAAGTTCTCTAAACTGATCTCTAATTTTTTAATTAATATCTGCCACATTTATAAATATTATTTTGGCTAAAATGGCATTTAAAATATACATCTTTATAAGCCTAGTGACAATTTTAAATACACGCGTCACACGCCTATTTAATTAACCTCTACGGTGGCCAATCAGAATCAACCGTCAAATTTTAAATGGGGCCACCGATTCAAATTTGAAATTCAAAAGAATATCAAAAGGCGTACCACCGTTTAAATTTATAATAAACTAATCCAAACGTCTTTTCATCTTCTTTATAAAGAAGAAAACCTTTCACTTTACCCTTTACGCCTACAGGAACCCTAGAATTTACATAGCAAAATATACACTAAAAATCCAAAAAATCCTTTTTGCAGAAATGGCATCTTTTGAAGGCGTAAACTTGAAGGCAGTGAAGGATCAAGTCATCTTTTCCATGGTCGTCGATTTTGAAGGTTTATTGGAAGCAAATCTAGATGACTTCGATATGCTCAATCTGATCCGGGTGATGAAGCTGAACGGAATCTACCCGTTTCTCGACATCAACCCGCAACATTTGTTCAAGGAAGATGTCGTCGAATTTTATCGTAATGCCTCTCTGATTCAGCGCGGGATTAACAGCTCAGTCGGCGGAATCCCTATCACCATAGATCGAGAGAAGATCCGTTCCGTATTCGGGATGAAACATCGCGGCTTGGCGGTCGAAGCTCTTAAACAATCACCCGCCGAAACCTGGAAGACGATCAAAATCGAAAACATCCCAGAGAAATTGAAGGTTACAGCAAAGAGGAATGAGTTGAAAAGGATTTATCGAGTTGCCTTGGACATCACAAACAAGATAATGATGGGGATGGCAGGCAGCTATGACCAACTGTCATCATCCAAATTCATGGTGTTGGGTGCGTTGATCCAAGAAGAAGAAGTTGATTGGGCGGACTATATTTTCAGGCAACTTGTTCGCGAGGTGAACAAAGTCGAATGGCTTGAAGGTGAGAAGAAATTCAAAACTAAGTTGGCGTCTAACGCATCTTAGTTGGCTTTTGGAGAAAATCGGAGTGGCCAAGGGAAACATTGACCCTTTCCACCCGAACAAGAGGCTAGGTCACATGGACCATGACAAGAAAAAAGTTGGAGTCACTGGGAGAGCAGCCCAGTTGTTGAAGGATTTGCCAGACTTAAGCTATTGCCCAAGATACGATTTATCAGACTGACCAACTCGCGGTGAGATCGAATCGCAATGAGTCCGGGAATGAGTCTGACGATACTCCAATCGCCATCCGATTCAAGAGACGTGGACCAGCCCCAGCAGGACCCTCTAACCTGCAGTCATCACCTGAACCCTCACCAAAGAGGCCAAGGAAGCTGCAGTTCAGCGAGGGAGAGCAGCCTGAGCACCATACCAGCCCATCAGTCCAGTCACCAATCCATCCAGACTTGCCTGCACCAGATACTGAAACTCGGATTGTACCCGTTATTACACCTCCTGTGTACATAACCGAAGAAGAGGAAGCAGGTCTTGTTATCTCTATTCCTGAAGCAGATTACACTTTCAATCTTTTAGAAAATAATACTTTTAATCTCTCTATTGAGCAACTTCAGCTTGTCAAACCGCAAGCAGAAAAACACTCCTTTGTAAATATTTTTACAGAGTGGAAAACTCTCAAAACCATGTCTTTTACAAATTTTCAAATCTTTATTGAAACTAGTGGTTGGGAATATCCCCAAGCCACTGAGGATGTTCTGACTAATTTTTGCAAAGAGTCAGATTTAGCTTTACTTCTCCAGGATAACTGGTTCATGTCACATTTTGAGACAAACATGGACCAATTTATCCACTCTATAATGCTCAGTATTTTTAATGGCACTTTTGGAGAAGAGGAGGAAGAGGAAGTAGAGAAGGAGATTAGGATTGAAGAAGTTGATGGTGAGAATGAAATTAGCAATTTGGAGGCTGAAGAAGAAGAAGAAGAGAAAGAATCTGAAGTAAATATACCAGTTGAAAAACAAACAGAGGAGATTGAGAAAACAGAAGAAGTGATGGATGAAGGAGATGAAGAAGAAGGAGAAGAAGTAGAGCAGGAAAAAGATGAAGAAGAGAAAGAGGATGAGGATGATGAATGAGAAGAGAAGGAAAAAGATGATGATAAAAATGATGATGATGATGATGATGATAATGATGATGGAGGTGAAGGAGGAGCAGAAAAAGAAAAAGAAAAAGATGAGGAAAAAGAGAAAGAAAAATCTGGAGAAGAAGAGAAATCTGGAGAAGCAGAGAAAGAAAAATCTGGAGAAGAAGAAGGAAAAGAAGGAGAGAGAGAAGGAGCCAAAGAGCCAGAGGCAACTCATGAAGCTGCAGATAGGATTGTTGTACCTGCCCGGTACACCAGCCTAGACGCAGAGCTGGCAGAGGACTCCAGGTCAGGGACCCCGGAGAAAACCCAATCTGACCTACCTGCTGCAGCCAGGAGCCTGCAGTCTAGTGGTTCTCTTGCAGAAGGTTCAGGAGAGCACTCCCCATCAGCTCAGTTATCACCTACCATGACTGAGCTGATCAAGCAAATTGTCAGAGACACTATTGGGGAGCTGCTCTCAACTCAGGTCACTCCTGACCTTCAAACCATAAATGCCAAGATTGACACCCTACTTCAGCGAGAAATCCCTCAGCCTCCTCCTCCTACAAACAACAGAATGCCTTTTGGCATGTCTGACTGGATGAGCCGCATGGAACAGCAGTTGACAACCCTTATTGATGCTGGCAAAAAGGGGGAAGTGAGGATTCAGGGGGAAGAAAGAGAAATCAGAAGCAAGAAGAAGCAGGATGTCCCTCAGATTGAAGGACCCTCCAGCCTGAAAAGAAAGGAAGCTGAAGACCCAGAAGACCAGGCTGTGCAGCCTGTAGGAAAAAGAAGAAGGACCAGAGGCAGCTTTGAACCTACTCTTGAATGGGAAGGGATGGAGCTATGGTATGTTGAGGATTTCATCCCATTTGAAGCTCTTGAAATGTGGGGAGCTGCTAAGAAGAGGTTCATCAAAGACTATTATGTCTGGGAACTACTTCAAGATGACAAACTCTCCCCACAGGAAATCTTCATAAACTTCATGGAAGAAGTTCATCCGAATCTTTGGGCTGTTCTGAAGAAGCACGCTAAGGAGCAAAATGCCTTTCCTATGATTCCCTTATTCAGAGCTGAAGAAGCACCAATCCGCATGGATGGTGAACTTGATGAGTTACAACTTCAAAAGGAAATCAAGCTAGTGTGCCTTGAGAACAGATTCAGATCTCAGCAGGAGCAGGATTTCGCAGCACTCGTGGTGAAAAGAAAATATGGCCTTGCTCCAGTCAAGGTAAGACCCATCGGAGCCAAACCATTCAAGCCTGCCAAGCAGCCTATTCGAAGAGGCAGAGGAAGAGGCAGATGACTTTAATTATTTTTCTTACTTGTAATTTTATTTAATGTACTTAAAACATTCTTGCAAAATTTCAATGATAAGTCAGAAAATTTTATGAACAGTCTGTTAAATGACAATTTTCCAGTTGTCTCAATATTAGACTGAATTCAGGTTTTGTCTCGCACCTAAGTGCAGACTTGGTTATTTGATTTCTTACTTAGTTTTGCCATCATCAAAATAGGGGGAATTTATTAGGAATACTTGTTAGATTTTGATGATGTCATTAATTTAAAATCAAATGTTTATTAATTGGCAAAATGTAAGGAAGAACCAAATGAGTATCTTCCATAAGCCAAAATATGTTAAGTATAACTTGGCAAAATGTAAAGAAGAACCAAATGAGTGTCTTCTGTAGGCCAAAGTTAGTTAGGCTGAAAATCGGCTAAGTACTAAAGTACAGCCTAGTCCATCAGAGAAGTACATTGACTCGATCAGGAGTAGCTCTGGTCAACTAAAATTTATCAGAGAAGTTTGACCAGATCGGCCGAGGTACCTCGGGAAGTCACCCGACTGACAAGTCACAAACAGTGAGCAATGAGAGGACCTACCTGCAGAGATGTAAGCTGCACATCAGCCTACTCAACTACAGCCTAGTACTCCAAGTCCACGTCAGCATGCTTTGAAAAGTCAAATATTATGGAAAGCTCACATGCAACGTGAAGAGACAAATTGGAGTGATTCCCGCAAGAGATATGATTTAATTAAATCATCCTGACCCACCGTGAAGACTTTTTATCCTTTAATATTCAAAAGATTCGGCGCTCACATGCAGAAGTCCTCACAACGATCGGAAGATAAAATTAAATAATGGGAATCCAGCCTTGCAACGTTCAGAAAAGATTAAACAATGAAGTCTCCCTCCAACGGACGAATTTGTTCAAAGATTTGCAACGGCTACAAGGAAGAAGCTCAGAAGATCTGACCTATATATATCCAGAGATTTGAATCTGAGCAACTACCGGTGCGAACATATACTCTAGCGATCAAAGCAAACAAAGCAATCTCAAGCAATCAAATAGCATCGTGAAAAGAGCAGATCTAGAAGTTCATTCTTAAAGAAGCTCTTAAGTTGGAGAAGACAAATACTCTTGTCTATAAATCTTGAGTACGGGGTACTTCACTGGTTGAAGTAAGAGGCTGTAAGGGCATCCGAGGATCGAGGATCAAGAGGTGCAAGGCAGTCAAGTGTGTATACAACGGCACGAAATTCCACTGGTTGGAAGCTGTTGTAGTGTGTTGTGAATCACTGTAATATTTATCACTGGTTGAAAATTATAGTGAATTCATCTCCAACTGGTTTGGAGAAAAGTGGATTAGTAGAGGATTACCCCACCTCTGAGACCACTATAACTGCCTGTGTCATTTACTGTTTTACTGCATCATACTCTAACTGCTGCATACATTGTTAAGTGTTTCATTAAGTTAATTTATATTCGTCATCAGCTGACTTCCGCACATATCCAAGAACAAACGACTCCAAGTCATTTGTTTGACCATCAGCTGAAGAAACTCACTCCGAGAAAAAGAGTTCAAAGAGTTTCAACAAGTCTATTCACCCCCCCTCTAGACTTGTTCCTAGACGACTTGTGACCTACAAAGGCCCTAATGCTTACGAAAAAGTTTTGTAAATTGGGACTCGAGGTCCAAAAGAATTTCTGTTTTAAAAATCCCCGAGATGATGTGTTCCTTTTCAAATATCTCTTGCTTGAGTTCTAAATTCTAAAACTTCTCGGGAACATTTTGATAATTGATTTCCGTATTAAATTCGTAGTTGCTAATTACTTGTTGCATTTCGTATCGTTTTATACTTGCACTAGTAAAACAGTGGAGTTTTACTAACCCCAGTGTCGGGGTGGATGTCTGATGCGTCGGTACATGCGAGTTCGGGAGTCACAGGATTGGCACAAGGGGATGACGAGATGCGATACTAATCAAGAGTCGAGAGTTGGTAGAGTTTGGTTGTATTGTTAGAGTTGATTCAGTCTTCTGCTGTATTGTGTTTCGACCCCTGTGTGGGTAATGTTGTTAGTCAGTTCTGTTGATAGAGTTGTGTGACCTCATCGGTCTGTGTGTTTATGCGTAAGTGACCTTAACGGTCTGCATTATTATATTGTTTGACCCTGGCCGGGCAAGCATTTGGTTGTTTATGGATGTTTAGCCTGGTAGATCCTTGTGGAAAGGGTCTACGGCGTGTAATATTCCCATACGGTTTTGGGGGTGTTACATAATTGAAAAGATGATATCGATAAATGATATGAGGATATCCATGACTGTGAAATATGGATATTGGAAATGAGGATATTAAAATCCATGATTTGTGAAAATAAGGATATTGAAATCCATTGGAATTGAAATATATGCCCTTATAATAAAATGAAACATATGGGCTTACTAAAAGTGACTCCTGAGGAGATTTTGAACATATTATCAGTGCGCGCAGTCACTCAAAATAAGGTGTTGTGAAAGAAAATTATATGTTGTACTCTTTTCCTTAACTGAGATTTTATCCCACTTGGTTTTCCCAGCAAGGTTTTTAACGAGACAGCTTAATCACAACCAATATGGAATATCCGAAAGAAATTTAGAATATATTGCAATGAATATGAGTTCGATATTACAAACTGCACTGAAAATGATACTCGTACTAATCCCTGGAGGATCATTGAAATGCCTGGGGCATAGTTATATAAAATACTTGTTGCATTCTTTTTATCTTGACTGAGGTTTTGTCCCATTGGGTTTTCCTAGCAAGGTTTTTAATGAGGCAACTGGAATGGCGTATTAGTATGAATAATGTACTTTTTTTTCCTTCATTAGGATTTTTCCCATTGGGTTTTCCCTAATAAGGTTTTTAACGAGGCATATTCATGGCATAATGAGGAACACTACAAAGATCAAGATTACTCCTTGCACAATACTTTTAAAATCAAAAGTCCTTATATTAATTGATTAATTTATTTTGTAGGTCATCTGAAGCTCCTTTACTGAACCAGTGCATTCCATGCAAATGATGTCAGTGTCCACAGTCTTATACTTTAGACACCCTGGACTATCTTTGTATCCTTGAGTCACCTGAGTTCAAGCATGGTCAGATTATCAGTATAAAGAATATAGAGTAACCGAGTTCCTCAAAATTACATTACCGCACATAAATTTCTAATATATAAAATTTGAAGCAGAGATAAGATGAGGTGAATAATCAAGAGCTACAAAAATCAAAATTAATCAACAGAAATACCTTCATTTGATTCTAAATTAGCCATACTGTACTGACAGCGTACCTGAGCAACCATACCATGTTTAAACACATAACGATATACATTGTAAAAAATCACAAAAAATATGTAACAATGATTGCATAAGGTAACTACCAGTGCCTGGTCATTAATTTGTTGACTCCTGTTTTGGACCTGAAAGATATTCACATTTTTAACCAATCCCAATCTCAATTATCAAACAAGCTTACACAAGCAAGCACTATCCACAATCATCAGAGGTTTAATCTTTTAATGATGCGAAAACGACTATTCCAAATGAAGAAGACGAAGCAAGGATCGACGTAAACGGCCTTACAACGCGCCATGCATGTACGACTATATTTTTAGGCGAGAAAATGGACACAAGACGTGGAGGACCATGGTGCTCGGTCTCGGACGTGTCATATGACACGGCCCGTGTCATGCTGTGCCAGAAAAACAAAAGTGACTGCCTGCCGAACTCGGCCGTGTCAAGCGACACGGACCGTGCCGAACTACTCCGGAAATTACCGAAGTGCTGCCCGTCCAACCCGATCGTGCCAGGCGACACGGTCGAGTCTTGCTCGCCCAGTCTCGGCAGAACATGCCCGTCCAACCCGACCGTGCTAGGCGACACGGTCGAGTCCTGCTCGCCCAGTTTCGGCAGAATCTGCCGCCGCGGCCGTGTCAAGTGACACGACCCGTGTCACTCCTCCAGCCTTTTTGTTTATACACCTTGTGTGTATTGTTTATCTTCCCTTTTCTTTCTTTAACCTTTTTTTAAGGATTGTGTTCCCTTAATTTGTGATTTGTGTTGATTTTATGTTCCCTTTTATTTTTATCTTGATTTGTTTTGCTTATTCAAAGATCTTGTAATCTTTTTTTTTTTTGTTTGATGATGTTGATGTAAGAAGACTTGGTTTTCCTATAAGTAGCCTTTGATAGTCTTGTAATATCATTGAATGTTGAAGAAAAAGAATACACTTTGTGTTTTTACCCTTGTTGAATGATTTTCATCAAACTCTTGATTTTTATTCGACCCGTTTTCGAGTATTAATCCGATCGATTTTCAATAGGTCTTGAGAAGAAATCATCTTATCGAATTATAGGTCTAATTCGATAAACCCTTGTTCTTGATCGATTTGTTACTATATCCGATATTATCTCCATAAAATTGCATTCGAAATATCCTATCCACAAAATTATACTTCCACTACGATATACTTCCCTATTATACATTTTCCATCCGATACATATTCACTTTCCGAGCGAATTCGTATCATTAGTGGCATCGGAGCCCAAGGTTTTCTCCTTGGTGATTTTATTGGCGATTTCTTGTTAAAACTATCTCGTGACTCTCTTGTTATGGATTTCTCCGCTCTCGATTTCTTGATAAAACTTTGTGACGCACTAAACGGCTTACCAGAGCAAAGTATGCAAGCAAGATGCAGAGAGGACGCTCGTTCACCGCACCATGCAGACGAGTTCAAAGTAAATGAACTTCCGGAGTTCGTTGGAGGTACCGATTTAGAAGCATGCGTTGATTGGCTCCACGCCTGTGAGGAGATTTTCAACTGCCAGTCAATTCCAGTCGACCGTCTTGTCTCATTGGCGACGAAACGACTTCGTAGTCTCGCCGCCGTCTGGTGGCAAAAACTGAAACAGTCCCGTTCACAACAACGTAAGCCTAAAATTGGAGATTGGCAAAAATTCAAAAAACATTTCAATCGAAGGTTCAAATCCACATCATACTACCACTCGTTTCCCCACCGCCAGCCCTTCGACGCCCCGCCGCCAACCTTCGATCTAAGGTTTTTCCCCATCGAGGAATTCCCAGCAGAGTCCTTTTTCGATGAAGACGATGTCCCTACTGCCATTTTTAATGAAATAGACGAGACAGAGTTTTCAACGCCGCAATACAATGAAGAAGATGAGTTGAGCCGTGTTTCCCTAATTGACGGACTTGGATCTTGCTATTATGAGCATGGGCCAGTTAGTTGTGTTGGCCAAATTGAATAAAATGGAACTGATGGGCCGAATGAATTATGGTCAGATGAATATTTAACACGAGTCGGGCCTTTTAAAGATGTGAAAGACAAAATTGAGCTTGGTACTAAAATTGGGTCGGATTATAAAAGACCACCATTATTTGATGCAGAACCAGTTGACGAAGAGGAGTCCGTAATTGATCATGTGTTTCCCATTCTTGATGGTGAACCCGACGTGAAATTATCAGTGTTTCCCATTTTTGATGGTGAACCCGATGTGAAATTATCAGTGTTCCCCAATTTTGATGGTGAACCCGACGTGAAATTATCAGTGCTTCCCATTTTTGATGTTATGCCCGACGACGATGTCCAGTTACATGATGAGTCATGTCGTGATATCGGTATTACCTCGTAGAATAATTATTATTATTTTATTAATAATGATAGTTATTTTGTTGGTGATTCTCTGAGACCCCCTACTACCTACCGCCTCAAGATTTTGAACCAGATACACACTGCAGATATTTTCGAGGTCAAGTATTTAGAGGTATTGATTAATTCATCTGGAAATGACGGGATTGCAGAATTGAGGACAATTCCTTTTAAAGGGGGAGAGAATGATGCGAAAACGACTATTCCAAATGAAGAAGACGAAATAAGGATCGACGTAAACGGCCTTACAACGCGCCATGCACGTACGACTACATTTTTAGGCGAGAAAACGGACACAAGACGTGGAGGACCATGGTGCTCAGTCTCGGTCGTGTCATATGACACGGCCCGTGTCATGCTGTGCCGGAAAAACAAAAGTGACTGCCTGCCGAACTCAGCCGTGTCAAGCGACACAGCCCGTGCCGAACTACTCCGGAAATTGCCGAAGTGCTGCCCGTCCAACTCGACCGTGCTAGTCGACACGGCCGAGTCTTGCTCGCCCAGTTTCGACAGAACATGCCCGTCCAACCCGACCGTTCCAGGCGACACGGTCGAGTCCTGCTCGCCCAGTTTCGACAGAGTCTGCCACCGCGGCCGTGTCAAGTGACACGACCCGTGTCAACCCTCCAGCCTTTTTGTTTATACACCTTGTGTGTATTGTTTGTCTTCCTTTTTCTTTCTTTAACTTTTTTTTTATGGATTGTTTTCTCTTAATTTGTGATTTGTGTTGATTTTATGTTCCCCTTTATTTTTATCTTGATTTGGTTTGCTTATTCAAAGATCTTGTAATCTTTTTTTTTATTTGATGATGTTGATGTAGGAAGACTTGGTTTTCCTATAAGTAGTCTTTGATAGTCTTGTAATATCATTGAATGTTGAAGAAAAAGAATACACTTTGTGTTTTCACTCTTGTTGAATGATTTTCATCAAACTCTTGATTTTTATTCGACGCATTTTCGAGTATTAATCCGATCGATTCTCAATAGGTCTTGAGAAGAAATCATCTTATTGAATTATAGGTCTAATTCGATAAACCCTTGTTCTTGATCGATTTGTTACTATATCCGATATTATCTCCATAAAATTGCATTCGAAATATCCTATCCACAAAATTATACTTCCGCTATGATATACTTCCCTATTATACATTTTCCATCCGATACATATTCACTTTCCGAGCGAATTCGTATCATTGAATGATCAAGGAACATGCACGAGTCTATTTGAGATAAATGTGAGGGTGGCATGAACAGAATTTAACTGTATAGTAACTTCAGGATAAGAAATACATGCGCTTGTATGTTAATGCACTTCAACGCACCTTCATGTCATAAATAAACATGATCATAGCTAAAACACAATGTAAAGCCGGAGATCAGGTTAAAAATCCGAAAGCACTGAAATATGAATACTAACTGTATTCTCCATTGTAGCTAATGAACCAGCTTCAAGAGTACGTTAAACAAACACCGTGGAAACAATAAAATGGTATACACACATTCGACAAGTGATTTCCCCAACATAACCAAATGAATAAAAATGCTTTCTACAGACAGAAAAAATTTCTGATGATTTTCACCTTGCACAAAAAAAATGCTTACTGTGTGCAAGCAATTTATGATGATTTTCACCTTGCACAAAAAAAACCATAGAAGTAACTACAATTACGAATATTTTTACCCGTCAGCTCTTGAAACTACGCCTATCTTTCCATGAAGCTTCCTCAACTGAAATCGAAAACAAGATAATATTTACTGGGGAAGGAAGACAGGAGAAGGCTAATATAGAAAAAAAGAAAAAAAACAGATGAACAGCAAGAAACTAAACTTCCATAGGATGACGACCATCTAAGCGAAGACCTTCAGGATTGACGTACTCCATATCCAGTTTAGATGCACGGCGTGAAAGACAAAGAGAGCCGCCGCGCGCCGCCGCAGATGGTGGGTATGATTTTAGTATTTGAGGTGATTCAAAGTTTGAGTTCCCTTCCAAGTATCCAAGTTCCCAACTTCGAGAATAATATGGGCTTGATTGTATGCATCGATTGAGGCTCGATGAAGATGAACCCTAGAATCGCATGGAGATGCTCGATTGTGTTTATCCGAGGAAGATTTTGCGGAAGAGAGAGAAGGAACCCGCCGGAGATCGAACCAGAATAGTCGATTGTGAGACTTCTCTCGATGAAGTTGAAGAGAGACTTCTCTCGATTGGGGGCGGCGTGCTGATGTAAATGAGGGAGAGAGAGACTTCTATCGATTGACTAGGGTTACGTGTGTGAAGTATTATAAATAAATAATATGTTTTAAATAAATTGAGTTTTTTTTATTATTGATATTTAAGTGTCAGTAAATTCTGATACTCAAGTTACTGATACTTAAGTGTCAGTATCTTATGACACAATTACAACAACAACCAACAAAAACATCTAAGCCTTAGTCCCAAAATGATTTGGGGTCGGCTAACATGAATCAAACTTTAAAACCGTCAATGATCGTTACATAAATAACATAAAAGGAGAAAAAGAGAGAAAAAAGTAAAGAAAAAAGAAAATAAAAAAGAGAATGAATGTTAAAAAAAAAGAGAAAAAAATGAAAATTCCTGAAAAATAAATTAAAAGATAACATGGAATAAAAGAAAATAGGAATATATAAAAAAATGGAATCATATTCCATCCACCATCCGTATTCTTTCCCGCCACATTTGCCTCTCTATCGCCATACTTTCTCGAATTCCAAGAATCCGCATATCATTTTCAATCATCTTTATCCAAGTTTTCTTGGGCCTTCCTCTACCTTTAACAACATTACTTGTTCCCCAACTTTCTAGCCTCCTCACTGGGGCATCAACAGGTCTTCTTCTCACATGACCAAACCATCGTAATCGATTCTCCGTCATCTTGTCTTTTATAGCCGCAACTCTTACCTTCTCTCTAATCACCTCGTTTCTGAGCCGATCCTTTTTTGTATGACCACATATCCATCGTAGCATACGCATCTCCGCTACATTCATCTTTTG
Organism: Orobanche coerulescens; assembly: GCA_033398695.1. Taxonomy (NCBI): domain Eukaryota; kingdom Viridiplantae; phylum Streptophyta; class Magnoliopsida; order Lamiales; family Orobanchaceae; genus Orobanche; species Orobanche coerulescens. The sequence continues at coordinate 14,142,795 of CM065815.1, read as the reverse complement.
AACGTGACACTGTTTTACAGCCCAACACTCGGTGCCATATAACAGCGCAGGCCTAATTGTCGTGCGGTAAAATTTACCCTTTAATCTATGAGGCATGTCAGGATTACATAAACCCCCTGTGGCACTCTTCCACTTCAACCACCCGGTCTTTATTCTGTGAGCCACATCGCCATCTAGCTCTCCATCCTTTTGGATAATAGATCTAAGATACCGAAAGAAAGTGGATTCATGAACAACTTTCCCATCCAATGTGATCATCCCCGCCTCTCTATCAGTGTTTTCGCTAAACCTACACTCCATATATTCAGTCTTACTTCTGATCAGCCTAAAGCCTCGAGCTTCCAAAGTATCCCACCAAAGTTCCAATTTCTGTTGCACTCCAACCTTTGTTTCATCAATCAACACAACATCATCTGCAAACATCATACACCACGGAACGTCATTTTGAATTTCTATTATCAATTCCTCCATGACTATGGCAAAGAGAAAAAGACTAAGAGCAGATCCTTGATGCACCCCAATCGTAATAGGGAATTCTTCTGTCCTCCCAACATTAGTACGTACACTTGTACTAGCTCCCTCATACATGTCCTTTATAATGTCAATATATTTCCGCGATACACCCTTCTTTGCTAAGGCCCACCAAAGTACTTCTCTTGGTACTTTATCATATGTCTTCTCTAAATCAATAAAAACCATATGTAGATCTTTTTTTATCTCGATAATGTTCCATCAACTGCCGGATAAGATAAATTGCTTCCATGGTCGATCTTCCAGGCATAAATCCAAAATGATTTTCTGTTATCTTCACACATTTCCTGATCCTTTGTTCAATCACTCGTTCCCATAACTTCATGGTATGACTCATTAGTTTAATTCTGCGATAATTAGAACAATCTTGAACATCACCTTTGTTCTTATACAAAGGGACGAGAATACTTTTCCTCCATGCCGATGGCTTCTTATTGCTTCTCCAAATCTTATTGAAAAGCATAGTTACCCATTCGATCCCTCTCTCCCCCAAACACCTCCAAACTTCAATAGGTATACCATCTGGTCCTTCTGCTTTCTTTGACCCATCTTCTTCAATGCAATTGTCACTTCACCCTTTTGAATTCTCCTCTTAAACTCTCGGTTAACCATACTTGAGGGGATGTTTAAATTCCCAATATCTTGTTCTTGATGGCCATTGAATAGGGTATCAAAGTATGACCTCCATCTCTCTTTTATCTCTTTATCTTGAACTAAAACTTTATGACACAATTATGTTAAAAAAAAAGAGTCAAATGTCTGAAGTTACTGACACTTTTGATAAAGTGTCAGAAACTAAGTGTCAGTAAATGCTGTTTTTGTAGTAGTGTCTTGACGAGGTTTTAATGAGGTAACATGTGGATACTCCCAACAACGAATGATATACATGACAGATTCACTCAGTTGTTGTCCCACGAGGTTTTACTGAGACGGCACAAGAATACTCATACAAGAACTATCGAGATAAGGGGGAACAAATTTACGAGATTACAGATTGCTGAAGTTTTTATCCAACAGATCTTTCCTACCAATATTATGATGCAACATGATATGATTGCCACAAGTTCCAATACAAACAGTTTGAAAGTTTTTCTCCCATTGAGTTTTTCTTCAAACTAATTCAACAGACATTTATGTAAATAGTCATTCAAGGGGGAGTGTTATAATATACCATGAATGTGACGTTTCAATTACCCCTTTGTTTTTATATAGTGTGAATGACTATTTTGCCCCTGATGTAATTATGTAATTACGATTGTGCCATCTGAAGTTTTCCTATAAATAGGACTTCAGTTATTAATGAAAACACACCTGAGAATCATTCTCTATTTTCTCTCTAAATTTTCTCTCTACAATATTTCCATTTTATAACAAACACAAGTATTTCCGGGTTAAAAAGCTTTTATTCAAAGATTAATAACTCGAAGTGCTTACACCAACAATCTCAAAGATCGTTGCAACAAAGATAATACAATAAAATATATATCCAATTATATCTAAAGAGAAGCACAAAGTCTATGAATATTCAATACAATAGCACTTGATGATTCTCTCGATATAGCTACTAATATAGGTTTGTAAGACTTTATGGATGATGAATATATTGATTGCTTCAACAAGATGATGTGACTTGAGCTTTTCAATCAATATATTTCTTCTCCAAAAATTCTCACTTCATTGGTTGTGTTGCTGTTTTGAAATGAGCTTCATTTGATCTTTTATTTCATTCCAATTGATTTGATTGGTTGTGGTACGTTAGAGGATGTGGCTCCTTCTCCGTCACTTGTTTTGGTAGTACATGTACTACGTATAGGCACTGGTAGAGTAAGGACTTAGACATTTTTCCTTACCAAGCATGGGCGATTCCACTGTAGTATTACTACAATATTTAGAATGTTGATTTTGTATCCCATAGGCGCTTACACTCTTGCATTGCTCCATGCCTTGTGAATTTGTCCAATACATGCACTATTGGCGCCTTCTATGTAGCATGACTCATGCACTTGGAAATATTTCAGCTTGTGAAGAAGCTATGGGCGCTGCTACATGTCCATTACACGAGGACTTGGTGAATTTCAGCTCCATTGAAGACTATAGGCTCCTCCCTAGTATGTATACTCGTGTACTTAGCCAAATCTTCAACTCCGTACGCTATAGGCGCTTGTACACGGTTATATATAGCTTTTGGACTTAGAAAAATCTTCCTTTACAAGCATAGGCGCCTCTACTCTAGTATTACTAGAGTACTTAGAAGAATTTCACTCCTCTTGCACACCATAGGCACTAGCACTACAGAGTGACTTGAGAACTTAGAAAAAATCTATCCATTTACACCTATAGGCGCCCCTCTACTAGTGCCTTACTCAGGAACTTAAAAAAATTTCAATTCTTTTACTCAAGATGCTATTTAAGCTTTCCACAATTCCTATACCTGCTGGATAAACATTTTCTTCTCGAAATCACATGGTCCACTTAACAATCTTTCTGTGCTTGATACTCTGATTCCTTTGCGAACTGTTGACGCTTAGTGCAACTGGTCTGGTTCACAGACGACTAACATTCACTCACGGTCTTCATATCTTGACTTTATGATCACTGTTAAGTCTGCAACTATAAACGAACAATTTCAGTCTTGGCTTTATGATCATTGTTAAGTCTGCAACTATAAAAGAACGATTCCACTAAAATCTTTCGGTCTTCACACAAACCAAGACAGCTGCTTCGAATATCTCCAACCCCTTATTCCACTGATGCCTGAACATATTAATGTACTTCACACAATGCTCTGTTGAAGACCTCTTCACTGCAGCTAACCCTGATTCCTGTATGTATCATATCTTCATACTGGATAGATTCTTGTGAATGTAGTATTATTTACGAGTCATGTTTTAGTGTTGAGTTATCAGTCCTGGGTAAGTTAACTCATACGGCTTCAATCCTCCTCAACAATCTCCCCCTATTTGGTTGTTAAACCTAACAAGCAAATTTCAACAGGAAAGCAACTATTGGAGGATAACTCAACTAACTCATAGAAAAAGTAACTGCTCTGGACTTGTAAATAATGTTATAGTTTTTTCTGGATCGGATAAAACATTTCCAGATTTCTCGACTTTCTGGATCAAATACAGCATTTCCAGATTTCTTTCCTTATTGATACTAAACATTGATACCAATAGTTTGTAGAACCATACTTCCAGGATATGTCTCCCATTCTCCAGAAAAGCGAGTATATTCCCTTGTTTCTCCCCATATGGTAAAGAACTCCTTCACTACTCTCTTGTAGATTCTTTCTCTTCCTTAGATTCTTCCCCTTAGTTGAAAATCCCTGAAACTAAGAATAATGATATGGTCTACTATGTTGGTGATTTTAGTGTCACCATTCATTTTATGTAATTGGAACTAATATGTGAGCTAAGAGGTTTATAATTCGTATTCTAATATATGATCGGGTATGTGCGGAGTGCACACATGTATAAGATCGAATTATAAGCGTGCAGGCAATGTCGGGAGTCGGGCGGCGCCCATGTGAGTCTGGGGCAGAGGCCTGAAGTCCATGGGCGAGCCTGTGGTAAAATTGATTAATTTCGACTGGGGATTTAGTGATATTTCCGAATTTTAGAGGGAGACTGTGGTAAAATTGATTAATTTCGTTAAGCCACCCGTCAACCCTAATTTCGGACCACTAATGACGGCGCCGCTCTCAAAACCCTAAAATCGACCTAATTGTAACCCTAATCCGACGTTATAAATAGGGCTCTCCTCATGAGTCTGAAATATACCCTTTTTTCTGAGCTCTCTATCTTTCTGATAAACACAGAATTTCTCTGTGATTTGGCACGTTTACGCTGGATTCGTAAGTGTTAGTTGGATTATCCTAAGTGAATTTCAGAACCCGGGCATAGGGTTGAAATATCAGTTCGGAAAGTGTTTACACGATCCATTGGAAAATCCGGATCTCCATAAAAACCCTTATACCCCAACATACTATGCTTATTGCTTCTCCTTCTCACTACTTTACTTTGGCTTCTCCCGCTTACTAAATTCTCCATCATACTGTTGTTTCTCCATTGGACATGACATTTTTCCTGTACGTTTTATCCCCCTTAGTTGAGGAATCCTTCAATAAGAACCGCCGATTTGCATATTTTTCCCATGAGATAAGAAGTAGTAACCAATATTCCTCACAGTACAGGTTTGTGATCTTGTTTAGTGTAGCTCACAAGTGTTTCACTCCACTCATCACTCTAAGTTTTTGCACTCAAGCTCACTGTGTTTCACTCATATCACTCATAGTTCCAATCATCCAGTTGTATCTGAAATAAAAATCACCATAGCCATCCCTAAGGAGGTCACTGATGGTGCAATGGGGTTTCGCAAATCCCCGATCCTTTTGGACTCGTCAGACGAATCTGAGTCATAATCCATGAGTTCCTATATTCGGTTAAGGGTTCCAGACTTGAATTCTGGGAAGGTACACAATGATCCAAAATATTTAGCAAAAATATCAAGTTTCCGTATAATGTGTGTGAAGACATTGCCTTGTCTAACTCATCAGGTGAATCTGAATCATAGTTAACAAGTTGCCGATCTGCACCTACGTTGGATCCATCACCCGAAGGATCTAGAAATTTTAAATCTGCACCATTCTTTCTTTCTACCAAAAAACCATTAAGCTTTATGGATGTTTTTATTACCCCATTTTTACCTAACCGGATCATCTCCAAGAAAATAATTTATTAGGTCCAACAATAATGCAAAAAGAAGTTCCTCAACAAAGCTTCATTTGTTTGCTTTGCCATTGTATCACTAGCATTTTTACTATTAGGCAACTTTTGAGGCACAAAACTATAACCATATCAAATTAAGTACTGGGCTAACATATATGTCCCAAGATCAGAAACTACTCTTAGTCATAGTGACACTACAACACACAGGTAATAACACAAACACTTGTGGGTGAAGAAAATAAAATAAATATTACCTGACGAATCCTCAATACCCATGGCTGCTCACCCACCAAGTGTTTGGCACCTTAAAACACAGTAACCCACTGCCCAAATCGCTGCAAATCCGTGAATGGTGAATCCCAAATTCCCAATCTCCAGGCGCCAAATCGGTCCTCACTCCTGATTAAGTGATTATCGACTGCCACCGAAAAAGTGAAAACCCCACTGGCCGCTGCCCAAATTTCCGAGAATGGGGATGGGCCGTCGGTCGACTTGGTCTGGACTGAAGATTGGAGTGATCGAGAGTCAAGAGATGAGAGAAGGAAGGAGAAACGTCGTCTCGGTCGTACAAGATTGAAGAGAAGCCGTATAATTGTGTGAGCGCGTGTGAGATGGTAGTCTGGTAGATGTAGAGGTGCCCATCGCCGGGTCTGGGTCCAAGTCGCCGGGTCTGCCGGCCAGGACCCGGACCCCACCCGTACATATGAAATGTATGGGTTGGCGGGTCGGCGGGTTGGCCACGGGTCCGACCAGTCTTTTTTTTAGAAGTATATAAATTTTTTTATTTATTATCATTTTATACATGAAAAATAACTATAAGTGAACAAGAAAATCATTTGAAAAAATGAGCTTGTATTTAATTTTAAGTTTTTACTTAAAATTAAATTGCCTACGTATCCTCGTGGGGAATCAAAGCTTTACATAGTTCTTTTACTTGAGAAGAGTTAAAAAAAATGGGCTTGCATTTAATTTTAAGTTTTCACTTAAAATTAAATTGCCTACGTATCCTCATGAGGAATCAAGGCCCTACGTAGTTCTTTTTACTTACCTGACTTACCTTACATACCTTTAGTCGAAGTCGATGTCTTCGTCGTCTTGATCATCGGTTTGACTCATTTGGCTAAACTCTCCTTCATTAGTGCCTTCTTCATAGGCATCTTGGTCCGCTAATAGGTCATCCCACTTATTTTCTTGATCTCGTAACTCGGTTTTGTTGCGTCTTTAAGTATCATTTGAGCCTCGAGGTTTTTTGGCGTCATTCGGGATCTCCGCTCGTCCAATATATAGCCTCCTTCACTAAAAGCGCTCTCAACGGGGACTGTGGATGCGGGCACTACAAGAATTTCTTGTGCCATAATGGGAAGTATGGGAAATTCGGTTCCCCTTATCTTCCACCAATCCAACAGATCAAATGTACCTGCATTATCATCCTCCATCGACTAAGGTCATTTCTTTGACCGACGTTACTACGACCCCTACTTCTTGCTATATTATAGAGTTGTTGTTGAAATGGGTTAGTGGGAGTTCTGTCGAAATCCATGTTAAATGTATTTGTAGTCTGTTGTGTCACGATTTATTCATCCCGACACTGCGATCGACTATAAGGCCGAGCGACCAAGTCAACTCCAGTCAAACTATGGCTAGCTCGCCAAGTCGAAGATATCAGACCACCATCAGGTACCTGGCGATCGACTCCCAAGGCGATCGCCCTTTGGCAGCTGGCGATCTACTCTAGTGACCGGCTAAGGGCAATCGACCTACGCCCCGAGCAGAGACGATCGCCCGTCAAAAGTCATCAAGGACTGGGTCTCAGAAAAGCACCCACGTGCAGATCCACCAAAGGCGCTGACAAGATCTTCGTAGCAGACAAGATCTTTAGCTGACAGACAAGACCTTTGACCACAGCCTGCCACCTACCTCACCTACCAAAGATGCGCGCCGAAAGTTGTCGGTAGGACCACCCGTGTCAGCAACTCAGACGCGTGTAAGCTCCCATTGGACCGCATAGTTATGCCGGCCAACTCCTGCAGGCTTTGAGGGGACAGGCCCATGTGCTAAAAGACGATCGCCCGATTATTATAATGCATAAAAGGCGATCGCCCGGCGTATCCAAGCTCTATAAATAGAGAACCTCCTCCTACAGGAAAAAGGTTCCGACTTCGCACAACTTACGGTTCGGAATTCACTCAACGGTTCCCAACTCATTTACTAACACTCAGAACGTATTCCGAATTCCTTCACGGAAATACAGTAGAACATATCATCAAGCTCCCGGCTATCTCACCGGAATCCATCTCAGGACTTCTCTCTCAAGATCTCTCGTCCAGAAGACGATCGGGTGAAGCAGCAAGTCTCCACTAGATGCATTCCAAGGGATTCATAAGCCAGTGAGCCCAAGCATCCACTAAATACTCGCCGTGAGAGACCGTCGATCTCTCTCCGCCGATCATTCATCTCCTTTGTTACAAGAACTCACAGAACATCAAATCTGGTTCTTCCGGCAATCTACACGCTCACTAGCTAAGATAACAAGAATCTTTACACTCATTGTAATTGTATTCTTACATTACTACTTGTATCCCCGAATATTGGTATTAATAATATCTCGCGAGAGCATTCAAGCCCGGGACTAACAACCCCGGCAAATCTTGTGTTATTTATCTTTCTCACGGAAGTGCTCTTGCATTTGTTTGCTATCCCATCCATTCCAGCAATATCTATCTCCGGATAATATTTTGGGTAGCAACAATTGGCGCTAGAAGAAGGGGATCTAACCCTCAAACTTTTATTTCTACCGTCCCGAAGAACACTCACTGTTCTCGGGGCATATACTTGAAGTGACACTCACTGCACTTCAAAGAAAACCTTCAGAATCATGACATCCGCCGGTACGTCGAAGAAAGCCGCTCTCCGAACCGCCGGACACCATATCCCGGCCCAGTCCGAACCCCAGCCAACGACGGGGGGAAGCCGCAGCAACGTGAGACTCTCGATCCCGCATCCAAGAGATGGCCCCAACCTCTCACTCAATCAGTTCCAAACCAAAGAACAGATCGAGGAGGCTATGGCCATCCTGGAGGAGCGACGGAGAGCATGTGCGTCGCCTGCAATAACTCCCTCGATCATCCGCCGCATGGGAAAACGGAAACTCAGCGGGCTACTGAACGAGCGATCGTCAGAAAGCCCCAATTCGCGAAGAAAGGCTCTCGCACGACCGGACGGATCCATATTCGATCGCTTGGGTCGCGACCCATCCTGGCGACCGGGGCATTCTGTTTCCAACCTTGGAAAGACGGAATCCAAATCCGTCACCAGGAGTTCGGCCTATCCACCTCACAGCCGAACACAGGTCAGCCATCTGACTCCCGCCCCGATTGCCAGGGGATCAGTGCTCAATCGCCTCGGCTCCCGCTCCGAGCGCCGAGCCGCTAGCAGTCAGGCCACGGCGATGGCCGCCATACAACACCAGCTCGACGAGATGAAAGCACTCTTGGGCACTGGCGCAAGAACCAGCAAAAAGATCACCGGGCCGACCGAGCCACTCGCGGTCCACATCGAGCTTGCCCCGATACAACCAACGATCGCTCCTCCCAAAACACCTCTGTCTGAGGGGAGATCGGACCCCGAAACCCACCTGAGTAAATTTTGAATTTACATGACTGGGTGTGGGGCATCTGATGCTACCAAGTGCCGGATCTTCCCGTTAACGTTGGGCGAGCTGGCCCATAGGTGGTACGTCTCACTACCACCACGATCAATCACCTCTTTTAAGAAACTGGCGAATGACTTCACGTCATACTTCGCCAGCAAGGTCGCCAGGCCAGAAGGCCCCCACCGCATGATGAAAATCAAGCAGGGGAAGGACGAAACCGACGCAGATTACATCGACCGGGTAGACGAAATCATCCTCACCGGCGAACCCGTCAGTGACGAGCTCGCTCTCTATGCGGTCATGGGGGGATTCCACGGTCACTCTCCCATGTTTAGACATCTCTCCAAGGATATTCCCCCAACTTACGCGATCTTCCACGCTAAAGCTGCCAACTTCCTGGCCAGGAAAAGGCTACTCACCCTCCGCTTAGACGAGGGAACGCCACCTCTTGTCCAGAAGATAACAATCGCCAAAGCAAAGAAGGCGATCGCCAAGACACCCGGAGATCTCAAGGCTTTCGAGGACATGGAAGCCCATCTCCTCCATACGTTCAACAGAACTCCGGCACATATTTTCTATGCCATCAAGGGGCACGAAGAGCTCAAAAAGCCAAGGGCGATAAGGGACCACGGTCACCTGGACAACAATCAATATTGTGCCTACCACAAGAGTCCCGGCCACAGCACCAACAAATGCCGCGATCTCCTCAAACAGCTCTGGAGATTGTTCAAGGAGGGCAAGTCGATGCCTTATTGGTTTAGCCGAAGCCCCTAACAATCTCTATGGACGATCGTCCGAGTCGAACACAAAACAGGCTGGAAAGCTCATATGAGCCGACCCCTGGACCAACCTCGGCGACCGTCCCTACATACTTCAATCAAGAAAAGGAGACCTCGGAAGTCTCCCCGATCTCCCTCCTTATTTAAGAAACCGTAGGACTCGATCGCCATCTACAGTTCACCGTCTAACATGATGGATTAAGGCACGAGATCGCCTCCCCCGCACAACGTACACCATCGAAGGTCGGCATCTACATGACGATCCAAGGTGAACTCGGACATGGTGAACTCGGACAATGCGACGTGCCACAACCCCCGTCTCAACGTACACCGTCGAGGTCGGCCATCTCCATGGCTGGCCGAGGTGGAAGCAGAGCTAACAAGCCGCGGGCGCGGAGTTGATTCATCCGACGCTGCCCCGCGCAAGGACTCCTCTAGACCGAGACCGCACGCCCTTCGTTTAAATACGAGGCGAGGCGCAGCCTAACAGAGGACCCTCATAATAAAGTGAGTCACGAGACACTCAATGTCTTCGCGCATCAAGACATGATCAAGGAGTCGGTCCATCGAACTCCGCGATCGTGCACGGTTCCTCAAGATGCACGACCGTCCCCGAGGATTCGACAATGTTGAAGACCGCTCACTCAAGGAATTATTTTCATCCACTTACTTCCACTAAGTGAATAAAAACAAGGGGCAATAAGAGTGCGGATTACCTACACGATGATCGTCGCTATTCAACCACATACGGAGATCGTCATTTTTTCAGATGTAGTGCAGCGATCGAATTTGTTGTAAAAAAGCTGTCTTTATGAGTTTATCAATTCATTTGGAAATACCCTCGCAACGATCTCTCCTCGCACATTTGTACAAAGTCAAACAAATACTCAAAAATAACCATTCATTCAAGTGATAAGTCAGAAATCCAAATGCTCATTTCATTACTTGAAAAATCAAAGTACATGGTCACCCGAAGGCCTATGTTCTACAAAAGAAAGCTACAAACTACAAGGAAGTAAGCTAAAAACATCAACAGTGAAGTGCCTCAGGCCCCTGCCTGGCCTTCGCCTTCAGCGTCCGGTACGGTCCCCCCATCTTCCGGAGCGTCGGGATGTGCAAGATTGGCCGGAGTCGGATACCAGCTCAAGTCCACGCCGATGTCCGCAAGATCCAAGATCGGCAAGGAAAAAGCCGAATGGAGAGGATGCTCCAATGCATATGACTTGAATTTCTCAGCTAGAGGCCCGACCTCCAAACCTCCTTTCTTAGCTGCTCGGATCGAGTCAGCGAACGCCAAATAATAGGCGAACTCGCTGACAAACTCCAAGTTTTGAAAGGGATCGGTCCTGGTCGCCTCTACCTCTCCTTTCAGCTCGGCCATCGCCCGTTGCGACCCCTGGAGCTCGTCCTCCCTCGCAGCAGCCTTCTCCTTCGCCTCCGCCAGCTCGCTAGTCAATCGAGCGATCGTCACCTTCTGGCGATCGGCCTCCGTCTCAGCGGCCTTCTGCGCCCGGACGACATCGGTCATCCGATCCCGAAATCGGCCAACTAACAAACGATGTTCCTCAGTCTCTTTCTTCGCCAGCTCAAGCTCCTGGCTCGCCCGCCTGGCCGCCTCCAAAGAGTCCTTCTCCATCACCACGATCTTATCGGCAAACTCGGCGTTCTCTTTCCGAGCCGCCTCGAGATCGGCCTGCAGTCGAATGGTAGAAGGCCGCCCCTCAAACTCTTGAGCAGCTTGGACAGCCATAGTCGCCGTCTGGAGAGAAAGGGCGACAACACCCTGCATCGTACTCCCCGGTCGCTAATGAGCGATCGCATCCAGATCGGTCGTCCAGGCTTTCGGCAGAGCAGAAGCAGCCTTGCTGACATATGGAGGAATGTCGCAGGACTCGCGAGGAGATCGGCTCGCTAGGAAATCCACGACCATCGGCGGGCAAGACGGATCTGCGCGACGGACCCTGCATCAAAACAGCTAAGTTAATACAACTCCTACACAGATGCAATTTTCAACACAAAAATGATATCTACCTCTCAGCCTTCTCGGGATCCCGACCGAAATACGGTTTCCCTCGAGGGGTCTCAGCATCCGCGATCGCCATCTCCCGCATAAAAGCCGCAGAGGGCGGCTCACTCTACGGAGCTACGACGGTGATTGGAGGCGCGGCGATCGGCACCTCACTGGCAGGGGCAGGAACCGGAGTTTCTTCCGGCCTCGACCTCTTGCGATTCACTCGAAGCCTCTCCTCCGGAATTTCCTCCTCAGCCACGATCGGCTCCACGCGAGGTTCCACCTCCGGAATAAGCGGTAACGCCACAGGAGGAGCCCGAGATGACTTTGACTGGCGGAGACGACCCAAAACTCCTGGGTTCGACATAGCAATCTCCGGAGGAGGCTCCAAAAAGCGAGGAAAGCGAACCTCTGCAGTTAAAGACGATCGATCAACAATCAGATACTGTCCTCAAATAAGGCGATCGCCTAGAAAGTGAAGGTCGCAGAAACTCATACCTGGCACCGCGAGATGTCTCGGGAAGCGGAATAGTCGAGCCGACAACCAGCGACTCTCCTTGTTGATCCGAGTGGCGTCTAGGTCGTCGTCCGACAAGCTCCTTATCCGCTCCCAAACAACGAGAAAGTCAAAAGGCAGCTCCTCGATCGCCGGAATGTGAAAACCTGCAAAAACGAAATCAAATTAGATCAGTCCAAAACGCATCCAAACGAAGGGAGAGTCTAAACCCTTACCGGGATTCCTCTCCCGAAATTCAGTGGGGATCTCCAGTTCGCCTGTGGGATTGTCGCTCGCCGAAGCTCTCCACTTGCCAGCGACCCAGAACCACTTCGTCCGATCGCCCCGTATCTTATTCGGAACTCCAAGAATCACCCGACCAGATCGGCCTTGAATATGGTAACCGCCGACCAACCCTCTATGAGCCGTCAGTTTAAACAAATGGTTCATCTCCAACGGCGATGGGAGACGGTACAGGCGGTGACCGCCGAAAAGGGTGAGAGTGCAAATAATTTGGAGCCAGGCGTTCGGCGTCAGCTGAAGTGGCGCCACATTCCAAGCGGCCAACAGATGGGAGACCGCAAAGGACAGATGGAAGCGTAGCCCGGCCTCCATAACGGCCTCACTCACTGCGACCATACCCATCGGAGGCTGGTCGGCTCGTTCATTCTCCGCCGGCGCGAACATGTCCACAACAGAAGGAACATGGAATCTTGTCCTCCAAATGGCCAGATCTTTCCGGGTCGTCGAACTCCGTATCTGGCCGAGCGACCACAACGATCGCTGCGCGGCCCGGTACTGCGATCGTTTGGGAAGCACATATGGATAAGCGACCGAGTATCCCCGGAAATCGAATCTCCGAGTAGGACCGGCTAACCTCTCCATTATCTCAGCGAAAGCCCTATAGGCCCGACCGAAAACGCTATGTTGCTCCCAGTAAGCCCTGATCGCCAGATCTCTCTCGATCTGCGATCGTCTCTCCTCAGCAGCCGACTCCTTAGCAATATCGGCCTCATTGAACAAAGCCTCAACTTCAGCCGGGTCGATTCCAGCCCGAATGGCTTCAGCCGCCGTCTCCAGGTGGAAGACGGGAGAAGTTTCTCCCCGGGCAGCCGATGCCCGGCGGCAGAGCTGATACCCGCTCCAAATGATGATGAGGTTCCGGCCATTTTCAGAGACAGAAAAGAAGAAAAGGATTTTTCTTACCCTAAAGTGAAAACGAACGACGATCGTCACTAAGATCTTCAGAAAATTCGGCAGCAAGTCCTTCTTCCTCCAAAAAGTACGCGTGAATAACACTGCAGCACCGCGCCCCCTTTTATAGGAGAAGGCAGGGACCCGTTAGCAATAAGGGAAAACCTCAGGGGTCGGATCTCAAACGACGCACTAGTTGACCCCCTCGAGACCCGCGTACGCGTCTTTTCGAGGACGCGTCAGCCGAGGAGTCATTCATTAATGACCGTTGGTGTCCTCCAATAGAAGCCCGACACGTGCGCGGAGACTTTTCAACGCCCGTTGCTTTTTTCCCGCGCAGTTCAGCGGCCAACCAGGTCGTCCGAACTCAGGATATATCAGCTCAAAGACGATCGCCAGTTCAATAAAACACGAATTCGCTCGTCAAAAGTTCAGCGATCGCCAAGAGAGCCACCTCACCCCACGTTTCCAACGTATGAGCGAGCTGGGGGGCAATTGTTGTGTCACGATTTATTCATCCCGACAGTGCGACCGACTATAAGGCCGAGCGACCAAGTCAACTCCAGTCAAACTATGGCTAGCTCGCCAAGTCGAATATATCAGACCACCATCAGGTACCTGGCGATCGACTCCCAAGGCGATCGCCCTTTGGCAGCTGGCGATCTACTCTAGTGACCGGCTAAGGGCAATCGACCTACGCCCCGAGCAGAGACGATCGCCCGTCAAAAGTCATCAAGGACTGGGTCTCAGAAAAGCACCCACGTGCAGATCCACCAAAGGCGCTGACAAGATCTTCATAGCAGACAAGATCTTTAGCTGACAGACAAGACCTTTGACCACAGCCTGCCACCTACCTCACCTACCAGCATGCGCGCCGAAAGTTGTCAGTAGGACCACCCGTGTCAGCAACTCAGGACGCGTGTAAGCTCCCCATTGGACCGCATAGTTGACTGCCAGCAACTCCTGCAGGCTTTGAGGGGACAGGCCCATGTGCTAAAAGACGATCGCCCGATTATTATAATGCAGAAAAGGCGATCGCCCGGCGTATCCAAGCTCTATAAATAGAGAACCTCCTCCTACAGGAAAAAGGTTCCGACTTCGCACAACTTACGGTTCGGAATTCACTCAACGGTTCCCAACTCATTTACTCACACTCAGAACGTATTCCGAATTCCTTCACGGAAATACAGTAGAACATATCATCAAGCTCCCGGCTATCTCACCGGAATCCATCTCAGGACTTCTCTCTCAAGATCTCTCGTCCAGAAGACGATCGGCTGAAGCAGCAAGTCTCCACTAGACAGATTCCAAGGGATTCATAAGCCCAGGAGCCCAAGCATCCAGCTAAATACTCGCCGTGAGAGACCGTCGATCTCTCTCCGCCGCGACTGTTCATCTCCTTTGTTACAAGAACTCACAGAACATCAAATCTGGTTCTTCCGGCAATCTACACGCTCACTAGCTAAGATAACAAGAATCTTTACACTCATTGTAATTGTATTCTTACATTAGTACTTGTATCCCCGAATATTGGTATTAATAATATCTCGCGAGAGCATTCAAGCCCGAGACTAACAACCCCGGCAAATCTTGTGTTATTTATCTTTCTCACGGAAGTGCTCTTGCATTTGTTTGCTATCCCATCCATTCCAGCAATATCTATCTCCGGATAATATTTTGGGTAGCAACATAGTCCTAGTTCTTGTTTTTTGAGTTTGAATCTTATCACCATATTTAGAAGAATATTCAGCAAAAACAGTTTGTAAACTATTTTTTAAATCAATTTTTACTTGTTCAACGTAAGGAATATTTTCAAATAAAGTTTGACTTTCAACACTATCCACAATATTAGGAATAGGGGCAGGCTTCTTTCTCACTTTAGTTTTCTTGCTTCCTCTTCCTTTCACAATTTATTCCTCCTCGGATGATAACTCCTCAACATAAGGAGGTTCTTCAGCTTGGCTTGCCGCAAGACGCTTCGAATTTGATTTTTGCGTTGGAGTTGGTACGCCATGAAGAGTGCGCTCGAACGTTGCATATGTTTGATTTAACATAGCTTCATCGATTTCATGGTCCATTTCTTCGTCAATGTTTTGCAGTTGTTGACGACTCGGGATACGTCGAAATCCCCCGGGGTCAACTTTTTCTTCACTGGTAATTGTTGTACTACCGTAATAGATACTTTCATGTATAGCATCATATTCAGGTTCTTGACTTTCATTTTCAAAACCGAGTGGAGTTTGGTTTTGGGGCTCCCGAATAAATATCCCAGATGGTTTTTTCGATTTGCCCCAAAGTCCCATTCGCTCGAACTTGGACATTTTGAATTTTTTGGGAGACGTAGCAATACCCTTTCCCTTGTCAGAACTCGACATAATGATTAAATGCGATAAAAAAGAGAAAGAGATTAACTGGTATAGCAATTAACAATGGGAGTTTGAGAGATAGATTATATTGAAGGTGTGAAAAAAAATGTGAATGGGTTGGGAAGTATTTATATATAGGATTTTTTTTAAATTCTGAACTAGCCGTTAGACCCGTCGGGTCCGGGTCCGACCCGCCGGGTCCAACGGCCATAATTTTGAATTTTTTTTTTTAATTTCGCCGGGTCGACGGGTCGGACCCGGCGGGTAGGGAAATGTAAGACCACGGATCCGGGTCGACGGGTCCGATGGGTTGGCCAGGTCCGGGTCATGCACGGGTCATCCGGGTCCGGGTCGGTGGGTCGACCCGCCGGGTTGGGTCATTTTGGGCACCTCTAGGTAGATGACAGTGCTACCAAGATCCTTGCACTGCTCGTCAAGATCCTCTTTGCCTCATCAAGATCCCTGCACTGCTCAATCTGAGCTGAAAGTGCGACGTATTCTCAGTCTTCAGAAAGTTACTGATTCGATGTCCGACAGCTTTACTGATACTGCGAAAGTGACAAGATATACCATTCCTGCTGTGAATGTTCCTGCAAAGTTAGAAGTTCCAGTAAAAGGAAAAGGTTCAGCCTCCCAAAAGAATGATGCCCTCAGCGTTGACCTTACTGGTGGGATGGCTGCTTCAGCTGTTCTTATCCTGCTCGAAAGAGGGGGAGGCCAGTGGGTATAAAGGATGCCGAACCTCGAAAGAGAAGAGGAACGGAGGCACATAATCCTCTCATTATCGTCACAATGACTCCATCACATGAGATTCTCTCTGACTATGGATATATCCTCGAATCAATAATGGAACGATCTACGGACGCATTGGAAACTTTATTGATGTTGGAGAATAAAGAGATCTCGATGCAATGTATGAGTGAATACATACTGTTGTACAGGTCATCCACACTAGTCGATGATAGTTTTGCCTACTCTGTTGCTCAAGAAATTATTGAAGACGATGATGCGGAGTCGCGCTCGGTTGTTGAATGTCAATGACGAGCCGGTTGGCTGAAATGAAAAGATGCAATGCAAGCTGAACTAAACTTAATATCTAAACGTAAGGTATTTGGCCGTATCGAGCCAGAACCCGTGGGCGTTAGACCAGTTGGACATAAATTCGGTTTTATTCGTAAACGCAATGATAAAAAGGAGGTCATGCTTTACAAAGCGAGACTAGTTGCCCAAGGCTTCTCACAGCCTTCTGGCACTGATTACAAGGAGGCATATTCTCCCGTTATGGACATCATCACTTTCTGCTACTTGGTCATTTTGGTAGTGTTCGAAAAACTGAAGATGCAGCGGATGGATGTGGTTACAACGTATATTTATGGGGATATAGATACGGACATTTATATGAAAATCCCTGAAGTGATTTCATTGCCCGAATCAAGTAGCTCTAAAACATGGAGCGCTTATGCAGTAAAGTTGCATTGTTCACTATATGGGTTGAAGCAATCCAGAAGGATGTGGTACAACCGCCTACATGAATACTTGATTGGGAAGGAATACAAGAACAGTGATATTTGGCCAAATTAATGTTATCGGTACCATAGATGAGGTTGATGATGTAATATCCGGATTAATTATTGAGTATTTCATTTGTAATTGAACCCTGTATTATTCGGATTTGTGATATCGATAATCGAAGTATGATATTTCTCGTATTCGTAATCCATGTGCATGATAATATCAACATGTAAATTTTCACATGCAATTACGTGATAATGTACGCTAAGAAGGAAGCTTAACGTACGTTATTCGCCAAAGTTAGCATACGCTACGAATGAAGCGTAGCGTACGTAAGGCAGCCAATAATTGAGCTGAGCGGCTAGCACATGCGCCAGCCGGACGATGGGTCCGGATAAGATTTCTGCGGATGAACCTGGACAGTTTTGAAGTCAACGGGTGTTAACGTACGCTAAGGCATGTGTCTAGCGTACGCTAATGGGTGTTGCTTACGTATGTAACCTGATGGTGTAGCGTACGTAATCGAGTACAGAATGAGAATAGTTAACTATCATTGAACGATATTGTACGCTAAGTATACTGGGTAGCGTACGCTAAGTGACTATCGTACGTTATGCATGAAGGCTAACGTACGTTAAATTCAGAATGTTATAAATGGGACATCACCCCATTTCATTTCATTTCGTTTCTTTCCCTTAGCCTTCATCATACTTCATTTCCAGAGAGTTCGCAGCCACCTTATACACCTTTAGAACACCTTTAATTGATCATTGAAGATTGGATATCACTATTACTTGATCATTGAAGTTGAAGAACATCTCGGATTGTGTTCGCTATATTTTAAACAATCCGCAAGTGTACAGAGTAAATGTACAAAACGGCGAGCAAGGTCGTATTCCACAGAGACTAAATATTCATATTGTATTGAGTACTAGATTATAATGTTCCCAGTTTTATCTAGACGATCGAAAGGTGAATGGATGGTTAATGAAATAAAATAAAATAATGACAATAAAAGAAAATATCCGAATTAAAGAGAATTAGAGTTTAGAAAGGTAGATTCTAAGGCTAGGTTTCCATTGATTACTAAGTTTAGTCGAGATTGGTTCCAAAAAGTTCTAAGTGCATTTCCAACATGATAACCACAATAATATTCTAAAGTCTCTCTCGAGATGCATTAAAACGTAGACTAAATAAGCTATAACAACGTCGCCGTCTATTATAAATTATCTAACTCCAAAATGTTCATAAGATTAAAAATCATCATAGCTCATCACCGATTTCTCAATCTCGTAATTTACTACGTCAAATACTCGAAACCTATTAATGCCCTCTTCTCTCGAATTATGAGCAATTAAGTTAAACATGTAAAAACATTGATCAAGTGTTCTAACATGAATTAAAACCATATATTCGATAAAGAAATCACACTAGATATAAATAATCATCAATCCCTCAAAAACAACATGAATCAACGTACTCCCACGCCCGGAATCTACAAGTTTAGTCGGACATGATAATGAAGGAAATCTCAATAAATATTATGTTCATCATGTTCATACCAAATAAAACAACAAAAATAAGTAAAAGATAGGGAGAAGATAAAACTCGGATGGTGTCTTGAGTGGATGTAGGATCAAGCCTTCAAAATGTTCTTCAAGAGTTCTTCATTTTCTTCCTCCAAGTTTCCTTCTTTTGGTAGGTTTCTTTCTTAATCTTGTGTTTTTCTTCCCGCACCAACTCTCCGAATCTCTCCAAATCAAGATATGCTCCCAAGTCCAGCCAAAGATTCTTTTTATAAAGCTAAAATACCATTTTTCTTGTTCAAATCTTGCAAAAATGTCAAAAAGTGATTTTTCCACCGAAAAGTGACACGACCCGTGTCAAATGACACGACCCGTGTCATACTGCTCTAGAAACCGCATCTGCTTCTGGCGAAGGAACCCGACCGTGTTGTATCACACGGTCGAGCCAGTGACACGGTCGTGTCAAATGACACGGCCCGTGTCATACTCTTCCGGATTTGACAAAATCGCCTGGATATGAAACCCGACCGTGTCATTGTGGTACGACCAAGCTAGTGACACGGAGCGTGTAAAATGACATGGTCGACCCCGTGTTGGTCCTTTTTGACTCCGTTTTTCCTCCATTTTAGGCTCGATCTCTCGTTTCCGCATTGCTTGATATGTATTGGGGTTTGAGACTTCGTTCTTGCTTGATTAATGTCCATAAAGTACCTACTAAGTCAATAAAATGTACCCAAGCGTGATCGAGTCCAATAAACACAATATGAGCACAAACGACACAATTCTACACATTTTAGGATCTTAATATCCGGAAAATCTTTGCAAAAATATGTGTAAAAATGAGTGTTATCAAAATCCTCCAAACTTGAACGTTGGTCGTCCCGAGCAATGCACTTCAAAATAACCACTCTTAAGGGAACTCATCCCTCAATACACCTCAAGGGATCATTTTAAAAATTCATTAATGCGCCTCAAGAGATAAATAAGTCGAGTTCCATAAAGTATTCAAATCTCTGGGGTGCTTCCTTAACATCATAGCCAATACTTGGAAAATATAAACCTCACAGGTCAAGTGTATTCACTCACTCTCAAAGTGTATAAAGGGATATGTGTACGCTCAAAACTCATTCAATGAAATAAGAATCCCCATAAGCTTGCCAATCGTCTACATCTCTACCACTATTTGTACATGTAAATTTTGTGAATAAAAAAGGACTTTATTGGTTGTAATGTAGGCTTTTTGGTCGGGGTAGGATAAGTATGGCTAAAGTGACTTGACTTGAGCAAATTAGAAATCCCATGATCACTTCGCTCACTTAGAAGCTCAAAATTTTTCGGACCTTGTTTCTTTCAACCCCTTGATTTTCATATAATTGCAATAAGCGCTTTTGAAAGTGAAAATCACAACTTCATTCCTCCTTATTGCTCCATTTAATTTTTTTTTCGCCTCTTCATCTTTATTGCCCTTTATTCATGTAAACTCCGTGTGATTTTTCATAGAGCGTACAACATCATCATCACAACATCTCTTCCTTCAAATTTATTTTGATATATCATTTAGAACCAACTCCATATTGAACCATGATAATCTTTCCCATTCGTCTCCACACATATTATTCCATTCTTTTACCAATTAGTTCTAACAAGCTCCAGTATAGGGAAAAAGAATTTATCGGAACGGAAAGCTCATAATGTGGGTAACAAGAAATAGGCTTTAAGCTCAATTGTGCTAACTAGGGAGTTAAAAATTATCGGGTAGTCCAAAAGGTTTGAAGGGCTAATCAAAAAAATCGCCTAAAATCACTTTCACTAATTTGCACACACGCTTGTAGTTTCGAATAAGATACCAAGGCAAGTTCTAGAGTCCTAAAACATGAGTGGTACACTCGACAATGAAACTTGCATATTTAATGATGCACGAAGGCTCAAAATCTCACAAGCTAGAATTGTTCATATTTCCAAGGTATTAAACTATTTATTCAATTTCACACCCTTTTGATTATTCTACAATTTTTCCTCTTCAAATCATCCTCGATTTGCATATCAAAATAACAAAGTAAATCCCGAGGTATCCAAGACAAGAGTTCATTCTTTCGAGTTTTATTCAAGTTCATGATACATCAAGATGAAGAGCGATATGGGTAATTAAACCCCCTATCCTAATCTCCCATCTTGGTTTAGTAGCAACATCCTCAAAATGATCCATTAATATAGCTCCGGTTGCTGGATCCGTCTCGTCGAGCATATGAGGTAGAACGTACAAATCTCGTTGAGTGATTGGCCCTGTTTCTTTCCGGCCAAAGATAGTGCTCGCAATTACTTTGTGTAGATAGCAGAGGAAGCAATTGCCTCGACCCATCGAGATACGTACTCGAATGCTAGTAGAATGTACTTATTCCCAAATGATGAGGAAAATGGACCCATGAAGTCGATGCCCCAAATGTCAAATAGTTCAACCTCAATTACGTTGGTCATGGGCATCTCATGACGCCTTGAAATATTCCCCACTCGTTGGCATCTATCGCATTGTTGAATGAAGAGATAGCAATCCATGTATAACGTAGGCCAATAAAATTCACTTTGCAACAACTTTGCAGTAGTCCGTGTTGCTCCGAAATATACTCCGGTTGGTGAAGAATGTCATTGTTGAAGAATTTCATCCCATTCCTCTTGCGGCACACATCTCCTCACTATCATGTCGGCACATATTTTAAAAAGTAGTGGTTCATCCCACATATAGAACTTGATATCATGGAGGAATTTCTTCTTTTGATAGTGAGATAAATCCGGGGGTAGCACACCTGCGACCAAAAAATTAACAATGTCAGCAAACCATGGAAATTTAGTTTCTACCATAAAAAGCTACTTGTCCGGAAACTCTTCTTTAATCCCTTCGATCTTGGGCTCATCCTTCTTGTACTCGAGGCGAGATAAGTGGTCGACCACCACATTCTCACAACCTTTCCTGTCTCGAACTTCCACGTCAAGCTCTTGTAAAAGAAGAATCCATCGAATTAGGCGAGGTTTAGAATCTTTCTTTTCGAATAAGTACTTGATAGCTGCGTGGTCCGTGGACCGTGTGTACTATCGTTTTTGTCCCAATTAAGTATGATCGGAACTTATCAAAAGCAAATACCACGGCAAGCATTTCTTTCTCCATTGTTGTGTAATTTTGCTGGGCTCCGTCCAATGTTTTGCTTGCATAATAAATAGCCCGGAAGAGTTTCTCACGACGTTGTCCCAACACAGCTCTGACCGCATAATCACTTGCATCACACATGATCTCAAAAGGTTGAGACCAATCTGGTACCACGAGGATAGGAGCACTCACTAATGCCTTCTTTAGAGTCTCAAATGCCTGCAAACACTCGTTAGAAAGAATGAAAGACGTATCTTTTTCTAATAATTTACTCAAAGGTTTAGTGGTTTTTGAAAAATCTTTTATGAATCTCCTATAAAAACCAGCATGACCAAGAAAACTCCTAATTACCTTTTCATTCTTCGGTGGGGGAAGTTTCTCAATGGCGATAATTTTCGCCCTATCAACCTCCAAACCAGCGGCGGACACTCTATGGCCTAGGACAATTCCTTCTTGCACCATAAAGTGGCATTTCTCCCAATTTAGCACGAGATTAGTATCTTCACACCGCTGCAAAACTAAAGTGAGATTATGCAAGCAATGATCAAATGAATTTCCAAACACCGAAAAATCATCCATGAATACTTCCATTATATTTTCGATCAAACCATGAAAGATAGCCATCATGCAACGTTGAAAAGTGGTTGGGGCATTACATAAACCAAACGGCATTCTACGATAAGCATAAATTCCATAAGGACATGTAAAAGCCGTTTTTTCTTGATCTTCCGGTGTTATGTATATTTGATTATACCCTGAATATCCATCAAGAAAACAGAAAAATTTATGTCCTGCCAATCTATCAAGCATTTGATCAATGAAGGGAAGGGGAAAATGGTCTTTGTGAGTAGCCGTATTCAAAGCCCTATAGTCTATACACACTCGCCATCCCGTAACTACCCTCATAGCAATTAATTCATCTTTCTCGTCTTTGGTTATAGTCATCCCTCCCTTTTTTGATACAACTTGCGTAGGACTCACTCACTCACTATCGGAAATTGGATATATCATCCCAGCATCTAATAGTTTGAGTACTTCCTTTTTCACCACTTCTTTCATTATGGGATTAAGTATTCGTTGATTTTGCACTTTAGGTTTAAAATTTTCTTCAAGCAAAATCCTATGCATGCATATGGAAGGGCTAATTCCCTTCAAATCTGAGATAGACCATCCTATAGCCAACTTATGTGCTCTCAATACACGAAGCAATTTATCTAGTTGAGTAGATGAAAGTGGAGAGGATACAATTACCGGATTGGTATTGTTATCATCTAGATATGCATACTTGAGGTGTTCTGGAAGGGCTTTAAGGTCCAAGCTTGGTTGAGATACATCCGATTGAGATGAAACGGACTAAAAATTTTGAACCGTGTCATTCGACATGGTCGAGTCGTCCGTAATCTTGATTTCCGCAATTACTTCATGTTCTTCTTTGTCAAAATCATGGGATTTATTGATTTGCGGCTCTTCTTATAGAGAATTCAATTCACAAACATAATCAAACAAGTCAGAATCGTCAAACTGCAAAATTGAATCACTAGAAAAACATGAGTTCGTAAGAGCAAACTCTAACGGATCCGAAGATAATGAGTGTAAGATTTTTTTCTTTCCATACGAGCTTATATGGTCAATAACATTGCAATATTTCATATCATCATGAAATTTCATAGCTTTAAATATAGAAAATAGAACATGCTCATCGTTAACACGTAGTGTTAATTCTCCCCTTTCAACATCAAATAGAGCCTTTCCCATTGCTAAGAACGGACGTCCAAGGATAAGTGGTAGGTCTTCATCTTCTTCCATGTCGAGAACGACAAAATCCGCTGGAAATATAAATTTGTCGACTTTTACGAGCATATCTTCAACAATCCCTTTGGGGTGTGTTATGGATCGATCCGCCAATTGTAGCATAACCGTTGCGGCTTTCATTTCTCCGACACCTAATTTCCTGAAAATAGATAAAGGCATAAGGTTAATCGAAGCACCTAAATCACACAAAGCTTTATCGAATGAAATGTTTCCAATGGTGCATGGAATGGTAAAGCTTCTGGGGTTCTTAAGCTTTTGAGGTAATTTGCGTTGGATAATAGTGCTACATTCTTCGGTTAGTTTAACCGTCTCATGCTCTTCCATCTTTCTTTTTCTTGACATCACATCCTTCAAGAATTTTGCATAGTTAGGCATTTGTTGCAAAGCGTCTGCAAAAGGAATATTGATATTAATTTTCTTGAAGATGTCTAAAAACTTTGCGAATTGTGCATCTAACTTTTTCTTTTTAAAACGTTGAGGAAAAGGGAGGGGAACGTTAGGAGTAGATTTAGGAGATATTTTAGGCTTCTCAGCCCCCTTGGATGTATCATGCTTCCCTTTTTCCTCTACAATTTCGATTTGATCCTCCTTGACTCCCTCTTTTTGTTGGACCATTGGCATCTTTGGCCCTTCATAATTCGTACCGCTTCTTAAGGTGATAGCTTGACAAGACTCTTTTGGATTCACTTCGGTATTACTCGGAAATTGTCCCCGGTGATGTTGACTCCCGACAACTTTAGCGAATTGTCCAATTTGAGTTTCGAGATTTTTCATTTGAGCTCCCATGGTGGTAGCTAATTGAGTGACATGGCCTTCGATATTGTCTAATTTTTCCTCATCTCGACTAAATCGGATTTTTGTCTCCATCATAAAGGTAGCTAGAATATTCTCGATATTTGACGTCGGCTTTGATTCTTCAATTATATCACCATTCGACACTTTGAATTCGGTCGGTGGTTGCAAGGCATTCTTTGGATTAGCATAGCTAAAATTTTCATGATTTCGGTTGGAGGGATGGTAGAAACCCGGTGGTGGATTATCCCGGAAATTGTTGTAATTCCGATTATTAATGTAATGTGCCTCCTCCAATGGGTCAGACGGTAGTAAACTTGAACTTCCTTGAGAAGCTATCTTCGAATCACCTCCTTTTGTTAGAGCTCCCAATTGAGTAGTTAACATCGTCATTTGCGCGGCTAGTGCCTTGATAGGATCCGAATTGGATATCTCAGCCACCTTTCTAATATTTGCTCTTTCCATCGGCCATTGATAGCTATTCGTAGCCATTTCTTCTATCAATCCATAAGCTTCTTCAGCGCTCCTTGCTAGCAATGCCCCTCCCGCGGAAGCATCAATAAAATTTCTTGTTTCTCCCATATTAAAAGAAACACATTTGTTGGTCTTCGGGGAAACCATGTTGAGGGCATCGCCTTAGTAGATCTTTGAAACGTTCCCAAGCTTCATATAACGGTTCGGAGTCCAGTTGATGAAATTGAGTAATCTCACTTTTTAGCTTCATTGTCTTGTTGGGTGGGAAAAATTTGAACAAAAATTTTTCGCTCAATTCTTCCTATGTCTTTATACTTCCGGGAGCTAAAGTTCCAAGCCAATTTCTTGCCTTCTCTCTCAAAGAGAATGGAAACAATCGTAAGCGTATTGCATCATCCGAGACTCCATTCATCTTGATAGTATCACATATTTGCATAAAATGAGTGAGATGGGCATGTGGATCCTCGACAGCAAATCCTCCAAATTGATTTTGTTGAACCATTGAAATTAAGGCGGGCTTTAACTCGAAATTTAGGGCGTTTATTGGAACATGAGTGATTCCTCCAAAGTTTCGGTCCAGTTTTGGTCGGAATCGATCCCGAATTGATTGAACCCTAGTTGTTGGATTTTTAATTCTTCCGCCCTCGTTGTCTTAGATTATTGCATTCTCGTTCGTGTTGTCCCTTCCCACGTTATCTCCCACTCTTAGTTTCCTTGAGGTATCACTTGTTCTTCGGGCAAATGCTTCTACTTTCAGGATGAACGTTTCTAAAGGCACTCGAGGTGAACGAGTGTTCATGCACTCCCTGAGTAAGATTTAAAATTGTACAACATGAGTTATATAACAAATATAATAAAATGTCTAAAGTAAGACTAGAAAAACTTATCGTAATATCAACACTAATAAAAATAAATTAGTCCCCAACAACGGCGCCAAAAACTAGTTCGCTATATTTTTAAACAATCCGCAAGTGTACGGAGTAAATGTAGAAAGCGGCGACCAAGGTCGTATTCTACAGAGACTAAATATTCGTATTGTATTGAGTACTAGATTATAATGTTCCCAGTTTTATCTAGACGATTGAAAGGTGAATGGATGGTTAATGAAATAAAATAAAATGATGCCAATAAAAGAAAATATCCGAATTAAAGAGAATTGCAAGAGTTTAGAAAGGTAGATTCCAAGGCTAGGTTTCTGTTGATTACTAAGTTTAGTCGGGATTGGTTCCAAAAAGTTCTAAGTGCATTTCCAAAATGATAACCACAATAATATTCTAAAGTCTCTCTCGAGGTGCATTAAAACGTAGATTAAACAACCTATAACAACGTCTCCGTCTATTATAAATTATATAACTCCAAAATGTTCATAAGATTAAAAATCATCATAGCTCATCACCGATTTCTCAATCTCGTAATTTACTACGTCAAATACTCGAAACCTATTAATGCCCTCTTCTCTCGAATTATGAGCAATTAAGTTAAACATGTAAAAACATTAATCAAGTGTTCTAACATGAATTAAAACCATATATTCGATAAATAAATCACACTAGATATAAATAATCATCAATCCCTAAAAAACAACATGAATCAACGTACTCCCAATAATGAAGGAAATCTTAATAATGAAGGAAATCTTAATAAATATTATGTTCATCATGTTCATGCTAAATAAAATAACAAAAATAACTAAAAGATAGAGAGAAGATAAAACTCGGATGGTGTCTTGAGTGGATGTAGGATCAAGCCTTCAAAATGTTCTTCAAGAGTTCTTCCTTTTCTTCCTCCAAGTTTCCTTCTTTTGGTAGATTTCTTTCTTAATCTTGTGTTTTTCTTCCCTCACCAACTCTCCAAATCTCTCCAAATCAAGATATGCTCCCAAGTCCAGCCGAAGATCCTTTTTATAAAGCTAAAATACCATTTTTCTTGTTCAAATCTTGCAAAAATGTCAAAAAGTGATTTTTCCACCAAAAAGTGACACGGCCCGTGTCAAATGACATGGCCCGTGTCATACTTCTCTAGAAACCGCATCTGCTTCTGGCGAAGAAACCCGACCGTGTTGTATCACACGGTCGAGCCAGTGACATGGTCGTGTCAAATGACACGGCCCGTGTCATACTCTTCCGGATTTGACAAAATCGCTTGGATATGAAACCCGAACGTGTCATTGTGGCACGG
The DNA here is from genome assembly GCA_033398695.1 of Orobanche coerulescens. NCBI lineage: Eukaryota > Viridiplantae > Streptophyta > Magnoliopsida > Lamiales > Orobanchaceae > Orobanche > Orobanche coerulescens. Next base: position 14,115,606 of record CM065815.1, on the reverse strand, counting down.
CCAAGCTAGTGACACGGCCCGTGTCAAATGACACGGCCGAGCCCGTGTTAGTCTTTTTTGACTCTGTTTTTCCTCCATTTTAGGCTCGATCTCTCGTTTCCGCATTGCTTGATATGTATTGGGGTTTGAGACATCGTTATTGCTTGATTAATGTCCATAAAGTACCTATAAAATCAATAAAATGTACCCAAGCGTGATCGAGTCTAATAAACACAATATGAGCACAAACGACACAATTCTACACATTTTAGGATCTTAAAATCCAGAAAATCTTTGCAAAAATATGTCTAAAAATGAGTGCTATCAGATTGGCACACAAGCAACCAGAGCTGGATTCTATCTATTGTCTCAGCATTTTCTTCATCTTACGGTATGTTATGCTATCTCCAACCTTGAATTCGTATTCTTAAGGATGTTATGATCATGCTACCAAGGATATTAAGTTCCATAGATGATTTACTCTACCAAACATCACGTTTAGGAAGTTGGGATGATTATGCTTAAGTTACATTTGTTGAGAACATTATAGTTGGAACCTTGTTACGACAAACAATAAGAGCAGGGTTATGAGTTAGATAATCCATATTAAATGGTGTTGCCATATTGATCGTAGACTTGGAGTTGATATCACTTTTGCTAAACGTACTTAAGAAAGAATCATCGAAGGTTGTATCCTTTCTTATAAGTTGGTTTCGTTAGTTCATCTTTAGGATAAAGTTTGAATGTAATGATGATATTGGAAACAAGCGAATCAACCTTAGATCACCGGAACATCACATGAGAATTGTAATCGAGATTGAATATAGTGTTGTGATGATATACGTATCCTTGACTTCGAAGATGTTTTAATCCGTAAGATCATTCATAATTGTATGAGCATGATATGTATGAGAATAATGTACGTTAATGACTGAGAATTTCGTACGCTTCATCCCAAATCGAGACAGTCATCTGCTCAGTGAGAAACTGTCATATGTGTGTTTAGCGTACGCTAGGCCCTGTAACTTACGTACGCTAACGGGCAGAATTAACGTACGCTATGTTTGGTACGTAACGTACGTTATATCATCAGACGTGTTAGTTAACTAATCAGAGAAGATACTACCAATGCATGATTAGCGTACGCTAGACTTCGTAGTTTACGTACGTTAACGTGCAGGCTTAACGTACGTTACGCAGACCAGGCAGGATACGTTTTGTGAACTTTCAGCCGTAGTGTGGATTGTTATATGTTCGTACGTTAGTTATTCGACGTGTGATGGACTCTATATTATTTCTTTTGTTTAAAGGTTCGAGTTTTTCAACGTGATTAATCGAAGGGACGACTTTCGAGTGTTTTGATATTCGTGGAAGTATTATTCTTGTCATCAAATCGAGGCAAGTACTTTAATTATTTTGCGCATTGATGTTATACATATTGTCGTGCATATATGTTGTTGTTGTATGTCTACCTCGTGTTGGTCCGACGGGATCATCGGGGGATCTATGCTAGCGTGCGCTGGATCATCAGACGAGTTTTTCCACCTCGGGTTGGTTTGACGGAATCATCGGGGGATCTAGGCATTTGTAATACCCACGATTTTCATTCCGGTTATTTTGGATTTTTTTTTCGGATATTTCCCGGTTGTCGAGTTCCGGTATTATTTTCTCGACAACTGATTTTGGCGTCTAAGACCGTAGGTGATGATTTGTTATCCGTTGTTTTCATTTCGGACCGATGATGTTGTCCCCGAGTATTTTGTCGTGTTCGTTCCGTGCGATTTCGGAAAATCGAGTCGTCGAATCATGGTGGTCGGACACTGGCCGGACGGTTGGGGACGGTGGCCGGACGGCTGCAGGCACTGGCCGGACGAGTGCAGGCACTGGCCGGGCGGTTGCGACAGGAACCGGCGTAGCGCACGCTACGGCCGGAAAGTAGCGCACGCTACGGCCAGGAGGCAGCGCACGCTATGGCCGGTTGGCTGCGCGCGCTAGTCGACCGAGGCAGTAAGGGCAGAAAGGTTCTGGACTGGGGAGATCGGCAGGTAGCGCACGCTACTGCCGGACATCAAGACGCGCTATGGCCGGCCGCAGAGCGCACGCCACGGCCAAGGCAAGACGCTACCTGGCCGAGCCTGGAAGTCTCTGGAATATGGCTGGGCCGACAGCGCACGTGTTCAGCGCATGATGGCGGGCCCGGCCGAACATTCTCGACCATGACCGCCCGCTAGCGCACGCTAGCTCGGCAGTCTAGCGCACGCTAGCTCGGCAGTCTAGCGCACGCTAGACTGCACCAGTATAAATATTACCGAGCAGTCCTGTTTGCACTCATTTTTCATTTTCTCCCTTTCTCTTCCGCGGCTGGGTTCTTGGAGGTGAGAGAAGGCATGTTATTATACAACTAATCCATGAAGTTTTGGAGCTCATATCATCGATTAATCACTCCATAACATCCTTCAATCCACCGAATCAAGGTTAGTTTTCCTAAAATCCTAGTTTTGGGAAAATTGGGGGTTTTGGTTGTTTTCGCCCGTTTGATCCGTGATAACTTATAATTATGATGGATTGATGATTATTAAGTCATATTATACCAATTTCCTTGTTGATCCATGGTTCGATTGTTAAAGATTCTTCGTTTTGTTGAGTTCCTAATCGGTGCCTTGAAGGTGTCCGGTGAAAATCCTTAGAGGGGGGGGGGGGGTTTGGGCGTTCTACGATTATTCTTCCTCGTACGATCGTTGATTATTGACGGTATTATGTTAGGGTCAGGTTCCTTGCGAAGAACTTGAGTCGGAACCCTTCCGTTCGCGGTTTTCTGATCGGTAGTGTTACCGTCGTTTTCGCCAGAGAGTTGGGGACGTTCGAGGTTTTCCGGTTGAGCCATGTTCGTCGGAGTGTCCGGCATCGACTATCGAGGCAAGTATCTTGCCCATACATTACGTGTTTTGTGAATGTGATGGTTGAAAGTTGACGATACGTGCTAAACGAATTGTTTACAACCATTTTTCTAAAGAATCGGTATATTTACAATTATGGTTTTCTTAAAGGATGAATCTTGTGTTCGAGACTTAATGTGATTATTTGACTATGTGTGTTAGTGTTGAGTATAGGAACTCCCTACCTTCGGATGATGTCGTTATGTGTGAATATGTCGTCGGTAATTGGTGGTTAAATCCTTTTGTTATGAATTGTGCGTGGAATCATGTGGTTATCGGTAGATACATGAGTTGTGTGATACGGGTTGTGTCGTTCGGTGTTGTTGAGATAAATGTGTTTCTTTGTGGATAGTATTAATTCTGGGTCGTGAGTATATGTTAGAATAATATGGCCATTTTAGCAAAATACCTCGACTATATATATTGTAATTGACTCTTGAGGATTGTGGTTTTGGAAATGTGAATTGATGAGAGTTGAAAGGTTTTTCTCGGGTACTCTCACTCGGGGATTGACTCGACGGGGTCACACGGGGACCTGGTGGCTTAGCGGCTGGACCGGGTCGCGAGAGTTACTTCGAGTGGGCATTCTCACCTGGGGATTGCTCGACGGGGCACACAGGGACTTGGTGGCCTTACGGCGGGACCGGAGGGCTGGACCGGGTCGCGAGAATTGCCAGAGTGTTTGTACTGTTGATTAATTGTGATATGTCCGGAGTATCACAATGCTTGTTGCTCGGAGTCGAGAGACGTTATATATCGAGTCTTGGTGTTTGGCTAAAATGGCATAAAAATAATATGTTGTGTGTAACGTGTCGTTGGAAGTGAATTGAAGTGAATGAACGGGTCGTGGACCCTGTATTGATGATCGAAATGGTTGGGTCGTGGACCCTGTGTTTTGTGACTGGAATAAGTTGGGTTGTGAACCCCGTGTTTTGTTAATCGGATTTGCATTTTTGGAAAATGAATATTGGGGCGGTGACCCTAAGTGGCTTTTGAAGAATTAAGAACTTTACTATCGCAAATGTTTTCAAAAACTCCCGAGATTTGAAAATGTTTTCAAAGTGCTTTCTTGTTTTGGTTTCTACTTTCAAGACTTGAACTACTTTAATTATCAAATAGCTCGGGAAGTCTTTTGTTGTATTCTCAGAATGTGTTTTGTATTGCTCGTATTTGCACTTTATACTTGTACTAGCAAAATAGTGGAGTTTTGCTAACCCCCGAGTATTCGGGGGTGGATGTCTGTTTTTGCATCCAGGTGCATGCAGGTTTGGGAGCAAAACACAGGATCGGCGCGAAGGATGATGGAAGGCGAACGATACTAATCATACGAAAGCCAGTGTTGGATACAGTCAGTCCGAGTTTGTGTATGGTCTTTCTTCTGTCGTACTTTTGGTTTGTGAGTATATTTTACCCTTATGCAGTGCAGTCGAGATGGAAATGTGTATTTTTGACTTGTATGTTAGTGACGAAAGACCAAGTTGGTCTACGGATTTGGTATTTTATCATTTCGGTATGTAATTTATTGTGTAGTTTTGATGACTAGCCTGGTGGATCCTCACGGAGAGGGTCTGCGGCGTGTAATATTCCCGGTTTGATTCTGGGGGTGTTACATTTATGGTATCAGAGCTTAGGTTGCGGAAACCTAGGCCGTCGGGTCCAGTCGGGTATTGTCGTGTCTTGTTACGCCGGTTGTATGCACTTTAAGTCGTGTCGCGACGCGTCGTCTTTGATGTCGGCCGTGATTAGTATCGAGGTGCAGCCATCATCTTCGTGCGACCTGTGGATGTAAGTCTCCCTACTATATTGTGCCTTGTGATATACGAGCTTGTATGATTTTTTGTTATGATGTGGAGTTAAAGGTGATTTGTGAGTATGTGGCCTATGTTGTTTCATTTTCGTATGATGACCTCAAGGTCAAAATTTTTAGAGAAATCCAACTACCGATATTTTATTTTCATTTGATATTATAAGTTTTCAAAACACGATTTTTGAATCCAAGTGAATTTTACAAAACGTAGACAAGACGTGACTCTCGTTTTCAACCTATCGGTTTTATGGCTGTTAGTCGAGAAATACGTGATGATGTTCTTGTTGTTCGGGCAGTGATGCCAGTTTTAGATTTAAACAGTGATGTGAATGCTAAGTCGTTCGGTATGAGTTAAGATAGCTCTCTTTATTAATAGACGGGATTTCGATCCTGGATGACAGTTGTCCTTTGATGGTTGCTCACGAAGTGTTGTAAGCTTGTGAATCGATGGCATTTAGATTCGTATGCTGTCGTTGTTCATTTGTAACTATCGGTTCTAATAATGTCGTATATATATTCGCAATCACGTGCTGAATTTGAGCTGTTAGCACACGCTAAGTACAAGGCTAGCGCGCGCTAATGTAGCATGAATAGCGCACGCTAAATAATTGTTGTAGCGTACGTTAGTTAGCTGGGACAGAGGATGTGGAATCGCATTTTTTGCCGTTAGGCCTAACTTTCTGCGATCGATTAAATGCGGATCGTATCCTATGTGCGTTGTCTAATGATGACAACCGTTTTGTGTGAACGTGTGTTGTGACTTTTCATTCGCACTCAGTGATAATTGATTTTGTTCGGTGAGTCGATAAATTATGTCTGTTTTGTGTGTGTGTTCAAAATGTTTTCCTAAAACTTTCATAAGTTTGTGCAAGTTGCGGGAATCAATTTTTGAAATTAATTTGACGTTGCGATTAAGCCGGCTGCTTTGTATGAACTTTGGAAATTGTTTGAAATTGCGAGCCGGCCTAGGATTCTCAAATAAAACCTCGACGGTATTGAAAGAGTTGTTTTAAAATACCTTGAACATTTTGTAAAATGTTACCGTCGTTGATTCTTGTGTAGTGTTGGGAGAATTTTCAGAAATGACTTTAATGTACTATTGTATTTTCGAATAATTCGAGTACATGATTTTCAAAAATCTTTCACATCATAAAATATTTTTTTTTTCAAAAAACCAATACGATTTCTTTTCAAAATATATAGTGAAAGATGAAAAATCTCACTCGATGTAAAGTTCAAACTCGGATTTGGAAATGTTAGAGTATGTAGGAATGGTTTGATGATCTTGCATGGTTAACTTGTTGGTTGTTAACGGTGATGGTGATGAGTAAAGGCATGACGATTTTGATAACGCCGGTTACAAGGAATTATTATTTTGGCAAATGATTTCAAATGAGGCGGTTAGAGTATGTTGATTACAAGTTTTGATGAAATAACCCGAGGTACCAAAAGTACTTTTAAAGTTTATTTTGAATAACATACAAATCCAATGATTTTCAAAAGATTTTCTTTAAAGGGATACCTCGTGGATTTTCTTTGCGAGTTGTTATTGGTTACCTTATGTGATATGTCATGCTAAGTTGGTACTTTAGCATATTTGTTTTTGCGAAGTGGTGCAATCGTATTGAGTGAGAATCCGCTTAGTATGCCGAGGGACAGCGGACGCGACCGTGACCGCGGCACAGTTGGTTATGGAGACTAGATGCGGGACCAAGAGGGTATGGCCGGGAAGGTTGATATTCAAACACTTCGTTTCGTTGTTTAGGTTTTGGGGATGAAACCACTTTTAAAGGTGATATGATGTAATGCCCGCATTTTTCTTCTTCTTCTCGTTTCTGTTTTGTTCGACCGTATTGAGGCGATTGTGTTTGTTAATGCTTCTGACCTTGCGTTGTTTCTCTCATTTTTCATTCGAGCGAGTTCTGATATTGTTCCAAATTGATGTACATATCGTTGTGATCTTTCCAAGTTCGGATCGATTTCTTGTGAACCGTGTTCGAAACTAACACCTCGTGCTTCCTACAAGTTATTGATGTCTTGAATTGAGGTATGTACTTCAAAGGTTATCGTTGTTGTTCGATCATTGCTATTCATTCGTCGTTGTCCAATCATTATCGTTTGACCTCGAAATCGTGATTATTGTACATCTGGGCCATTTTGCGATTTTCATAAGTGTTGGGAAATTGTCTTCGTATTTGATCTTCCAAATCTGTGAGTTATTGGAATTTCATACCTTTCAGCGTTGGGATCGTGACTTGATTTTTGTATTGCTCGGTTTTATCAACCGCAACGATTCATGCTCGTTGCTTTTCGTAAGCATTCTTGCGTATTGAATCGGATCGTAGTGGCTTTATACTGCATGGAGTTCGGGTGTGTTGTCGAGAGTCGCCCTGCTTTTGTTTTAAGTTTCGGGACGAAACTTATTTTTAGGGGGGTAGAATGTAATACCCACGATTTTCGTTCCGGTTATTTTGGAATTTTTTTCGGATATTTCCCGGTTGTCGAGTTCCGGTATTATTTTCTCGACAACTGATTTTGGCGTCTAAGACCGTAGGTGATGATTTGTTATCCGTTGTTTTCATTTCGGACCGATGATGTTGTCCCCGAGTATTTTGTCGTGTTCGTTCCGTGCGATTTCGGAAAATCGAGTCGTCGAATCATGGTGGTCGGACACTGGCCGGACGGTTGGGGACGGTGGCCGGACGGATGCAGGCACTGGCCGGACGAGTGCAGGCACTGGCCGGGCGGTTGCGACAGGAACCGGCGTAGCGCACGCTACGGCCGGAAAGTAGCGCACGCTACGGCCAGGAGGCAGCGCACGCTATGGCCGGTTGGCTGCGCGCGCTAGTCGACCGAGGCAGTAAGGGCAGAAAGGTTACGGGTAGGAGATCGGCGAGTAGCGCACGCTCTTGCCGGGACATGCGCCTGCGCATGGCCCGTGGCGCACGCTACGGCTGAAAGTGCGCACACTACCTGGCCGAGCCAGGAAGTCTCTGGAATATGGCTGGGCCGACAGCGCACGTGTTCAGCGCATGATGGCGGGCCCGGCCGAACATTCTCGACCATGACCGCCCGCTAGCGCACGCTAGCTCGGCAGTCTAGCGCACGCTAGACTGCACCAGTATAAATATTACCGAGCAGTCGTGTTTGCACTCATTTTTCATTTTCTCCCTTTCTCTTCCGCGGCTGGGTTCTTGGAGGTGAGAGAAGGCATGTTATTATACAACTAATCCACGAAGTTTTGGAGCTCATATCATCGATTAATCACTCCATAACATCCTTTAATCCAGCGAATCAAGGTTAGTTTTCCTAAAATCCTAGTTTTGGCAAAATTGGGGGTTTTGGTTGTTTTCGCCCGTTTGATCCGTGATAACTTATAATTGTGATGGATTGATGATTATTAAGTCATATTATACCAATTTCCTTGTTGATCCATGGTTCGATTGTTAAAGATTCTTCGTTTTGTTGAGTTCCTAATCGGTGCCTTGAAGGTGTCCGGTGAAAATCCTTAGGGGGGGGTTTTGGGCGTTCTACGATTATTCTTCCTCGTACGATCGTTGATTATTGACGGTATTATGTTAGGGTCAGGTTCCTTGCGAAGAACTTGAGTCGGAACCCTTCCGTTCGCGGTTTCGATCGATGAGTATTCGTCGTTTTCGCCGGAGAGTTGGGGACGTTCGAGGTTTTCCGGTTGAGCCATGTTCGTCGGAGTGTCCGGCATCGACTATCGAGGCAAGTATCTTGCCCATACATTATGTGTTTTGTGAATATGATGGTTGAAAGTTGACGATACGTGCTAAACGAATTGTTTACAACCATTTTTCTAAAGAATCGGTATATTTACAATTATGGTTTTCTTAAAGGATGAATCTTGTGTTCGAGACTTAATGTGATTATTTGACTATGTGTGTTAGTGTTGAGTATAGGAACTCCCTACGTTCGGATGATGTCGTTATGTGTGAATATGTCGTCGGTAATTGGTGGTTAAATCCTTTTGTTATGAATTGTGCGTGGAATCATGTGGTTATCGGTAGATACATGAGTTGTGTGATACGGGTTGTGTCGTTCGGTGTTGTTGAGATAAATGTGTTTCTTTGTGGATAGTATTAATGCAGGTCGTGAGTATATGTTAGAATAATATGGCCATTTTAGCAAAATACCTCGACTATATATATTGTAATTGACTCTTGAGGATTGTGGTTTTGGAAATGTGAATTGATGAGAGTTGAAAGGTTTTCTCGGGTACTCTCACTCGGGGATTGACTCGACGGGGTCACACGGGGACACAGGTGGCTTAGCGGTGGGACCGGGTCGCGAGAGTTACCAGTGGGCATTCTCACACAGGGATTGCTCGGCCAGGGCACACAGGGACTTGGTGGCCTTACGAGGCGGGACCGGAGAGGCTGGGCCGGTCGCGAGAATTGCGAGTGTTTATCTTGTTGATTAATTGTGATATGTCGGAGTATCACAATGCTTGTTGCTCGGAGTCGAGAGACATTATATATCGAGTCTTGGTGTTTGGCTAAAATGGCATAAAAATAATATGTTGTGTGTAACGTGTCGTTGGAAGTGAATTGAAGTGAATGAGCGTCGTGGACCTGTATTGATGATCGAAATGGTTGGGTCGTGGACCTGTGTTTTGTATCGGAATAAGTTGGGTTGTGAACCCCGTGTTTTGTTAATCGGATTTGCATTTTTGGAAAATGAATATTGGGGCGGTGACCCTAAGTGGCTTTTGAAGAATTAAGAACTTTACTATCGCAAATGTTTTCAAAAACTCCCGAGATTTGAAAATGTTTTCAAAGTGCTTTCTTGTTTTGGTTTCTACTTTCAAGACTTGAACTACTTTAATTATCAAATAGCTCGGGAAGTCTTTTGTTGTATTCTCAGAATGTGTTTTGTATGGCTCGTATTTGCACTTTATACTTGTACTAGCAAAACAGTGGAGTTTTGCTAACCCCCGAGTATTCGGGGGTGGATGTCTGTTTTTGCATCCAGGTGCATGCAGGTTTGGGAGCAAAACACAGGATCGGCGCGAATGATGATGGAAGGCGAATGATACTAATCATACGAAGGCCAGTGTTGGATACAGTCAGTCCGAGTTTGTGTATGGTCTTTCTTCTGTCGTACTTTTGGTTTGTGAGTGTATTTTACCCTTGTACGGGTACGAGTCGAGATGGAAATGTGTATTTTTGACTTGTATGTTAGTGACGAAAGACCAAGTTGGTCTACGGATTTGGTATTTTATCATTTCGGTATGTAATTTATTGTGTAGTTTTGATGACTAGCCTGGTGGATCCTCACGGAGAGGGTCTGCGGCGTGTAATATTCCCGGTTTGATTCTGGGGGTGTTACAGCATTGAACGCTGGATCATCGGAATTGCCATGTGTATGTTGTGATATCATGTTGTGATTATCATTTGTGTATGTTATTTATGAGTTTCTCGTAGGAGGAGACTCTTTGGTATTTTGTCATTTATATTATTATTATTATTCGTGAGATGTTGAATAATATGTTGTGGTACTTGTACTAACATCGTTGTGCTAACCCCTTCGGGGATGAACATTTGTTTATGTTCAGGATCCAAGAGAGCAGGAAAACAACCATTGGAGTTGCATGACGACGAGGGTGCAGAGTGATGTTCCGGTCGGGTTCAATTGTTTGTTGTTTGTGTTGTTTTTAATAAGTACTCGAGTACGTCGTCGTTTGTGATGTTGGATTTGGTGATGTATTAATATTCTTCATTCGGATGTTCATATTTTCTGTATTGGCCCAGAACTGTGTATTTTATTTCAGTTACTTTCATATGTTGGTATCTGTTATTGTCTTTTCATTTCTTCAACCTTATAAATTCTTATGTAAAGGATTTACGGCGCTGTAATATTCCTGAATATATCGGGGGTGTTACACATGAAGATGCCCTCTACCTTAAACCCGATTTCGATATAAAAGACCTGGGAGGACTCGATTCTGCTTGGGCTTAGAGATGGAACATCAAGATGATGTTATACTCATTCATCAATCTGCCTATGTCCATAAGATGCTCATGTAGTTTAGTATGGACAAGGCACATCATCTTGATACCCCATGGTTGGTTGAAGTCTGGAAATAAAAAGGATCTATTTCGTCATAAAGAGGAGGATGAATAGGTCCTTGGAGCAGAAACACCGCACCTTAGCGCAATTGGTGCGTTGTTGTATCTGGCTCAATGTACTCGTCCCAATATTGCATTCTCTGTAAATTTGTTAGCAAGATTCATATCCGCTCCCATGATAAGGCATCGGAATAGACTAAAACACATCTTTCAATACTTGAAAGGCTCCAGTGATCTTGGATTGTTCTTTCCCTACATAAGAGAGAACGATATTCCGAAAGGAATTGTTGAGGTTAAAAGGATGCATACCAATCATCGATCTTCTTCTAATATTGCACCCAAGCATGGCAGCTCGATTGCCAGAAGTGCTAATGCTAGCAAGCTTGTCCCCTATGCAGAGAATCCCTGATTCCGGTTATCTCTCTGACCTGCGTAAAAGACGTTCCCAAATGATAGGTGGTAATTTTACCACATTTTTCTAGGATTTTATACTAGGTTTTAATCTCGTTTCGTGATTAATGTGCTCGTATTTGGCTTAATTATGATTAGTCGAGCCGTATTACGCGTTTGGGTTGGTTTTAGTGTGTTTGCAGGTTTTTAGAGCCAAAAGGACCCAAAACGAGACAAAGGACCGAGAGTCGAGTCAAACGGACGGAAGAAACGGATTTTTGCAAAAGTCAGACCACCTATCGGGCCAGCCTATCGGCCGATAGGTGCGTCCGACAGGTGTTCCGAGCCCTATCGAGTGAAGTCGACCGACAGACCAACTATCGGGCGGCTATCGGCGATAGGTGCGTCCGATAGTCTGCTCCGCGGGTTCTCGTGTTTTGACGGATTGTGACTCTTTTGGATAGATTTTGTTTCCTAGATTAGTTCCAATCGGGAATTTAACTCCCATAGGCTATATACACCTCCTTCTAGACCTAGTTTATCATCTTTTATCATCTTTTATCATCTTTTATCATCTTTAGAACACTTTTACGTTTTTTTTGCAATTTTAATTCCTTTGATACAAGAACTTTTTGCAAAGGAGCAATTATTATTGTTTTTCTACTTTTCGGAGATTGAAGACTCAGAGTTCATCCGGACGGGTTGTAATCTCTCTTTTCATATTAATAATATGTATTCTCCATCTATTTCTTGTTTAATTTCAATTATGTCTAGCTAAATCCATTGATTGATTCTAGGGTTAGTAACTTTAATTGATGTTCACATGATGTTCCTTTGATTACCTTTTTACCTTTCATCCTAGGCTTGTGATTAAGATGTGTTAAATCTCATGCTAGATTAAAGGGCCCTTAATCGATGCATGTTAGCTAATTAATTTTGCCCGGAAGGATTAATTAATTAGTGGAAATACTTGATGCACAATATGATTTGATCTTAAGACTTGAGTGGAGTAAGATCAATCATATATAAATAAGTTGGCGCTTTTTAAGTGATTTAAATTCTTTGAGCCTTGCGGGAAAAGGGTTTAAATTAACTATCTTTCTAGGTTGCCTTCATCGGAATTCTAGATCGGCTGAGTGATTATTTCTAGGATTGAATTAAAATTTTGGGAAAAGGAATCAAGTGAATGGATTGTGTGAACTCAATTAGATGATACTACCCTAGGATCAATTAGCTTTCAACTTGTGATTTTATCTTGTTAATTTGCTTTATTTGCTTGATTTAGATAATTCACTTTATTTTGCTCTCTTTGCATAATACTTGGAATTCTTATCTTATTGTTCTAGATTTTTTATTTTTAGGATTAATTGTTATTTAATTTTTATTTTTCGATTTTTGAAGTTAGATAATTAGAAACACACCAAAATTTCAGATTCCTAAATAGCAGTCAAATTTTGAGTAGAGTTACTTCCTTTATTTTCGACATATCAATTCCCTTGGGTTCGACACCTTGGAAATACTTCGAGGTTTTACAAATTTTAAAATTGATCGGATTTGAAAACCATACTACGCGAATTTCAGCGATCAATTTTTGGCGCCGTTGCCGGGGAATTGATAGAAAACTTAAAGGGATAATTCGAAAAAGAAGAGATTGTTACTTTAGGTTGTATACTATTATTATTAATATTCGATCTCGTTTCCTCACATCTTGTTTTCTCTTCCTTGTAGGCGGTGCATGATCACAAGATCCCAAGGAAAGGACTTATTTCCGTTGGATCCGGAAATCGAGAAGTCTTTGAGGAGGAAGAAGCAAGAAGCGAGAACCGAGACTATTTCTATACCTATCGTTGATACCATGGCCGGCATTGTTGACCCACCACGAGAACTCGCTCGTCCCGAGAAGATCCCTTTGAATGCCCGCTTTCGACCGAAGCTGGACGATTATCAAGAAGGAGGTTGGGGGATGATTGATGCCAACAACTTCGAGCTTAAGCCGTCCCTCATCGCTACGGTGAAGTCTCAAACATACGGAGGAGGAGTTAATGAAGATCCAAACGCTCATCTTGAGTCATTTTTGGACATATGTGCCACCATCAAGCAAAACGGAGTGCCTCCGGATGTCATTAAGCTCCGCCTATTCCGGTTCTCCTTAGAAGACGATGCGCTAGATTGGTACAAGAGCCTAGATCGGAAGGAAATTGGTACTTGGAGAGAGATGATTCGGTTGTTCTTAGCACAGTTCTATCCTCCCTCGAAGGTGCAAAAACAAATCAACGATATCTTGCAATTCGAGCAATATGAGGATGAATACTTATACGAGGCATGGATCCGATTTAAGAAGCTACTTCGCAAATGCCCACAGCATGGAATTGACAAGGAGGAAATCTACATTCGGTTTTATCTGGGTTTGACGAGGAAGGCTAGAAGAGAGTTGGACTATTCCTCGAAAAGGGGATTTCTTGCCAACGATTATGAAGAGGCCAGGAATCTCATCGAGCTAGCGGTCAACAATGATTACGAGGAGGTGACCGATAGGAAGATGACGAGAAGAAAGGTCTCATCCGGTGACGAGGACGCCTACGGTGATTTGAAGGCGAAATTTGAAAGACAACAAAAAGAGCTTGAGATGCTAAGAAAGAAGACTTTGGGAGTCAATGCAGTTTTTGAAGAGCTAAACGAGCCTATTGCAATTGAGGAGGATGTAAATTACGTGCAAGGAGGAAACTTCTGGCAAGGGGGAAATAGGGGGAACTATTATCCGAACAATCGAAACCACCCTAATTTCTCCTATGCCAACCCGAACAATGCTCTTCAGCCACCAGGATTTAACGTGAAAAACGGGTTATTCAAGAGCCGATTGCTAAGACAGATGGAAGAGATGTTGGAACGGTTAGAGGCGAGTCATAAAGATTTTATTTATAAAGCGAGACAAGAGGTTCGGGGCTCTCGAGCATAGTGTGACATCTATTGGAAACTCGGTGATAGCCTTGACAAAGCGGATGTCGATGGTGGAGACCCAAATGGGTCAAATGGCGAACGCCCAAGCCGGAATTCATAAGCGGGCCATTTTCGAAGCGATGCGAGACCAACCCGAAGACGCAACAATGCAACGCAATCGAGCTTCGGAGTGGGACAAGGTACGATAATCATGGGGCTGAAGTTGAGGAATGCAAACGAGGATGTACTAGAAACGGAGCCGAGAACGAGAAGGCGGATGAAGCGGCGAGCTATCGGCCAAGACTATCGGCCGATAGCCCACCCGATACCTGACGAATACGAAATTGAGCCTATCGACCCCCCTATCGGTCGAAAGGCTCCATTAGGTTCGAATGTGAAGGATTTTGAGGTAAAATCTCCATTTCCACAGGGATTGGCCAAGTCGAGATATGATGAAAAGCTTCAACGGTTTATCGACATGTTTCAAAAGGTGAATATCAACATTCCACTTCTAGACGCTTTGAGAGACATGCCGGGGTACGTTAAATTCTTGAAAGACGCTGTGGCAAGCAAGAGGAAGTTGGCGAAGTTTGAAACAATAAATTTGACAGAGGAGTGTAGCGCTATCATTCAAAACAAGCTCCCGCTCAAGCAGAAGGATCCGGGACGTTTTACTTTGACATGTATGATTGGCGACCAAATGTTCCGTAATGTGTTGTGTGATCTCGGGGCAAGCATCAATCTTATGCCTCTATCTATCTTTAAGAGGTTGAAGATTGGGGAGATGAAGCTGACTACCATTTCTCTACTCATGGCGGACCGGTCGATCTCTTATCCGAGGGGAGTTGTGGAGGATGTGTTCGTTAGAGTCCAACACTTAGTCTTCCCGGCCGATTTCGTAGTTCTTGATATGCCCGAGGACGAGAATCAACCATTGATCTTTGGGAGACCCTTTCTAGCGACGGGGAGAGCACTTATCGACGTCTAAGAGGGTGATCTTACCTTCCGGGTTAATGATCAAAATCTGAAAATTTCCATCTATGACGCGATGAAGAAGCCCGAGGATGCGCCCGAGGAATGTTATGCAATTGAGTCTATTATGCCGCCCCCGACCGACTTGTTGGAGCATTGCATTTCACAATCCATTTACTCACATTCCGATGTTGAAGAAATTTCCGATGATTTGCCAAAGTATGTTCGAATGTTGGAGGCGAACGAGTTTCGATCTAATGAGAGGGACGTATACTATCTTGATGTCAACAAACCCGTTCAAGGGGGAGTTGTCGCTGAGGACCGATCGATCGAGGTGCCGAAGTTAGAACTTAAGCCGTTGCCGGATCACTTACAATATTGCTTCTTGGGCGAGAACGAGTCCTATCCCTTGATAGTTTCTTCTTCTCTCGGACCTACTAACTTGGAAAAGCTATTACGGGTGCTGCGAAAACACAAAGGGGCGATTGGATGGACGATTTCGGACATTAAGGGAATAAGCCCTTCTATTTGTATGCACCGGATTTTGCTAGAAGACGATCATAAGCCGAGGGTGCAACCGCAACGAAGATTAAATCCGGCAATGCAAGAGGTTGTGAGAAAAGAGGTGCTCAAATTGTTAGATGCCGGGATGACATATGCGATTTCCGATAGTGAGTGGGTGAGTCCTACTCAAGTCGTCTCTAAGAAAGGGGGTATGACCGTGATCAAGGACGAGAAAGATGAATTAATCGCGACAAGGCTAGTCACGGGATGGAGAGTTTGTATCGACTACCGGCTACTTAATGCGGCGACGAGGAAGGATCATTTTCCACTTCCATTTATTGATCAAATGCTAGATCGTTTGGCCGGACACGAGTATTATTGCTTTTTGGACGGGTATTGGGTACAATCAAATTGCTATCGCCGGAAGACCAACACAAGACCGCTTTCACGTGCCCTTATGGGGTATTAAACTAGGAGGATGTCGTTTGGCTTGTGCAACGCACCGCAACTTTTCAAAGGTGCATGATGGCCATCTTTCACGGATTAGTCGAGAACTTAATGGAGGTCTTTATGGATGATTTTTGATTTTTGGTTCATCTTTCGACCATTGCTTGAAAAATTTATCTTTGGTACTTGCCCGGTGTGAGGAGACGAACCTTGTTCTAAATTGGGAGAAATGTCACTTCATGGTGCAAGAGGGAGTAGTGCTGGGGCATAAAGTATCTTCGGAAGGATTGGAGGTGATCGAGCGAAGGTGGTTGCTATCGAGAAATTACCGCCTCCAACCAATGTTAAATCGATCTGAAGCTTCCTAGGCCATGCGGGGTTCTATAGACGGTTCATTAAGGATTTCTCAAAAATCACGAAGCCGTTATGTTCCTTGCTCGAGAAAGACGTGAAATTTGAGTTTGATGATGATTGCTTGAGGGCGTTTGAGAGATTGAAACGAGCCTTAATTTCGACGCCGGTCTTGATCACTCCGGATTGGGGTGCACCATTCGAGTTGATGTGCGACGCGGCGATGGGCGTTGGAGCCGTTTTGGGTCAAAAACGGGATAAGCCTTTCCGGGTAATTTATTATGCGAGTAAGACGATGGATTCGGCCCAAATGAACTACACCACGACGGAAAAAGAGTTGCTCGTTGTGGTCTATGCATTCGACAAATTCCGACCTTACCTAGTGGGCACTCACACTATTGTTCATACCGATCACGCGCGATTCGCTATCTATTTGCCAAGAAGGATTGAAGCCGAGATTAGTGAGATGGATACTCCTTCTACAAGAGTTCGACATGGAGATCCGGGATAGGAAGGGTGCGAGAATGTTGTTGCCGATCACCTTTCCGTCTCGAGAAGCCGATTGAGGAGAAGATTCGAGGGTCGAAATAAAGGAGAACTTTCCGGACGAGCATATCCTAGCCTTGGCCGACGATACACCATGGTACGCGGACTATGTTAATTTCCTTGCTATCAAGCATGTTCCAACGGGTCTTTCTTCTCATCAAAGAAAGAAATTCTTCCATGACGTTAAATTCTACTATTGGGAAGACCCTATTCTTTATCGGAGGTGCGTGGACGGGATTATTCGCATGTGTGTTCGACAAAGCGAATGGCAAAGGATAATTGAAGAATGCCATAGTGCACCGAGTGGGGGTCATTTTGCTGCGAATCGAACGGCCATGAAGGTGTACCAGTGTGGCTTCTATTGGCCTTCTATTCATAAAGATTGCCAAGCTTTTGTGAAACATTGCGATAGATGCCAACGATTGGGGAACATAGCAAAAAGAGACGAGATGCCACAGCACGCAATTATGGAAGTAGAGTTGTTTGACGTATGGGGTATCGATTTTATGGGTCCGTCACGAGGCTATTCATATATTTTACTTGCGGTCGACTACGTGTCGAGATGGGTTGAGGCAATGCCGATGATTACGAACGATTCGAAAGTGGTGATTAAATTTCTTAATAAGAATATTTTGACTCGTTTCGGGACTCCACGAGCTTTGTTGAGTGACGGGGGGAGCCACTTTAATAATAGGTGGTTAGGAACCCTTCTTGCAAAATATGGAGTTAAACATAAGATTACGTCCGCCTATCATCCGCAAGCTAATGGACAAGCCGAGCTACTTGATCGGGAGATCAAACAAATTTTAGAGAAGACGGTCACGAACAAGAAGGACTGGGCAAAATATCTAGATGATGCACTTTGGGCTTATCGGACCGCGTATAAGACTCCAATTGGAATGTCTCCATACCAGCTCGTCTTTGGGAAATCCTGTCATTTACCGGTGGAGCTGGAAATTAAAGCGTATTGGGCCACTAGACGGATTAATTTCGAATTTCTTGAGGCTAGTGGATCGAGAAGAGAGAAGCTGCTAGAAATCGACGAGTTGAGAAACGAGGCTTTCGAAAATGCGAGGATTTACAAGGAAAGAGCGAAAAAGTTTCACGATGATCGCATTCGGAAGAAGGACTTCGTCCCGGGAGACGAAGTGCTCGTTTTCAATTCTCGGCTTCGTCTATTTCCGGGGAAGTTGATGTCGAAGTGGACTGGTCCATACACCGTCTTTCAAGTAAATCAAAACGGATCATGTGTCGTGATGAAAGAATATGGGAACAAGTTTATTGTGAACGGACATCGGATGAAGCACTATTTCAAGCCATTGCACCACAAAGAGAAGTATGTTACTTACCTCGAAGACCCGGAATGAATGAGGTATCGTCTAGCTAAAGACGTTAAACGTAGCACTTGTTGGGAGGTAACCCAACGTATGTATATTAGTTCGTTTTATTCGTTTGTTTTCGATTGTTCGTTTGCGTGATTTTTGTAGTTTCTAGTTTCGTAGTAGCTTTGTTAGTTTTGTTAAGTTCTAATCCATGCACGCCGAGTTTTGGATACTTGCAGGTCTTTAATCGCCATATCCAAGCGAAAACGGGACCAAGTATGCGAAATAGAAAAAGTTGAAAAAATTTTTGAGACTGACGAACCTATCGGTCGAGCCTATCGGCCGATAGGCTGAGGAAAATTGAAAAAATTAAATGTTACAAGCAGTGGTCGATAGGCAGACCCTATCGACCGATAGGTCCCGCCCGATAGTCAGTCGTAACTTTGCATGCATCTATCGGCCCAGCCTATCGGCCGATAGGACAGCCCGATAGGACATACCCGGTCCAGTATCCGCTTCGACCCGGTTGATTAATAACCCCTTTTAAACACCTTAACCACCCGTTTTTTCTCACACACACACACACACCTTTCGGCCGATAAGAACACAAGGGGCGATTTTCTCTACTGTTCTTCCTTCAAATTCGATCAAGATACTTAATTTCGACACTTAATCCTCTTGTTTTTCAATTCTATACATGTTTTGAAGCACTTTGACGGATTCTTTTTGGAGTTTTGATGAAATTCGAATTGGGGATCCACTTTTTGGGGGCTTTTGTTAGACTTTGATGTTCTGTGAATTTTATGCCCGATTGTTAATAGAATCTTGATGGAAACATGTTATCTATGCTTGATTGTTCATGGGTACTTCGAATTGGGGGATTAATTGATGAAATTGAACGAATTTAAAAAAAACCCAAATTGGAAGAACCCTAATTTCGAATTTGTTGAAATTGGGTAAATTTGTTGAATTGAATTGTTAATTGGGATTGATATGAGTTGAATTGTTGATGATGATTCGAATTTTGAATGAATTAGATTGGATTGGAGAGAATTTGTCCTAATATGATCGTAGTGTGTAGTTTTGTTATTGTGGGTTGAGATTTTGATCCTTTGAATATGAAATGGGGGAGTCGAAGTTTGGGGGAGGTTGTGTGATTTGTTGATCGTAGTATATGGCTGTCGGGTCTATGATTTTGATGTTTATTGGACACTATAGGGCTCTTAGTTGATATTGTGGGATTATTGGATTATGTCGACACTCGTTGAATGTTTTCATTATGAGTTGCTTATTGGATATTGATTGGATGGTTGTTTTGTAGGAACTTTGAAATGGCTAGAAATCAAAGCAAGAAATCGAAGCCGGGTAAGGCCGGAAAGTCTAAGGCAACCACAGTGATCAGGTACTCCGTTAACAAAGCCACTCCTTTCTCTTTTCAAACTTATTCCTCCTTTGGGATGCGAAATAAGTTTGGGGGGGGAGGGGGGGAAGTGCGGCTTTGTTAATTTCGGCACGTGTGAGTACCTTGTATGCCTTGTATCACTATTTGCTTGTGTTGGTGCCCGTTGTTTTTATTTGTGCTTCTCATATTGGTGTTGCGTGGATTTGGCTTTTGTTGCTTAGTTTTTAGATTTTTATGTTCATTTTCGTTTGGTGTGTTTGCTAGTTTCTATTTTTTAGGTCATAGTAGTTTTTTGCTTTCGTGTTTGCTTTTATTTGCTTTTCGTTGTTTGCTTTGTTGCCTTGCTTGGGTAAATAGTTTTTTTTAGATTTTGGTCTACTTTGCGTAAAAATTTTTTAGATAGCCTTGCTTGTCTTAGTTTTTCTTTATTCGTGAATTTTTCATGCTTCTATTTGTGTGATACCGATGTTACGACACTCTTTTTCTCTCTGAAGAAACGGTCGAGTTTTAGTCGAGTTGTAGTCAGTTATTTCTGTTTTGCATAGTATTCATTTAGGTCCAAAATTTTTCGTGATTGTAGAGGTCTTGGCAGATAAGAGACGATACATACTTGTTTTAAAATCACCGTCAATACGTTTGGTTACATCTTCCGGATAGTGAGTCGTACTGTTTCTTTAGTCGTGTTGGCACTTAGATTGAGTTTAGAGTCGGTCAGTTTTTCCCAAAAAGTCGAGATAATGTTGTTCTATGAAGGGAAGTCTAGTAACCGGGGGCATTCGCGTGACCCGTTGTTTACCCTCGCGTAAAACGACGACCCTGAATAGACTAGTGATTTAGATATTTCACATGTGCCAATGATAGGGAGCCTAGTAACCGGAGGTATTCGCGTGACCCGCTGTTTACTCTCGCGCAAAACGGCGACCTTGATTCGGACATGCGGAAATTATATATTCGAGTTGTTTCTCCGCTGTAGACGGGAACTTAGTAACTAGAAGCATCAATGTGCCTCATGAGTGTCTTTTACGTCAAACGGTTTCCTAATACATGAGAATGGAAGTTCCACCCTAGGATTACCCCGATGAAACATCCCGAGATCCTAACCTAGTGGTCAACTCGAATCAAATTCTTGAACATATATATAAGGGAATACTGTCCGAGGTTTATTTGTTATGAAACTCGTGAAAATTGTGCCACTATACTGTGTAACGGGACGAACTAGATTGTTTATTTTAGCCTTTCATATTGACGGTCGATTTGACTCACGTTTTGTTAATCTTTGAGCTGGATTTTCTTCATGAACGAGTGATTAGGACTGAACTTGATTACTTTGCGGAATCATTATTCGAAGTTTCGCTTTTACGACACTCGGATTATTTAGAGAGAATTACAGGATAGTATTGATTAGGTTGAACACTATGAGTTGCACGATGATTCACGACATTCTTTTATTGAATTGAATTCTTTTTGCTTGAGGACAAGCAAAGGCTTAAGTTTGGGGGGGTTTGATAGGTGGTAATTTTACCACATTTTTCTAGGATTTTATACTAGGTTTTTATCTCGTTTCGTGATTAATGTGCTCGTATTTGGCTTAATTATGATTAGTCGAGCCGTATTACGCGTTTGGGTTGGTTTTAGTGTGTTTGCAGGTTTTTAGAGCCAAAAGGACCCAAAACGAGACAAAGGACCGAGAGTCGAGTCAAACAGACGGAAGAAACGGATTTTTGCAAAAGTCAGACCACCTATCGGGCCAGCCTATCGGCCGATAGGTGCGTCCGACAGGTGTTCCGAGCCCTATCGAGTGAAGTCGACCGACAGACCAACTATCGGGCCGATAGGTGCGTCCGATAGTCTGCTCCGCGGGTTCTCGTGTTTTGACGGATTGTGACTCTTTTGGATAGATTTTGTTTCCTAGATTAGTTCCAATCGGGAATTTAACTCCCATAGGCTATATACACCTCCTTCTAGACCTAGTTTATCATCTTTTATCATCTTTTATCATCTTTTATCATCTTTTATCATCTTTAGCACACTTTTACGTTTTTTTTGCAATTTTAATTCCTTTGATACAAGAACTTTTTGCAAAGGAGAAATTATTATTGTTTTTCTACTTTTTCAGAGATTGAAGACTCAGAGTTCATCCGGACGGGTTGTAATCTCTCTTTTCATATTAATAATATGTATTCTCCATCTATTTCTTGTTTAATTTCAATTATGTCTAGCTAAATCCATTGATTGATTCTAGGGTTAGTAACTTTAATTGATGTTTACATGATGTTCCTTTGATTACCTTTTTACCTTTCATCCTAGGCTTGTGATTAAGATGTGTTAAATCTCATGCTAGATTAAAGGGCCCTTAATCGATGCATGTTAGCTAATTAATTTTGCCCGGAAGGATTAATTAATTAGTGGAAATACTTGATGCACAATATGATTTGATCTTAAGACTTGAGTGGAGTAAGATCAATCATAGATAAATAAGTTGGCGCTTTTTAAGTGATTTAAATTCTTTGAGCCTTGCGGGAAAAGGTTTTAAATTAACTATCTTTCTAGGTTGCCTTGATCGGAATTCTAGATCGGCTGAGTGATTATTTCTAGGATTGAATTAAAATTTGGGGAAAATGAATCAAGTGAATGGATTGTGTGAACTCAATTAGACGATACTCCCTAGGATCAATTAGCTTTCAACTTGTGATTTTATCTTGTTAATTTGCTTTATTTGCTTGATTTAGATAATTCACTTTATTTTGCTCTCTTTGCATAATACTTGGAATTCTTATCTTATTGTTCTAGATTTTTTATTTTTAGGATTAATTGTTATTTAATTTTTATTTTTCGATTTTTGAAGTTAGATAATTAGAAACACACCAAATTTTCGGATTCCTAAATAGCAGTCAAATTTTGAGTAGAGTTACTTCCTTTATTTTCGACATATCAATTCTCTTGGGTTCGACACCTTGGAAATACTTCGAGGTTTTACAAATTTTAAAATTGATCGGATTTGAAAACCATATTACGCGAATTTCAGCGATCACCAGACTGGTTACATGTTCACCATTAGGAATACGACGGTATAATGGAGATCTACCAAGAAGACTCTAGTTGGTACTTCCTCGAACTATGCAGAGATAATTGCATTGTACGAATCCATAAGGGAGTGCATTTGGCTTCAGTCAGTCATGTAAAATCCCAGTATTTTACATTATATAAAAAAATTATTATATACCAAATAATTAGTGAAATTATTTCTAAAATAATTTCATAGTATTTAAATAACTTTCGCGACAAAGATTTACTTTTAATACCATTCCGGGTATTTTTCGCGTACAGTGGAACTAGTAATAAAGTGACATCATTATTTAAGGCAAATTATTATAATAATATTACAAAATAAATTTTAAACTATATATTTGATAGGGATGTGCATCGGATCATTCCGATCCGATCCGAAATTCGGATTGATCCAAAAATTCGGATCAGCTTTGCTCAACCTGAAATCCGATCTGAAATATCGGATCGACTTCATATCAATCCAAATTCAGATCGAACTTTACGAAAAAAATCCGAAAATTTAAAAAATATTACTCTTTTTAAGAAGATGACTGAAGTAGATTCATACTGGGGCGGCGAACGAAAGATGAGAGAAGGAGGAGGCGCGATCGGTGACTGAGTGGAGCTGCAGATGAGATGTGAGAGGCACTGAATGAGGTGATATGATTATGGTGAATATGTAAATTTATTGGAGTTTTTGTAGATAAGTATTTATATGGGACGCGTGTTTAGGTTTAGCTTCTGTAGAGAGACATGCAATATTATATAAATTAATCTTTTTATCGCCTTTTAGATCAGTCGGATCAATCCAAAAATTTGCTGATTTAATCTGATCCGATCCAAAATTCGGAAATGTAAAACCGTAATCCGAAATCCGATCTGAAGACAGCGGATAGGACCGATTCAGATCGGATTTTTGGATTTTTGAATTCGAACTAAATGCACACCCCTAATATTTGGAATTTTTGTAATTTATTTCAGCAAAATTAGACAACTTTGACTCGGTAAAAAATGTATCACCGGATGAATAATACTGTTAAATATATTTGGATTATTTTAAGAAATATGTCCCATGCATTTGTAGAATTCGATCCAAAGAGTCGGGAACCGGTTGTAAATCGGAAAAATTCGGCTGGAAACCGCCTGAATCGGCCAGGCCAAATTTCGGCCAGTGGCCGAGCATCATTGGTCGGCATCCAAGTGCATGATGTGCGGGTCAACTGTCGGGCGCGCCCGACAGGTGTGCTCGACACTCAATATGCGGGCGCCACGAATCCCGGCTGACCCAGGACTTTTTCACACGGATGTTGACTGATCAGCCCTGTTCGGCCCTATAAATACCTGCCTACCCGAGTGTATTTTTCCATCATGGTTTCTGCATCTTGTATACAAGATATAGCGATTCCACCCTATATCTTCACATTTCAGTTTTCATATTTTAATGCCCATCAACATAATGTAAATGCTAGAGAGTCAGCCCACTTTTTCCAGAAGACTAGACACAATGTGTCTAACGGAAGTCCCACTGAAACTCAGGATATCATACTGAGGTGTTGTTTTTGAGCTCGATTTTCTTCCAATCCGTAAGATACTTTTAAAATATATTTCCCATATATTGTGATAAAGAGCATTACTAAACACTTAACCTTTGAAACATCATATTAGAGATTAAATACTTAGAAAAAACGAGCTATTTTCCAGCGAGTCAGAGCTAATTTTTAGGCCAAGAAAACTAGTCCATTAAATTTTAATCATATATAACTTTTATTCCGTAAATCATTTTTCGATTCCGTTCCCTGCAGATCGTAGGTGAGTCATCTCTATACATATTTAATTTTTTGGTTTAATTTTTGAAGATTATAATCTGAAGCCTTTGACAAATTCAGAGATTTCAAGACTGAAACGGAGAAGCCTCATGGAAAGAGTATCAAGTCACTAAGATCTAATCGTGGTAGCGAATACCTTAGTGGAGAGTTTTTGGATTTATTGGCGAAAGGGGATTACGTTCTAGCTCACTGTGTCGAGATGTAACGCCCCCAAAATTTGTCGGGACGCTACAGTGTCGTGAATTCCGTGTGGGACCCACAAGGCAAGTTTTTAAAGTTTAAAAATTAATCATGACATAAATTGCAAAAAGTAGCCTCATGATAGCGTAGGTACGAAACAAAATACTTTAAAGAAAAACAAGTCCGTACGCGGTTATTACATAATGTGGAATGTTTTCAGAATTCAATTTAAGAAATAGATTAACAAGGCTTCTCCCCAACACTGCTCAAGCCTGACCGGAACCTTCGGGAACGTCCTGCACATATTCAAGAAATTTGCCTGAAACGGCGAATCGTGCCAGCCAACCTAGGTCAGACAATACGAACAAAATTCATTGATAGAATCAGATAAATCCACAATACAATGTTATTACTTGGTAAGGCAATATATTACAGAATACTCAACATTGACTCATCTATCAACACATAAACTCCCAAGGTCGCAACCAAGGGTCACGGAAGCATCTACATAGGAATACTCCGGACGTGGGTACCATTCAGCTTTTATCCCGCAACACAGTTCCGTACGGTATTTCAATATATAAACTCCCAAGATCGCAATCAAGGGTCACGGAAGTATCTACTCAGGAATACTCCAAACAAGATAAGTAAAACAAGCACAATTCCATAGATAGTGACGTACATTAAATTTTGGAATTTAATATAACATAGTCCGAGCAAGGGTTCACTTGCCTCAAGTCCGACGAGAGTTACTCCTTTGATAACACAACGGCTCGAACGACCACACCCGAGAGCTCAACCTATTACATATTCATCGATTAATACCTTATTGTAATAATGATGATTAGTGACAATTTCCCCGTCCCATTTGGATTCTAAACCTAGTTTGATCATGACGTCGAAACCAAAATTTCATGTTTTAACCACAATACGAATTACTAAATTCCTTGGTCCTCCAATTTACAATTTATCATCTCGTTAAACAATAATGTTCTAGTACAACATTTCTACATTACGACTACGACTTATATCCTCCGTAATTTCATTACTTATTCAAATTCGAAATTCTAGAATAGAACGACTAAGCACAAATCTCCCGATATCCTAACGTATTTGATAACTTATCTGATTCAAATATCATTAATTAATTCATTAAGGAATTACCAACGGGTTTACAATACGATAATCGAATTATAATTGCAATCCATAACAAGACGATTCTATGGTGTTGGTGATATACAAGTTCGATTATGAGTTTTACAATCCAACTACGAGTACTACTACAATTCATTCAAAATACTAACTTGATAGTTTCCGATAACAATTGTGATTAGTTTTTTACCGGTCCGATCATTATCGAAAGTTCTAAACTACCCAAGGCATCTGAAATCTAGTATGACTCATCTAACAACACTGAGATGAATTCAAGATTCGATAAACTTACCTTACTTGACAAGAAACGAAGAAGAACAATGAAGGACGATGAAGAATGGAAGAACAACACCTTCAAAACCTTCTCCGGAGCTTGATCAATCCACTCTACTACGATAATACACGGCTAGGAAGGCTCAAAATTCAGTTTTTGGGGTTCGAGGATGATTTTCAGATGAGAAGAAGTGTTCAAGGGTCGGAGGAAATGAAAGAGGAAATGTCATTTTATAACATCAGGCTAGCATTACGTACGTAATGCCTAAGGTTTTACGTACGTAACCTTCGTTACATACGTTACCGCCTATGGGAGAACGTACGTAAGTGTTTCTCAGGAGCAAATGCCCTAAATGTCATGGCCAATTACGTACGTAATGTGTGGCTGAATTACGTACGTAATGATCAGTTGACTAGCTGTCGTAGTTGTGCCGAAAGTTGCCCTGACCTTGTGAGATCGAGAATCTCATCCGAAGACTTCATTACGTACGTAAAGTCTAAACTTTAACGTACGTAATGTTATGAAAATAGCGTACGTAATGCTGCTCGAGTAACGTACGAAATGTTCGTTCAATACACTAAGTTATAATATTACGTTTAATCCTTATAACACGACTTCCTTTTAGACTCATCCAGCAATTTCTCGGGGAACAAGACGTTGGTCACCGCCATATTCGCACCAATAATTGCTCAACGACATCAAGGTAAGTCACCGACATATCATCAAAATCACATCACAACATAATTAAGTACTTTCAAGAATTTACATGCCACAACACGGTCTGAACATAATACGTATAAAAGTAAAAGCATCACGTTGGAGCACATTATTTAATTATTAAAACGAGGTACAAGGTTTTAAACAGCATGGAATACTCGTGGTATTACATACCATCCCCCTTAAAATAGTTTCGTCCCGGAACTAAGGAAATAACTCGGGGTGACTCTCTCTCATGCTAGACTCAGTCTCCCAAGTTGCTTCTTCAACGCCGTGATGTGACTAACGAACCTTCACAAGGGGTATAGCTTTATTCCTCAAGGTCTTTACGAGCCGATCTAGAATCGCGATTGGCACTTCTCTGAAGGTAGCATCACTAGAAATCTATAGCTTTTCGAAATTGAGTTTGTGACGCGGATCGTAAACGTACTTCCTTAGATGGGAGACGTGGAAGACATCTTGCACTCCGTGTGATGATGGTGGCAGTGCTAATCGATAAGCAAGCCTACCTACACGGTCTAAAATCTCAAACGGGCCGATAAACTTTGGGCTCAATTTGCCCTTCTGGCCGAAACGTCGAATGCCCCGCATTGGTGACACTTTGACCCAAACGTGATCCCCGACTAGAAATTCCAGCGGTCATTGGCGATCCGTAGCATATGACTTCTGGCGGCTCTGCGCTACTAACATGTGTTTCCGAACAACGGAAATCTTCTTGATAGATTCCTGGATCATATCTAACTCGGTGGCGATGACATCGGAAGCATCATCCCAACATAGAGGAGACTTGCATCTCCTACCGTACAAGGCTTCGAAGGGTGCCATGCCTATGCTCGCATGCCAACTGTTGTTGTATGAAAATTTCGCCAAGCAGAGATGTTTAGCCCAATCTTTGCCCCAATCGAGTACACATGCTCTTAATATATCCTCCAGGGTCTGTATCGTATGTTCTGTTTGTCCGTCTGTTTGAGGGTTATAGGCGGTGCTGAAAAGTAGTTGAGTACCCATAGCCTTGTGGACGGCCTTCCAAAAGCGGGACACGTACCTGGTGTCTCTATCCGAAATGATCGCTGAGGGAATGCCATGTAGTCTCACGACTTCCCAGATAAAGATGGTGGCCAGCTGCTCTGTTCCGGTAGTCTCCTGAATTGGAATGAAATATGCCAACTTCGTCAGTCGGTCTACAATGACCCATATCGTGTATTTTCATCCCGTCGTCACTGGTAAAAGGGCTGCATGATTCCAGCCGGTCTGCGGTGTTCAATCTTCACTTGTTGACATGTCATACATCGAGCAATGAATGTTGTTACTTCCCGCTTCATGTTCTTCCACCAAAAGCTCTTTCGCAGATATTTATACATTTTGCTCGCCCTGGGATGTACCGAATAGCGAGTAGAATGAGCTTCCTTTAGTATAGTTTGCTTAAGCTCGTCATTTGGTGGAATACAGATCATGTTCTTAAATCTTACCAAGTTCCCTTAAATCCTGTAGTCTGAAATAATTCCTCCTTCAGCTCTTGCGCTGATTGCGCGTGTAATATCCGGATTTTCAGTATAAATTTTTCGCATTATTTTATCTGAGATATACTGGATAGCTTGGTGTCTATATAGTATGGATAAAATAATTTGAGGACTGAGACAGTTGTATTTGTACAATTGACGTAATTGGTTGACAATTATGTTTGAGGATATCGTGTATCAGGTTATCGTACTGTTAATATTGGGTATATCATATAAGAATGTTATCGAATTGAGTTTATATATTCACTATGCCGTATGTTCGTATTCTGTATGCCGAGACATTGGACAAGAATGGCTGAAAATGGCTAAGTATAGCCACGTTAGCGCACGCTACAATGAATGCCTAGCGAACGCTAAGATGTATACTTAGCGCACTACGGTGCATACTTAGTGCACGCTAAGATGTTTGAGTTACGTACGCTAAGGAGGACCCCTAACGTACGTAAGGTATTCTGGATAAGGTCCGGAAGGTGGCCGATAGGTAGGCACAGGCTGTGTATTATCGGAATTTAGCGCACGCTAATGTATTTTGGTAGCGCACGCTAATTTCAGATCGGTCAACAGGGAATCTTGGCTTTCGGCGAGTGGACTCAGCCACTTTCGACGCGTGTCCAGATAAGGTCAACGGATGTTTGTCATGTAGGGTTAGCGCACGCTAATTCCAGATCGGGCAGAGAGAATCCTGGTAATCGTGGATGCTTTCGGCATGTGGGGGCATGGGTGGTAGGTGCAGACTGTAGCAAGTCAACTGCGGATAGCGTACGCTAAGGTTAAGGACTTGCGTGCGCTAGACAGAATGGTTACGTACGTTAATGCATGGACTTTACGTACGTAGGTTGATAAGCAAGATAGTAGTCTCTGGGCTGCGATAGTGCACGCTAACAAAGTCAGTTAGCGCACGCACGCTAAATATAAGGTTTAGCGCACGCTAGTAATTTTTTTATAAAAGGGGACAGATGGGTGCTGAGAGGCATTTTGTCCATTCTCCTTCCTTCGGTCAATAGAGAGAGCCTTGGGAGGTACTTGAAGTTCCTAAACACTCTGAGATGATGATCTTTAACAAGATTAAGATGGAAAGCATAGATTAAAGCTTTGTTCTTGAAATTATTAATGGTTCTTGGAATGGAGTTCATAGAGAGAGTCTTGAGGTTCCAAATACTGGATTATGATGGAGTTGATCGTCCTTATCAACATTTAGAGCTTGGAAATGATTGGAAACAGATTCAAACTTGATAATCAATCCTTTTCTTCAAAGAGGTAATTAACCTTCACTTTGGATTTGATTTTGGGATTGAATATTGGTGTTCTTGAGTTGATGATTAACATATTAATGAGTTGATAAGTATGATTTCGAATTGGATTACCGAACTATCTTGATGTTATTATTGATATGCGGATATTGATATGATTCGTATGGTTTTGTATGGTGTTGTTCGTCTTATTGAGATATATGGGTTAATCCTTCTTCTCATTTTTCGGATTTGATGTTAAGATGATATATGGATAGATATGGCTTGGGTGATTATTTACATGTTAGCATATCGGATTATGATGGTTGTCATGAACATGATTATGGAATCATGGTATTCTTGGTGTTCTTGGTATATATCACATCAAAGAGAAAGGATATATATTGGTTTGATTATAAACATGGATAAGATAATTGAAACTAACATTATGTTGATTTTAGTGATTGAGTTCATATGATAAGATATGGATCATGGTGATGAGATTGAAATTGGAAAGTTATTGTTAATCTTGGAGTATGGTTTTCGTTACATTCATATTCGTAGTCGCAAGGTGTTAGTCGATGCTTGTAATACATGCAACTGTACAGCATTAGTGCACGCTAAGCTTACTGGATAGCGCACGCTAACGGGAGCGACTTAGCGCACGCTACGTTATGTATTTAACGTGCGCTAAGTAGGCAGACAGTGCGGTATTTTCGTGTTGTGATTATGAATTCGAGATGGTTTGATTTGGATTGTTCAAGACTGTGTTTAATCAAGACATTGTGGAACCGTTGGGTCTTTGATCAGTTATATTGATTGTTAATTATGATTGTCGAGTTGCGGTTGGTATTGCGGACATGAGTTCATAATTGTTTGAGTTGTATTGTTCGATTTTGTATATGATCGAGGTATTGTTGAGCCGTTGAGTTTGATTGGTTGGTTATACCGGTTATTGATTATTATCGGATGTGTTGTCATTTGATTATTGCATTAGGCCATGATAGTTGATCGTTGATTATGACCATTGTGTTGCGGTTGAGGCTGAAGAGTTCGTAGATTGCTTTTGGTTGGGGCTGAGGAACTCGTAGACGAAGGCAATAGATTTTGGTAACAGCTTTGTGGTATCGGTATCGAGGCAAGTTTATACTTGTTTAGTTTGTAATATTTAATGAATGGTTTCGCTTTCATTTCATTTATAATTCATATAGTAATGATATTATAAATGTAAATTGTCGGGATAGTGGTTTGTTTGTGGGAAGGATATTGTCTTCGGCTTTGAGGTAATTTAAGTATTGTTCAGTCATGAGGATAATTATTATGTTGAGCTGTGGTATATGTTGTATGTTGAGGTTTCGTATAGTAGGATTCATATTGATTGTTTCGTTGAGGGATGTTGATCCCAGGACTGTTGGTTGAGATTGTTGATCACATTGATTATCCTTTGGGGATCGTGATCCTAGGATGGTTGTTTCGGATATTGTCGGTCGTGTCGATCTTTCATTATCCGTGTGTCATTGTTCACTTCGGTGAGTCTCTTGATCCTTATTGGATATGTGATTCTTTGAGTGTCGTTGTCATGTTGCATCGTGACATATCTGGAGTCATATCTGCGTGCCGATTAGTTATTGTGTAGGATTTTTAGCCGGTCACATGATGGTTATGCGTGGATGTTTCCGCATTGAACCATGCACACGAGACGTACTCCATGAGGCTAATTAGGTACATGTCCCACGTATATCCTGGATTTCATATACGGGGTGGACATGTGCACGGACACATTTCCGGATCGGGCGTACTGTGATGTCCATCTTTGATCCATATTGTTTGGTCGTTCATAGTCCATGTATGATTGGATATGTTCGACAGTTTGTGACTGGTTGTTCATACGCCCGAGGGGTATGTTCGATAGTCGGAATTATTTCTTTGAGATCCATTATCGTTGATCATTTGGAGTTTACCTTGTTGATGGTATTCTAGGTTATTCTTGATCCTTTGTTGATCGTGTTTGGAGTTTACCTTGTTGAGGGTATTCTCGAATATTGTTGATCCTTTGTTGATCGTGTTAGAGTTTATCATGTTGATGGTATTCTCGATTATTATTGATTATTCGTTGGTAGTATCCGAGTTATCATGTCTATGATATCCTCGGTCGATGTTTTGGTTGATCTGGTTACTGATCGTGTGAGCATTCGGACTGCACATCGCGGGATTATTCTCGGTTGATGTATTGGTTGATCAATCGTATGAACATTCGGACTGCACGTCGATGTTTCAGGACTTGTTATATTTGTCTTGTGGTAGTTGATCTACAGATATATTGTGTTATATTGGTTTTTATCCAGATTGAGATTTGACGGTGCAAATCCGACGGATAGGATTTGACTCTGATGAATCAGTTCATGCTATGAGTTATGATGATGTTTTGAGGATTCTTGGTATTGTTTGAGTACAGTACAGATATTTGTTGTGAGTTCATTTCGTCATTTGAGAATGCGAAATGTGGATTATGGTAAGGATTGCTATGGATTGGTAAGGTTATGATGGTAAGATTACGTTGGTAGTATTCTTACTTTGTTATTACATTGGTATGTAATTATTATGATAATGTGATCGATATCATTGTTGAGTATTCTGGCTGACCCCGTCGTGGGCTTTATTTTTTAGGTACTCGGAGATCGAGCTAGTAGCGGTCGTGAAGGGATGAGCTTCCCGGGTGATACTGGCTGTGGCATGTTTTCAGAGAATCTAGTATTCCTTTTGGTTGTTTATTCCGCTGCAATTGTGTATATTTTGAACTGTGTCTTTTTCCGCTGCGTGTGTATTTTAAATGACTTTCCGGTATTTTTACCAACTCGTGTTTAACTTTAAAATGGCCTTTTGGCATTTTGCGAACTTGGGTTATTTCGTTAAACCGATTCCCTAAACTATTTTATCGGTACGTATAAGTGGTGGCTTAACGTACATTTTGAAACTGTCGAGATTTGGCATTTCGCCTCGTATTTTCAAATAGTATTTGATAATGGTATTTGAGAACTATATTTTGGAAAATATTTGAGTATTTAAAATATTATCGTCATCGGCCTTTTGGCATTTTTAAACGTTTTTAAAATGGTTTTTGGCCTGGTGGGTTCCGGCGCGGGACCCACGGCGCTGTAATATCCTGGATGGTTTTGGGGGTGTTACAGAAGATGGTATCGGAGCTTGGGTATTGTGAAATCCGGGCGTGTGTGTTATGTGGCTCTACCAGTACGGTAGTAGCGTGGCTTTTGAAAATAATTTTCTGACTTTTGAGTCAAACTGATTTTTGGAGGTTCTAAAATTTTTGAGATCTTTTCAAATTGCTATTTGTGATATTGGTGTGTGTTGGTATTATGTTGAGACTTCGTATGGGAGTCGTGTGCTAGTATCACGGGAGATCACCGGCTTCACATACCTGTAAGTATAATGTTTTGGTTATTCGCTTGTGGCGATGATTGATTGCTTTTGCGATTAGTT
This sequence comes from Orobanche coerulescens, assembly GCA_033398695.1. Taxonomy (NCBI): domain Eukaryota; kingdom Viridiplantae; phylum Streptophyta; class Magnoliopsida; order Lamiales; family Orobanchaceae; genus Orobanche; species Orobanche coerulescens. The sequence continues at coordinate 14,082,474 of CM065815.1, read as the reverse complement.
TGGAAATTTTAGGTTGATCTGTTGTTTGTGACAGGATTGCAAGTTTCGAGGACGAAACTTATTTTAAGGGGGGGTAGTATGTAATATCCGGTTTTTCGGTATAAATTTTTCGCATTATTTTATCTGAGATATACTGGATAGCCTGGTGTCTATACAATATGGATAAAATATTTTGAGGACTAAGACAGTTGTATTTGTACAATTGACGTAATTGGTTGACAATTATGTTTGAGGATATCGTGTATCAGGTTATCGTACTGTTGATATTGGGTATATCATATGAGAATGTTATCGAATTGAGTTTATGTATTCAGTATGCCGTATGTTCGTATTCCGTATGCCGAGACATTGGACAAGAATGGCTGAAAATGGCTAAGTACAGCCACGTTAGCGCATGCTACAATGTATGCCGCATGCTAAGATGTATACTTAGCGCACGCTACGGTGCATACTTAGCGCACGCTAAGATGTTTGAGTTACGTACGCTAAGGAGGACCCCTAACGTATGCAAGGTATTCTGGATAAGGTCCGGAAGGTGGCCGACAAGTAGGCCCAGGCTGTGTATTATCGGCATTTAGGGCACGCTAATGCATTTTGGTAGCGCACGCTAATTTCAGATCGGTCAACAGGGAATCTTGGCTTTCGGCGAGTGGACCCGGCCACTTTCGACGCGTGTCCGGATAAGGTCAACAGATGTTTGTCATGTAGGGCTAGCGCACGCTAAATCCTATGGTTAGCGCATGCTAATTCCAGATCGGTTAGAGAGAATCCCGGTAATTGTGGATGCTTTCGGCATGTGGGGGCATGGGTGGTAGGTGCAGACTGTAGCAAGTCAACTGCGGATAGCATACGCTAAGGTTAAGGACTTGCGTGCGCTAGACAGAATGGTTACGTACATTAATGCATGGACATTACGTACGTAGGTTGATGTACGAAGCAAGACAATAGCCTCTGGGCTGCGATAGCGCACGCTAAGGCTGTAGCGCACGCTAAATATAAGGTTTAGCGCACGCTAGTAATTTGTTTTGTAAAAGGGGACAGACGGGTGCTGAGAGGCATTTTGTCCATTCTCCTTCCTTCGGTCGATAGAGAGAGCCTTGGGAAGTACTTGAAGTTCCTAAACACTCTGAGATGATGATCTTTAACAAGATTAAGATGGAAAGCATAAATTAAAGCTTTGTTCTTGAAATTATTAATGGTTATTGGAATGGAGTTCATAGAGAGAGTCTTAAGGTTCCAAATACTGGATTATGATGGAGTTAATCGTTCTTATCAACATTTGGAGCTTGGAAATGATTGGAAACGGATTCAAACTTGATAATCAATCCTTTTCTTCAAAGAGGTAATTATCACTTTGGATTTCGTTTTGGGATTGAATATTGATGTTCTTGAGTTGATGATTATCATATTAATGAGTTGGTAAGTATGATTTCGAATTGGATTACCGAACGATCTTGATGTTATTGTTGATAAGTGGATATTGATATGATTCGTATGGTTTTGTATGGTGTTGTTCGTCTTATTGAGATATATGGGTTAATCCTTCTTCTCATTTTTCGGATTTGATGTTAAGATGATATATGGATAGATATGGCTTGGGTGATTATTTACATGTTAGCATATCGGATTATGATGGTTGTCATGAACATGATTATGGAATCATGGTATTCTTGGTGTTCTTGGTATATATCACATCAAAGAGAAAGGATATATATTGATTTGATTATAAACATGGATAAGATAATTGAAATTAACATTATGTTGATTTTAGTGATTGAGTTCATATGATGAGATATGGATCATGATGATGAGATCGAAATTGGAAAGTTATTGTTAATCTTGGAGTATGGTTTTCGTTACATTCATATTCGTAGTCGCAAGGTGTTAGTCGATGATTATTATGCATGCAACTGTACAGCATTAGCGCACGCTAAGCTTACTGGATAGCGCACGCTAACGGGAGCGACTTAGAGCACTCTACGTTATGTATTTAACGTGCGCTAAGTAGGCAGACGGTGCGGTATTTAAGTGTTGTGATTATGAATTCGAGATGGTTTGATTTGGATTGTTCAAGACTGTGTTTAATCGAGACATTGTGGAACCGTTGGGTTTTTGATTAGTTATATTGATTGTTAATTATGATTGACGAGTTGCGGTTGGTATTATGGACATGAGTTCATAATTGTTTGAGTTGTATTGTTCGGTTTTGTATATGATCAAGGTATTGTTGAGCCATTGAGTTTGATTGGTTGGTTATACCGGTTATTGATTATTATCGGATGTGTTGTCATTTGATTATTGCATTAGGTCGCGATAGTTGATCGTTGATTACGACCGTTGTGTTGCAGTTGAGGCTGAAGAGTTTGTAGATTGCTTTTGGTCGGGGCTGAGGAGCTCGTAGACGAAGGCAATGGATTTTGGTAACAGCTTCGTGGTATCGGTATCGAGGCAAGTTTATACTTGTTCAATTTATAATATTTAATGATTGGTTTTGCTTCATTTCATTTATAATTCATATAGCAATGATATTATAAATGTAAATTGTCGGGATGGTGGTTTGTTCGTGGGAAGGATATTGTCTTCGGCTTTGAGGTAATTTAAGTATTGTTCAGTCATGAGGATAATTATTATGTTGAGCTGTGGTATATGTTGTATGTTGAGGTTTCGTATAGTGGGATTCATATTGATTGTTTCGTTGAGGGATGTTGATCCCAGGACTGTTGGTTGATATTGTTGATCATATTGATTATCCTTTGGGGATCGTGATCCCAGGATGGTTGTTTCGGATATTATCGGTCGTGTCTATCTTTCATTATCCGTGTGTCATTGTTCACTTTGGTGAGTCTCTTGATCCTTATTGGATATGTGATTCTTTGAGTTTCGTTGTCATGTTGCATCGTGACATATCTAGAGTCATATCTGTGTGCGGATTGGTTATTGTGTAGGATTTTTAGCCGGGCACACGATGGTTATGCGTGGATGTTTCCGCATTGAACCGTGCACACGAGAAGTATTTCGTGAGGCTAATTAAGTACATGTCCCACGTATATCCTGGATTCCATATACGGGGTGGACATGTGCACGGACACATTCCCGGATCGGGCGTACTGTGATGTCCATCTTTGAGCCATATTGTTTGGTCGTTCATAGTCCATGTATAATTGGATATGTTCGACGGTTTGCGACTGGTTGTTCATACGCCCGAGGTTTAATACCCGGATTTTCAGTATAAATTTTTTCGCGTTATTTTATCTGAGATATATTGTATAGCTTGGTGTCTATACAGTATGGATAAAATAAGTTGAGAACCGAGACAGTTATACTTGTGTAATTGACGTTTTTGATTGACAGTTATATTGAGGATATGTTATATCAGGTTGAACTGATTTGGATGTCAGGTATATCGTATGAGAATATTTTTGGGTTGAGTATATGTGTATTCAGTATGCCGTATGTTCGTATCCAGTATGTCGAGACGTCGGACAGGAATAGTCGGATTTTGGCTAAGTATAGACCCCTTAACGTACGCTAAGCTTAAGGACTTACGTACGCTAAGTTGGTACGCTTTACGTACATTATGCATAAGGCATTACGTACGTAACAAGAGGAATCAGACAGGACCGAGCTGTGATCGCATAGTGGGGCCTGTGGCCGACGGCTTTCGGCGCAGATGTGGACAGGTGAGTCAACGGGTGGATTTACGTATGCTACAGGGTGTATTACGTACGTAATACGAGTATAATACTGTAGAAAGTCAACGTATGTATTAAGTACGCTATGGATTAAGCGTTACGTACGTTAGGAAGCAGTCGGTCGAGTCGTGGCCGGGAGGACCTGCAGTGGCCGATCACTATCGGCTTGATGACTCATTTGGATGGCCGAGCATGGTCGCGGTGACTGGCCAGGATGGCGATCACGGTCGCGGTGACTCGGCCCAGGCGTCGGGCGGCCGATAACGGCCGTAATGATGTGGTCGGGTACGGCCGTAAGGGCCCGTTACGTACGTAAGGTGGGTGCCGGTTACGGCCGTAAGGGTGCCGGTCGAATCGGGCAGTGAGGTATCCATGGTCAGTTACGGCCGTAAGCCCTTGCCGATAGCGACCGTAATGGTCCGGCAGGTCCCCCCTATTTAAGGGCCTGGACCGAGTCATCCGGCCATTTTCATGTTTTCTCTTCGTTTCTTCGCAATTTCTTCAGCAAAGTGGATGGATTTGAGTAAGAACATCATAGAGCAACATGTTTTGGAAGTTTGATTCATGGATAACATCATCTTCCGCCCGGATCGAAGGTAAGTACACCTAAACTCTTGGTTTTGGAGATTCTTGAGGTTTCTTGATGTTTTGGCCGATTTGATTCGGTTTAACTCAGATTATGGATGGAACTCTGTTGTATTCTTGGAATCATACATTACCCTTGAAGTATTGTGGAACAAATTCGAGTATTTCTTCGACAATCAAATTGGACTATGCCCTCAAGGTGTCCGATAAAATGCTTCAATGAGTAGAACTTGGGAAATTCTACACATTTTCGTATGAATGGTGATTGAATTGATATTGTTGTGATGATTCTTGATATTTACGGGAATTTTGTTAAAGGAAGATAATGAATTGATGATCAAATGTCTTGATTATGTTGTTATGATCATGGAATCGTAGTATTCTCGATGTTCTTGGTAGTTTGTTGCGATTCATGATGTTATGCGAAGTATATATTGAAGAACATGATCATATACACCTCGAATTATAAAATGGGGATTGTTTAGATGTTAGAACACACCGGATTATGTCGTTTGGAGATTTCGAATGTGATGTCGGAATAAGTTGTGTTCTTAAGGAATTCTTGGATTATATGAATTGATGATCATGTTTAAGTGATGTTGGTGTTTTGGATATGAATATGGAATATTCATATCTAAAACTAAGTTATGTGTTTTGGTACAATATTCGTATAGGAATACGAATATGATTTCAGGGTTTGATAAGATTATGATTCACTTTTGAGTTTAAGAATTCATATGTATTGAACAAGTGTTCAATTCGGATAATGGAATTATTTGAAACCCTTGGAATATGATTATCTATAATGTTGAACTAATTGGATTATTCGGATTGATGATGATAATCAGTAATTGGTTTAATTATGAATTTACAAGGAGGAAACTTATATTCGTAACTAAGATCGGATTTGGAATCGGTAATGCTTAGATACTTGGTTAAAATTGATTATTGATATGATCTTCGGATTATGGGATCATATTGTTGTTTCGAATTCGTGTTTGATTGGTTTGAGTTGTATTGTTCGGTTTGTGTATGATTGAGGTATTGTTGAGCCATTGAGTTTGATTGGTTGGCTATGTCGGTTATTGATTTTTATCGGATTGTCGTTGATTGATTATTGCAATAGGTTGAGATGTTTGATCGTTGATTGTGACCGTTGTGTTGCGGTTGAGATTGAAGAGTTCGTATATTGCTTTGTTCGGGGCTGAGGAGCTCATGGACGAAGGCAATGGATTTTGGTAACGGCTTCGTAGTATCGGTATCGAGGCAAGTTATACTTGTTCAGTTTATAATATTTGATGAATGGTCTCATTTTCATTTCATTTATAATTCGTATAGCAATGTTGTTAGAATGTAAATTGTCGGGATGATGGGTTGTTCATGAAAAGGATATTATCGTTGGTTTGAGGTAATTTAAGTATTGTCCAGTTATGAGGATAATTATTATGATTGATTTGTGTATATGTTGTAAGTTGAGGTTTCGTATAAGGACTTCCATATTGGTTGTTCGTTGCGGGATGTTGATCCCAAGGCTATTGTTGGGTATTAAGGGTTGTGTTGATCGATCGTTGAGGGATGATGATCTCCGGATGGTTGTTTTGGGTATTGTCGGTCGTGTCGATCTTTCATTATCCGTGTGTCATTATTCACTTCGGTGAGTCTTTTGATCCTTATTGGATATGTGATTCCTTGAGTTTCGTTGTCATGTTGCATCGTGACATATCTGGAGTCATATCTGTGTGCCGATCGGTTATGTGTAGGATTTTCAGGGCGGGCACATATAGACGTGTGATGGGGTCATGTCCTCACATTGGGCTGTGCACACGAGAAGATTACTTCGTGAGACTGATTAGGTACAAGACCACACATGTATTTGATCGATACACGGGGTGGCTTGTGCACGGACACATTTTCGGATCGGGCGTACTGTGACGTTCATCTTTGAGCCATATTGTTTGGTCGTTCATCCTCCATTTATGGTTGGGTATGTTCGACGGTTTGCGACTGTTGTTTCATACGCCCGAGGGGTATGTTCGACAGTCGGGGTTATTTCTTTGAGATCCATTATTGTTGATCGTTTGGAGTTTACCTTGTTGATGGTATTCTCGGTCGTTGTTGATCCTTTGTTTATCGTGTCGGAATTTATCATGTTGATGATATTCTCGGTCATCGTTGATTCTTTGTTGGTCTTGCTTGGAGTTTGTGTTGCGAAATTCGGTGAACGCAAGTGCACGTTGTCGTAAGCAAGTAATAAAGTGTTGAGTAAGATATCGTTCCTACGAGGACTAATTTACTAACTACCAATTTATGAGTATTCTAATTTTATCTGAACGATCGAAATTTGAAGGGCAAGTAATAACTAAAGAAAAATAATAAAAGAATAAAAAGAAAAATCGATTGCTCGAAGAAAGAAAATCAAATAGGGAATTAATCTAGGATTGTGAATCCACCTCGGTTTATCCGAATTACTCTTGATTATATGAATTTAATGATTTCCCAATTTATTGAAGGCGAAGATTGCTAAAATACTCTACCGCCTCTCCCGAGGTCAATAGAATTTTCTAAGGCGAATAACACTCTATTCCTAGGTGAATTAATTCGAAAATAGGTAAAAAGTACGAAATCTTCAGAAATGCCACGTAATTCCTATGAGTATATTCCTATCTCACAAGATAAAACGGTTCTCACTAATTTTTCCTACCAACTCTCCTCTCCCGATTCGAGTTAGGTAATTAAAACAAATCAATCATAGGCCACACAATTGACAGTAATTAAAACAATTGGGAAAACTCAATAAGAAAGGGAAATATATTTTAATAAAGCAAAATCAAAAGTAAATTCATCAAAACCTCGGTTTCATCAAAATCCTAGAATAGGGTTCTAGCCTGACATGCTAGAAAATAATACAAAACGAATCAAAGAAAGCATAAAAGTAATCAAACGCAGTCGAAGAACTCGGATTCCTCAGTTCTCTAGCTTCCGCTCTCTGCTCCTTAGTGTTTTCTCCTCCTCCTCGATGATCCTCTCCTGGTCTTCTCCCCCAATCTTCAGACCTTAAATCCCTATTTATAACAATCATTCATCTCCAAAACGCGTCCGTGGATTAGGTCGAAAACGGGCTTCAGAAACGGCAAAGAAACGCGAAAAACACATCAAAACCGCCCCGCGGGCCGCGGCTCACTTAAGCTGTGCCGCAGCCCCTAATGTTCAGCGCAGGATGCCTGGGCGCATTTTCCTTCATGGGCCGCGGCTCAGCTTCAACGTGTCGCGGCCCCCGGTACAGTGTGTTCGGCGCTCTAGGTGTGCCGTGCGTGTGCCGCGGCTCGCTCTCCTTGTGCCGCGGCTCGTGACCAGAAATCGTCGTTTTTCGCCCATTTTTCGTCGTTTAGGCTTCCGGACTCCGATTTCCTGCAAAACATATAAGAATAGTGCATTAAAAGCTCATTTATGCAGATTTAGACTTAAAATGGATATAAAATAATGATAACTAAGCGCATAAAAATACGTCTAACAAATACCCCCAAACTTGAGCCTTTGCTTGTCCTCAAGCAAAAAAAATCAATTTCAAATAAAAAGTATCGTGAATGATCATGCAAATCCATAGTGCTCAACTTAATCAATACTACCGTGAAAATCTCAAAGAATAATACGAGTATCGTAATAGCGAGTCACATCAAGGACACTGATTCCACAAAGTAACCATTTTAGTGCTAATCAATCGTTCATGAAGAAAATCAAGCTCAAAGATTAACAAGCGTGAATTTAATCGACCGCCAATATGAAGGGTTAGATTAAACAAGCCAACTCGCCCAGCCCCACAGTCTAGTGGCAAAAATTCAAGAGTTTCATCGTCAAAAATAATCCTCGGACAGCATTCCCTTATGTATGATCATAATAAAGATTCGAGTTAACCACTAGGTTAGGATCTCGGAATGTTTCATCGGGATAATCTTAGGGTGGATTTCCATTCTCATGTATTGGGGAACCGTTTGACGTAAAAGACACTCATGGGGCACATGGATGCTTCTAGTTACTAAGTCCCCCTCTACAGCGGAGAAAAAACTCGAATATCAATTCTCGCACGTCAAGGTTGCTGTTTTACGCGAGAGTAAACAACGGGTCACGTGAATACCCCCGGTTACTAGGCTTCCCATCATCGGTAATGCGATATTTCTAAACCATTAGTCTATTCAGGGTTGTTGTTTTACACGAGAGTAAACAACGGGTCACGTGAGTACCCCCGGTTACTAAACTTCCCATCATAGAATATGTATAATATCTCGACTTTTTGGGAAAAACTGTCCGACTCTAAACTCAATTTAAGTGCCAACAAGACTCATGTTACTGGACTACTAGCTACGCGAAAAGTGTAACCAAACGTATAGACGGCGATTTGAAAACACGTATGTCTCCTTTCTTATCTGCTAAGATTTGTAAAAAAACGGGAAAAAAAAACCTAAGAATACTCAGAGGAAACAGATATCGCTGACTGCAAACTCGACCAAAACTCAACCGTTTCTTCAAAGAGAAATCAGTATCATAACATCAGTTTTACACAAAGAAGCACGAAAAATTCATGAATGCAAATAAAATTAAGACAAGCAAGGCTAGCGTCAAAATAACGAAAAATGCAAACAAATAAGTAAAAAGCAACTGAAAGTAACCCCCCCCCAAAACTTAGGACGTACATTGACCTCAATGGACATAGAAAATAATATGCAAGAAGAGAAGAAGGTCAAGTACTCCCCTAGTGTCAGCTCAGGAACTGGTGCCGGCCTCGTCCGGCGAGGAGGGTGGTGTGGATGGCCTAACTGGTGGGATGAAGGGCCCGTCCGGGTGCAGTACATGGATCGTCCACGCAGCAAGGTAATCTTGGTGGTAAGCATCTCTCGCTGCCAAGCGCCTCTCCGTACGTCGATTGGCCCGGCGGGCCTGCTCGCTCATCTCCTCCCGGACAGCTGCGAGGATGCTCTCTCTCTCTGTCCGCATCTCCTCTCTCATAGCGGCTAGGTGGCTCTCTCTATCTCTCCTCATCTCCTCTCTCAGGCTGTCGAACATCGCCTGAAGGTGCACTCTCTCGGGCGGCGGGCTGGACTCCGCCTGCTCATGCGTCAGAAGAATAGGCTCGGGGAACTGCTCATGTGCCTCGTCAAGAAGAAATCCCCGTCCCCGAGCGTGTGCCGGCGCTCCACCCCACTGGTCAAAGTGAGAAATAATGCGATGATCAATCGGACCCTGGGGTGCTAGCATTGGCTCATAATCCGACCAAGTCATGCCCGACTGGTGGCATAGAGCGCAAATGAGAGAGGGGTGCTTCAGCCCCGTCATGGCCCCTCCTTGAATGCACTGAAGGATAGATCGGACCAAATGAGGGGCCACATCGAATCTGAGCTCGGTAGTGATGGCATATAGTAGTCGGGCGCGAGAGAGTAGAAGAGAGCGGATCTGCGAGGTGGGATCGACTCGTGCGCAGAGGAAGTATAACCAGGCTCGCCCGAGCCGACTGAGGCGCGAATTCTTAAAATAGAAGGCTGAAGAACCCGGGGCGCGCGTCTCCCAGACGGAACCGGGCTGTGTGAGTGCCTCTAGCAGAGCCTCCCTCGTGAGGCTACTCATACTCTGCGTATACGCCGTCTCGTCCACCACTGGCAACTCGTATAGTCTCCGAATGGCAGCCACCGAAAAATCCACAGTATGGCCTCGGACGACGACCTGAGTACGAGTATCTGATTGCGCCATCATCTGCCCTGCCCGAATATGTCGTAGTAGAGCGCTAGCGTAAAACTCCTGGACGATAGAGATCACAGCTGGCTCGGGAGGCGTAGTGAAACGAGCCCATCCCATCTCGTCAACCATAGTCAGAATCTCACTGTCCTGGGGGGCGGGAGTGAATCCCCGCTCCGGGATTATAGGTCGAGGTCGGATTTTTTCGTTGAATATTCTGTGAATTTATGGATCGGAGAATTGGTGAGACTCCAAATCGGCTCGGCTCTGTGAAGTCTCCCCTCTTGTGGGGGACGATTGTGTCCTAGCCCTCGTGCTTATCTTCCTTTTTCTATCCATGGTGAGGTTCCTGAAAAAATAAACACCGGAAATTAAGCAACCTTTAAGGAAAATTACACCACTCTCGACTTAAAATACACGAAACGTGAATATAGAGTCTTGCATCATCGAAGAGGAAATTAAGGCTGATCTTTCAAGTTTAAGCATGACGTAAGGGTTGGGGTACAATGTAATCCGATAAAATAATTCGTTGCATATAGTTTTAAAAACGTTTGGCTCAAAGTTTTTCATTGACGCATTTCATCAAACACTTAACATGCATGGGTTTAAATGAAGAACAAGAATTATAATGGCTAAATCCAATCCCCAAAAATAACAACATAAATCGATAGTCATGACAAACGATATATAACATCAACAATTCATTCATAATCAACAGATACCATCAATAATCAATCAAAAATTTCATATCCCAACTCAACCTTGGTAGAACTTTGAAAAAAAAAAAACTAACACATATTCATCATCGAATGAATACCAATACCTCACTTTTCAAATCATGTAGCAATTAAGATTAAGAGATTGAGAATTACCATGCTTGGATTGAAGAATGCAAGAAGAAGAAGAAGTTAATAGGGTTCGGCCGAGCGCTGTGCGAAGAAAGGGAAGAAAACTTACCTGGTGTGCCGGCCGATCGATGTTATAAAGCAGGCCTGGGCTGTTCAACTTCGCAACGGGGGCCGCGGCACAGCTTAAGTGAGCCGCGGCCCAGAGTACAGCCTGCCCGGGCTTCTTTGTTCTATCGCCGTGTGCCGCGGCTCAGCGTACGGGTGTCGCGGCTCGTCCTGTAAGTGTGCCGCGGCTCATTTGGTCCGTGCCGCGGCACGGAGTACAGTTACCTGGGCGTTCTGGGGCATTTGGCGGGCCTCGGCTCATTGCCTTTGTGCCGTGGCTCAAAGATCTAGTGTGCCGCGGCTCAGTAAGGTCGTGCCGCGACGCATGGTACAGGAAGGTTAGTCCTTTTTATGTCAACTTGTGTGTTCCGCGGCTCGCTTCCATTGTGCCGCGCCCGATTGCTGAATTCTTCCCCTGGGGTAATTTCTGCACAGAATTTTCAAAGGAACACACAAGAACGTGAGGGATAAGCATATCAAAGCAAAAATGACGAAAAATAAAGACTCATAAAATGCAAGAAAACACTGAAAAATAAAAATCTACAACTAATACTCGGGTTGCCTCCCGAAAAGCGCTAAGTTTATAGTCTTCAGTCGGACTTTTTGAAAATTAGTTTGCTTTTCACAAATACCATTTGAACTCCGCTCCGTCCATCGAACCGTTAATATGTGTTTTAAATTTTTGACCATTGGTCTTTAACAATTCGATTTTCGGTTTGGACACCCAATGTTCTTTGCGAAAAGATTTGAACGAAAACAACTTTCCAAAACACCCATATTGCACATGACTTGGCACCCGTTTCACTTCCGGCTTATTCTCTTTTTTCACGAACGAACTTATGACAGCATTAGAATTTTTCGTTGGTGAATGAGCGGTTGATGAAGATGACATGTCCAAATGCCTAAGATATGCGACTCGTTCTACATTTTTCTTAGACGTCGGAGCAACTAAAACGGATTCTAAAAATTTCGACCGACAACTCTCCCGGTGTGTGTCTTTCTCAAAGATATCAATTTGTGAACACTTCTGGTCCTTGCTTGGACACGGGACAGATCGAAACACTTTGAATGTGACTTGCTCATCTTCAACCCGAAGTATTAATTCACCCTCCTGAACATCGATAAGGGTCCTTCCGGTGGCTAAGAACGGTCTACCCAAAATAATCGGAATCTCTGTAATATCCGGATTTATTACTGTGTATTTCATCTGTATTCGAACCCTGTATTATTTGGATTTGTGATCTTGATAATTGGAGTATGATATTTCTTACATTGGTATCTTTGTACATAAGTATATCAACATGCAAAATTTCTCATGCAAACTCGTGATAGCGCACGCTAAGAATGTAGCTTAACGCGCGCTATAGGCTACTACTAGCGCATGTTACGTATATAGGAGTTGCGTGCGCTAGGCACTCAATTATTGAGCTGGGCGGCTAGCACATGCGCCAGCCGGGACATGGGTCCGGATAAGATTCCCGCGGACGAACCTGGACAGATTTGGAGTCAACGCATATTAGCGTGCGCTAAGTATGTATGGTAGCGTGCGCTAATTAGCTAAAGTGCAGAATATTATAAATGAGACAACAACCCGTTTTTGGCTTACATTTCCTCCGTTTACTCTTCAGTCTTGAGAGACCAGAGAGCAATAATTATCCTCCTAATACACTTAGAACACATCTACCTGATCGTAGAATATTGGATATTACTTGTGAGTGATCATTGAAGAGAAGTAACACCTTGGAGTGGCGTATAACCAACCGGAGTCGGATTCTACCTTGCAGTTCAGTAATTTCGTCATATTAAGGTATGTTCAATCTATCTCCAGCCTAAGATTTGAATTCTAAGGAATTAGATGATCATGCTAACGAGATATTGAATTTCATTAGTGAATTATTCAACAAACATCATGTTTAGAAGGTGGGAATGTCTATGCTTATGATATTATCGTTGGAACCTTGTAGTTGGAATCCTGGTACTTTTAATGATGAGAGAAACATTCTGAAGTTGGCTATCCGTATGACTTATGTTATCTTAGTGATCATAAATTGGAGGTGATATTATTTTCGGTTATAAGGACTTAAGGGAAGAATCATCTTAGGAAATATTCTTTCGTATAAGTTGGAATTATTAGTTCACCTCAAGATGAAGTCCGAATGTGTATAATGATAGTAGAATCTAATGCACCAACTGGAGATCACCAAACTTCGCATGAGAATTGTAATCAAGATGGATTATGGTGTTGTGATGATTATACGTATACTTGTATCTCGAAGTTGTTATTATCCGTGAGATCATTCATAAGTTTATGAACATAACATGTATTCGGATAATAAACATTAATCACTGAGGAATTCGCATACTTCATCACCATTTGTACAATCTGCTGCCCTTCAGTGAACTGCCATGCACGTTTAGCGTGCGCTAAGCTACGTGAATTAACGTGCGCTATCGAGTATGTTTAGCGTACGCCACGTTTGGAACTTAGCGTGCGTTAAGTCATCAGGCGAGTCAGTCGGCTGATCAGTGAGGCACTGACCGTGCATGGTTAGCGTACGCTAGGCTGTGTGTATTGCGTGCGCTAACAAGTAGTATTAACGTACACTACATAGAATGCGTAGCGTGCGTTAAGCGATCCAGGCAGATTGCATTTTAAGGACTTCCTACCGTAATTTTGGATTGTTAGACATTGTACGGCATGAGATGAATTCTATATTATTTCTTTTGTTAAGGTTCGAGCTTAGCAACGTGATTGATCGAAGGGGACAACCTTCGAGTATTTTGATATTCGTGGGAGTTTTATTCTTGTCAACGAACCGAGGCAAGTACTCTAATTAGAATTGTGTATATTATGACAGTTATGATGTGATTGTATTGTGTAAATGTGTTGTGATTATATGTCCACCATGCGTTGATCCGACGGGAATCATCATGGGAATCTATAGCTGTGTGTGCTGGATCGTTGGACAGGTAGTTCCACCATGTGTTGGTCCGACGGGATCATCATGGGAATCTATAGCTGTGTGCGCTGGATCGTTGGGATACCATCAGTATGTTGAAACTGTTATGATATGATATGTGTTGTTGATATTTCTCGTTGGAGAAACTTGTTATGATATAATTGTTGATTATATCACTGTTGTATGATTATTGTACTTGTACTAGCATCGTCGTGCTAACCCCTTCGGGGGTGAACATTTGTTTATGTTCAGGATCCAGGAGAGCGGGGAAACAACCACTGGAGCTGCATGACGACGAGGGTGCAGAGTGATGTTCCGGCCGGGTTTTATTGTATGTTGTTTGTTGGTTATTTCAATAAGTACTCAAGTACGTCGTCAGTTTATGATGTTTGGATTTTGGTGATGTATTAATAACTCTTCATTTGGATATTTGAAATTCTCGGTATTGAACCAGACTGTTGTATTTTATTTCAGAGATTTCATATGTTGGTGTCTGTTATTGTCATTTCATTTCTTCAGCCTTGTAAATTCTTATGTAAAGGATTTACGGCGCTGTAATATTCCTGAATATATCGGGGGGGTTACAGAATATGGTATCAGAGCTAAGATTATGGATATCTTGGCCATTGGGTTAAATTGGGGTCATTTACGTCTTTTGAGGTAACCGGCCGTGAATGACATCACTGTACTGCCTACGTCTTCATACGAATGGTGGTTGTAAGTTCCTAAACTCTATCTCGTTCTTTACATGTTGTATCTCTTTATACTTGAACATTAGAACGATGTTGTTTCCTGTATATAGAGTATTTATGCTTACAGTATGTTGAGAGGCGGACGTGGACGTGGTCGCGGTCGTGGACGTGGAAGAAGGAATGCTGAAAGGGAAGCGTCGTCTTCTAATCAGGCCAGTCATAGCTCAGGCGAGCCGCAACGATCCATCAATAACGAACCGGAACCTGCTGTACCAGAAATCCTTCGTCAAGTAGTGAACCAGATGACTCAGTTCGCTCTGGTCGTGGACCGAATGCAGGTGGCGGTGGGATTTCAGTAGGGAGATGGACAGCAAAGGATCCCAGAAATGGTAAATCGAGGTGACCGATGGTTGCAAGAGGTAGCGAAAATGCAACCACCCAAATTTGACGGCTTTTACGAGACTCCCACTTGGGATCATTGGTTGAAGGAATTGGAGAAAATTTTTGCTGGAATAAATTGCCCAGACGACAGGAGAGCTCCTATTGCTCAGTACTTTCTGATAGGGGAAGCATCCGAGTGGTGGGAAGCTATCCGACCTGCAGATCATGATGCTGATTGGACAGAATTTAAAATGATGATGGAAGCTCGATCGCCCTCGTCTGTGAGGAAGCCAAAGTTCGGGAGTTTTTCTCCGCTCGGCCATCGAGCGAACCCGTATCCTGAGACAATTAAGGCGTTTAACCGGCTAGCATTTGTTCGACATCCGGTGAGCAGATGCAGAGATGATGATTCATTTTGAAATGAGGATGAAACCAGAAATCCAGAGGTACATGTCCGGTTTTGAATGTACCACTCTCCGTCAATACCAAGATAAGGCGTTGGCGTACGAAATCAAAGAAGCAGCAATGGAGAAGTTTACGGAGTCGAAGAAGCAGAAAGTCTCACGGTGCTTTACGAGCACAAGAACGTAGCCTCGCAAAGCCCAGTCATCCTTTCATTCTTTCAAGAAACCTCCGCACCCATCTAAGATTGGAAAGAATTTCGGAACAATGTCAGCCACGACGGATACAGCTAGGAAGTGCTTTAACTGTGGTCGCCCAGGCCACCTTTGGCGTGATTGTTTGCGCACTCCAATTACATGTTTTGATTGCGGACAGGAAGGGCACCGTGCGATGTTTTGCAAGGATGCCACCAAGTACAATGGAACCCGTACATCACAGCTAGTTCAGAAGGAATCTAGTATCTAACAGACGCAGCAAAGTGCTCAGATGCCTCAAAATTTTGGCCGCGGACGAGGCAGAGGACAGTGGGACCGAATGGGTACATCGAGTGCCGGTTCTGCTCCCCCACGTCTGTACGAGATGAGGAGGACAGACGATCAGGATGCTGCTGTCGCATCAGGTACTGTTCAGATCCTTTCCCAGCCAGTTAGCATTTTATTCGATACGGGAGCTACGCATTCATTTATATCCTCATCTTGTGTAAATCGTTTGAATATTTCTGGTTTTCATTACTGTGAACCTTATGTTGTTGGTTTACCGAGTGGAGAGAGGATTGTTGGGAACTTAGAGACTAGAGATTTCCCTGTATCATTTGGGGGCAAAGAGTGGCTCTCAAATCTGATTGTAATAGAAATGCAAGGAGACGACCTGATACTCGGAGACGATTGGCTTAATCGATATGGAGCTATTGTAAACTACCGAAGGAGGAATATTTCGCTGATCGCTGACGATGGCTCCGAAGTACTGTTTGAAGGATGGAAACCAGGAAGCTCAGGAAAGTTGATCAAGGCAATGAAAGCTGTCAAATTATTCAAATAGGGCTGTACTGGATACTGGTGTTATGCAATGAAGAAAGAAGACGAAACTGTGGAACTTTCATCCATTCCTGTTGTTAACGAATTTCCAGATGTATTTCCTGACGAGTTACCTGGACTACCTCCACGACGGGATGTAGAATTCACCATTGAGCTGGAACCCGGAGCTACACCAATTTCTAAAGCTCCATATCGTATGGCACCTACTGAGATGTATGAACTGAAAAAGCAGCTGGAGGAGTTACTGGACAAAGGCTATATCCAGCCAAGCATTTCGCCCTGGGGAGCGCCAGTTCTTTTCGTCCGGAAGAAGGATGGATCGCTCCGACTGTGTATCGACTATCGAGAGCTGAACAAGATGACGATTAAGAACAAATATCTGTTGCCACGGATTGATGATTTATTTGACCAGTTGCAAGGAGCAATAATATTTTCTAAAATCGATCTGAGATCAGGGTACCATCAGCTGAGGATTAAGGAATCTGATGTTCCAAAGTCGGCATTCAGAACTCGCTACGGACACTATGAGTTTGTAGTGATGTCGTTTGGTCTTACTAATGCACCTGCTGTATTCATGCAATTGATAAACCGATTGTTCATCGAATATTTGGATAAATTTGTGGTCGTGTTCATTAATGACATTCTGGTGTATTCTAAGAGCCCGGAAGAGCATGCGCAACATTTGCGAATTGTATTAGAACTTTTGAGAAGCGAGCAATTGTACGCCAAACTTTCTAAGTGTGAATTCTGGCTAAAGGAAGTAATGTTCCTCAGCCATGTGGTATCAGCTAAAGGAGTCCGAGTATATCCTCAGAAGATCGAAGCAATTATGGATTGGAAGCCTCCAAAGAACGTGAAAGAAGTCCGAATCTTCTTAGGACTTGCTGGATATTATCGTCGATTCGTGGAAGGGTTTTCTAAAATATCCCGCCCACTTACTCGACTCCTACAGAAAACTCAAAAGTTTGAGTGGAACGAGTCGTGCCAGACTAGTTTTGATGAATTGAAGAGGAGATTGACGACAGCACCAATTTTATCACTTCCACAGGGGACTGGAGGATTCATAGTTTACAGTGATGCTTCGAACCAAGGACTCGGATGTGTATTGATGCAGAATGATAAGGTGATCGCTTATGCTTCACGACAGCTGAAACCTTATGAAGTGAATTATCCAACACACGATTTAGAGCTAGCAGCAGTAGTTTTTGCTTTGAAGATCTGGAGACATTACCTGTACGGGACTCATTGTCAGATCTTTACTGATCACTGACACGGTCTTTAGTGTAACTATCGCAAGTGCACGATATCGTATCAAGTAGTAAAGTGGACTTTTTGAGTCCGGTTTATCGATCCCACAAGGAAGTTTGGTTATAATTTGAATTATACACTATTAGTCTATTTTTATAGATTCTAAGATTAGTGAAACTCACAATTTAAGAGTTTGGTTTAATAGTTGCAAAGTAAATGTAATAATAATTCTAATATTTTAGGGAAATAAAAAGATTGCAATATTAATAGATTGATTAATGATAAAATGAAATAGTTGGGATTACAAACTTAGTTCGTCATTAGTTATAGAAGATGTATAGGAGATCATAAGATGAATTTACTTATTATGTTGTGTAGATTCGATTTTCCTTAAAAAGACGGTTTCTCTTTCGAACTATAAAACGCCCCTTACATATTGAATCAATCCACTATATTTCTATGTTGATTGGCTTCAATACATAGCATTAGGATTTATGAAAATATCTCAAAGAATCATCTAAAGACTAGGGGTATATTTCTATCCCCTAGAACAACTTAGAGTGAAGATCATTTGATCTAATCAAACATATTTTCTTTCGAAACATATGAAGACCATAAATATCGTCATTTATTGGCCAAGTAAATAAAGATTGTTAAAACAATGAAAATCACACACAATAATAAGTAATTCATAATAGATCTTTTATACAAATATAAACAACATAACTAACCTTGTTTATAATCCCAACTAAAGGTTACTTAGCCCATGAAGGGTTTATTACACATGTTACAAGCTTTGGTGGTCATTTTTAGTTGAATCAAGAGAAAGAATTGATCCTAACTCCCTTAGTAGATAAAGGAGATAGAAGCAATAAAACTCTCTGAACAACATATGCTATACCACACTTACAAAGATCACTCAAGAACACAAGTGTGTTCTTCACACAAAAAGAAAAGTTTACAAAAAATGGAAAATTATATGATGAATGGTGAATGATGAAGGATCTAAGGGGTCTATTTATACACCTAAAGTCATCTAATAGCTCCAAAACTCCAGCATTATTACATTAGATCGGATCAATGCCAGCCATCCCCTCAATAATACACAAAAAGTATAAAAAATTAGACAAATCATAGCAATCTGTCAAGAGTTACGGCCGTAACATTCAGGAGTTACGGCCGTAATAAGGATGACTTACGGTCGTAACTCACGAATGTTACGGCCGTAACTGCTTCGTAAATTTGCTCACTGGATGCTTTGAGATTCGTTTTCAGCCGAATTTCTCGGACTTTGCGTTTTTGCCCAGATCTTCTTCGGATGATAAATTTTGATATATAACTCGATTTTGAATCGGAAAAGCTGCCGAATTAAATCTCGAAAAGCCCTACAACATGAATATATCAAAATTCAATAAAGAGAATATTTATTAAACATGTTGTTTCTTGAGTAATTCAGTTATTTAATCCAATCATCATCCGATAAAAATAAAATTATTAAAACGAATAAATTAAAAGCAAAAAACGAGTAGACTAGATCAATTATGGGTGAATTTTATCGATACAAACCATGGATAAGTGTACAAAACTGACACTTATCAATCACAAGAGTCTCAAATACATCTTCAGTCAGAAAGAGCTGAACATGCAGCAAAGAAGATGGTTAGAGCTGATTAAGGACTACGACTTGGAGATTTTGTATCATCCAGGCAAAGCGAATGTGGTGGCAGATGCACTTAGCCGCAAGCCTGTTTCTATTTAGATGCTGGAGACTCTGACCTCCCAACTTAGCCTTCAACAAGAGATGATTAGAGAAGGAATTGAAGTGTGGTTGCAAAGAGTCCAAGGACAACTGTGCGTGATGGAATTAACTTCGTCATTAACCGAAGAAATCAAATCTAGACAGGCAGATGATCCTCTGATGATTCGGTTACGTGATGAAGTGATCAAGGGAAAGGCCCTCGGAATCCTAATTCATTATGATGGAGTTTTGAGATTTCAGAACCGACTCTGCATTCCAGATATCGATGTTCTGAAACAGACGATTATGAAGGAAGCTCATAGCTCGCCCTATTCTATCCACCCGGGCACCAGTAAGATGTATAAAGACTTGAAACAGAATTTCTGGTGGGGCAACATGAAGAAAGATGTAGCGGACTATGTTTCAAAATGCTTGACTTGTCAGCAGGTTAAGATCGAGCATCAACGACCTGCCGGAATGTTGAAGCCGCTCCCGATTCCTGAATGGAAGTGGGAGGACATATCGATGGACTTTATCACTGGCATGCCAAGAAGCAAGACAGGAATGAACATGATTTGGGTGATAGTTGATCGTCTAACCAAATCAGCTCACTTCCTAGGCATTAAGGACACGTGGGGACTAGAGAGGTTGGCGCGGGTATTTATTTCAGAGATAGTTCGACTGCATGGTACGCCGAAGACCATTATTTCTGATCGAGACGGCCGTTTTGTGTCTCACTTTGGAAAGCAGTTCATAAGGCCTTGGGGACCGAATTGAACTTCAGTACAGCTTATCACCCGCAGACTGACGGACAATCTGAGACGACCATTCAAATGGTGGAATACATGCTAAGGGCCTCTGCCTTAGATTGGTCGAACGATTGGGAAGTTCATCTATCGTTGATTGAATTTACTTACAACAATAGTTGGCATGCCTCCATTAAGATGGCACCATTTGAGGCATTATACGGGAGAAGATGCAGATCGCCCCTATGCTGGGACGATTCATCAGACTTGATCGGAACAGAACCAGAGTTGATCGTACAGACTCGAGAGAAGATAGCCTTAATTCGTGAAAGACTGTTGACCACCCAGAGTCGACAGAAATCTTATGCAGACGTACGTCGTCGCCCTTTGGAGTTCAGTACGGGAGACCACGTACTTTTAAAGGTTTCTCCTACTCGAGGAATCTTTCGTTTCGGAAGGAAAGGAAAGCTTAGTCCGAGATATATCGGACCATTTGAATTCCTTGAGAGAGTTGGAGAGTTGGCATACAGATTGGCATTGCCGCCGTCATTGTGCCATGTTCATAATGTGTTCCACGTATCCCAGTTACGGAGGTATATACCAGATCCTAGTCATGTCATTGATTTCGGCGAGATCGAAGTCGCTCATGCTGGGACGTTTGAAGAAAGACCGGTCAAGATACTCAAGAGTCGAGTTAAGCAGTTGAGGAACAAACCAATCGTTTTGGTCAAAGTTCAATGGTCACGTCACAGAGTGGAAGAAGCCACATGGGAAACGTAAGATGGCATGAAGTCTAGATATCCCGAGTTATTTTCGTCTTTAGTTTCGGGACGAAACTCCTTTTTAGTAGGAGAGTATGTAATATCCGGATTTATTACTGTGTATTTCATCTGTATTCGAACCCTGTATTATTCGGATTTGTGATCTTGATAATTGGAGTATGATATTTCTTACATTGGTATCTTTGTACATAAGTATATCAACATGCAAAATTTCTCATGCAAACTCGTGATAGCGCACGCTAAGAATGTAGCTTAACGCGCGCTATCGGCTACTACTAGCGCACGTTACGTATATAGGAGTTGTGTGCGCTAGGCACTCAATTATTGAGCTGGGCGGCTAGCACATGCGCCAGCCGGGACATGGGTCCGGATAAGATTCCCGACGAACACAGACGATTTGGAGTCAACGCTTATTAGCGTGCGCTAAGTATGTATGGTAGCGTGCGCTAATTAGCTAAAGTGCAGAATATTATAAATGAGACAACAACCCGTTTTTGGCTTACATTTTCTCCGTTTACTCTTCAGTCTTGAGAGACCAGAGAGCAATAATTATCCTCCTAATACACTTAGAACACATCTACCTGATCGTAGAATATTGGATATTACTTGTGAGTGATCATTGAAGAGAAGTAACACCTTGGAGTGGCGTATAACCAACCGGAGTCGGATTCTACCTTGCAGTTCAGTAATTTCGTCATATTAAGGTATGTTCAATCTATCTCCAGCCTTAGATTTGAATTCTAAGAAATTAGATGATCATGCTAACGAGATATTGAATTTCATTAGTGAATTATTCAACAAACATCATGTTTAGAAGGTGGGAATGTCTATGCTTATGATATTATCGTTGGAACCTTGTAGTTGGAATCCTAGTACTTTTAATGATGAGAGAAACATTCTGAAGTTGGCTATCCGTATGACTTATGTTATCTTAGTGATCATAAATTGGAGGTGATATTATTTTCGGTTATAAGGACTTAAGGGAAGAATCATCTTAGGAAATATTCTTTCGTATAAGTTGGAATTATTAGTTCACCTCAAGATGAAGTCCGAATGTGTATAATGATAGTAGAATCTAATGCACCAACCGGAGATCACCAAACTTCGCATGAGAATTGTAATCAAGATGGATTATGGTGTTGTGATGATTATGCGTATACTTGTATCTCGAAGTTGTTATTATCCGTGAGATCATTCATAAGTTTATGAACATAACATGTATTCGGATAATAAACATTAATCACTGAGGAATTCGCATACTTCATCACCATTTGTACAATCTGCTGCCCTTCAGTGAACTACCATGCACGCTTAGCGTGCGCTAAGCTACGTGAATTAACGTGCGCTATCGAGTATGTTTAGCGTACGCCACGTTTGGAACTTAGCGTGCGTTAAGTCATCAGGCGAGTCAGTCGGCTGATCAGTGAGGCACTGACCGTGCATGGTTAGCGTACGCTAGGCTGTGTGTATTGCGTGCGCTAACAAGTAGTATTAACGTACGCTACATAGAATGCGTAGCGTGCGTTAAGTGATCCAGGCAGATTGCATTTTAAGGACTTCCTACCGTAATTTTGGATTGTTAGACATTGTACGGCATGAGATGAATTCTATATTATTTCTTTTGTTAAGGTTCGAGCTTAGCAACGTGATTGATCGAAGGGGACGACCTTCGAGTATTTTGATATTCGTGGGAGTTTTATTCTTGTCAACGAACCGAGGCAAGTACTCTAATTAGAATTGTGTATATTATGACAGTTATGATGTGATTGTATTGTGTAAATGTGTTGTGATTATATGTCCACCATGCGTTGATCCGACGGAATCATCATGGGAATCTATAGTTGTGTGTCTTTGGATCGTTGGGCGGTAGTTCCACCATGTGTTGGTCCGACGGGATCATCATGGGAATCTATAGGCTGTGTCTTATTTGGATCGTTGGGATACCATCAGTATGTTGAAACTGTTATGATATGATATGTGTTGTTGATATTTCTCGTTGGAGAAACTTGTTATGATATAATTGTTGATTATATCACTGTTGTATGATTATTGTACTTGTACTAGCATCGTCGTGCTAACCCCTTCGGGGGTGAACATTTGTTTATGTTCAGGATCCAGGAGAGCGGGGAAACAACCACTGGAGCTGCATGACGACGAGGGTGCAGAGTGATGTTCCGACCGGGTTTTATTGTCTGTTGTTTGTTGGTTATTTCAATAAGTACTCAAGTACGTCGTCAGTTTATGATGTTTGGATTTTGGTGATGTATTAATAACTCTTCATTTGGATATTTGAAATTCTCGGTATTGAACTAGACTGTTGTATTTTATTTCAGAGATTTTATATGTTGGTGTCTGTTATTGTCATTTCATTTCTTCAGCCTTGTAAATTCTTATGTAAAGGATTTACGGCGCTGTAATATTCCAGAATATATCGGGGGTGTTACAGAATATGGTATCAGAGCTAAGATTATGGATATCTTGGCCATTGGGTTAAATTAGGGTCATTTACGTCTTTTGAGGTAACCGACCGTGAATGACATCACTGTACTGCCTACGTCTTCATGCGAACGGTGGTTGTAAGTTCCTAAACTCTATCTCGTTCTTTACATGTTGTATCTCTTTATACTTGAACATTAGAACGATGTTGTTTCTTGTGTATTGAGTATTTATGCTTACATTATGTTGAGAGGCGGACGTGGATGTGGTCGCGGTCGTGGACGTGGAAGAAGGAATGCTGAAAGGGAAGCGTCGCCTTCTAATCAGGCCAGTCATAGCTCAGGCGAGCCGCAACGATCCATCAATAACGAACCGGAACCTGCTGTACCAGAAATACTTCGTCAAGTAGTGAACCAGATGACTCAGTTCGCTCAGGTCGTGGACCGAATGCAGGTGGCGGTGGGATTTCAGCAGGGAGATGGACAGCAAAGGATCCCACAAATGGTAAATCGAGGTGACCGATGGTTGCAAGAGGTAGCGAAAATGCAACCACCCAAATTTGACGGCTTTTACGAGACTCCCACTTGGGATCATTGGTTGAAGGAATTGGAGAAAATTTTTGCTGGAATAAATTGCCCAGACGACAGGAGAGCTCCTATTGCTCAGTACTTTCTGATAGGGGAAGCATCCGAGTGGTGGGAAGCTATCCGACCTGCAGATCATGATGCTGATTGGACAGAATTTAAAATGATGATGGAAGCTCAGTACTGCCCTCGTCCTGTGAGGGAAGCCAAAGTTCGGGAGTTTTTCTCCGCTCAGCCATCAGACGAACCCGTATCCCAGATAATTAAGACGTTTAACCAGCAGCTAGCATTTGTTCGACATCTGGTCAGAACAGATGCAGAGATGATGATTCATTTTGAAATAAGGATGAAACCAGAAATCCAGAGGTACATGTCCGGTTTTGAATGTACCACTCTCCGTCAATACCAAGATAAGGCGTTGGCGTACGAAATCAAAGAAGCAGCAATGGAGAAGTTTACGGAGTCGAAGAAGCAGAAAGTCTCTGGTACTTTTACAGAGCACAAGAACAGCGGGCCTCGCAAAGCCCAGTCATCCTTTCATTCTTTCAAGAAACCTCCACACCTATCTAAGATTGGAAAGAATTTCGGAACAATGTCAGCCACGACGGATACAGCTAGGAAGTGCTTTAACTGTGGTCGCCCAGGCAACCTTTGGCGTCATTGTTTGCGCACTCCAATTACATGTTTTGATTGCGGACAGGAAGGGCACCGTGCGATGTTTTGCAAGGATGCCACCAAGTACAATGGAACCCGTACATCACAGCCAGTTCAGAAGGAAGCTAGTATCCAACAGACGCAGCAAAGTGCTCAGATGCCTCAAAATTTTGGCCGCGGACGAGGCAGAGGACAGTGGGACCGAATGGGTACATCAAGTGTCGGATCTGCTCCCCCACGTCTTTACGAGATGAGGAGGACAGACGATCAGGATGCTGCTGTCGCATCAGGTACTGTTCAGATCCTTTCCCAGCCAGTTAGCATTTTATTCGATACGGGAGCAACGCATTCATTTATATCCTCATCTTGTGTAAATCGTTTGAATATTTCTGGTTTTCATTACTGTGAACCTTATGTTGTTGGTTTACCGAGTGGAGAGAGGATTGTTGGGAACTTAGAGACTAGAGATTTCCCTGTATCATTTGGGGGCAAAGAGTGGCTCTCAAATCTGATTGTAATAGAAATGCAAGGAGACGACCTGATACTCGGAGACGATTGGCTTAATCGATATGGAGCTATTGTAAACTATCGAAGGAGGAATATTTCGCTGATCGCTGACGATGGCTCCGAAGTACTGTTTGAAGGATGGAAACCAGGAAGCTCAGGAAAGTTGATCAAGGCAATGAAAGCTGTCAAATTATTGAAATAGGGCTGTACCGGATACTGGTGTTATACAATGAAGAAAGAAGACGAAATTGTGGAACTTTCATCCATTCCTGTTGTTAACGAATTTCCAGATGTATTTCCTGACGAGTTACCTAGACTACCTCCACGACGGGATGTAGAATTCACCATTGAGCTGGAACCCGGAGCTACACCAATTTCTAAAGCTCCGTATCGTATGGCACCTACTGAGATCTATGAACTGAAAAAGCAGCTGGAGGAGTTACTGGACAAAGGCTATATCTAGCCAAGCGTTTCGCCCTGGGGAGCCCCAGTTCTTTTTGTCCGGAAGAAGGATGGATCGCTCCGACTGTGTATCGACTATCGAGAGCTGAACAATATGACGATTAAGAACAAATATCCGTTGCCACGGATTGATGATTTATTTGACCAGTTGCAAGGAGCAACAATATTTTCTAAAATCGATCTGAGATCAGGGTACCATCAGCTGAGGATTAAGGAATCTGATGTTCCAAAGTCGGCATTCAGAACTCGCTACGGGCACTATGAGTTTGTAGTGATGCCATTTGGTCTCACTAATGCACCTGCTGTATTCATGCAATTGATGAACCGAGTGTTCATCGAATATTTGGATAAATTTGTGGTCGTGTGCATTGATGACATTCTGGTGTATTCTAAGAGCCCAGAAGAGCATGCGCAACATTTGCGAATTGTATTAGAACTTTTGAGAAGCGAGCAATCGCCAAACTTTCTAAGTGTGAATTCTGGCTAAAGGAAGTAATGTTCCTCGGCCATGTGGTATCAGCTAAAGGAGTCCGAGTATATCCTCAGAAGATCGAAGCAATTATGGATTGGAAGCCTCCAAAGAACGTGAAAGAAGTCCGAAGCTTCTTAGGACTTGCTGGATATTATCGTCGATTCGTGGAAGGGTTTTCTAAAATCTCCCGCCCACTTACTCGACTCCTACAGAAAACTCAAAAGTTTGAGTGGAACGAGTTGTGCCAGACTAGTTTTGATGAATTGAAGAGGAGATTGACGACAGCACCAATTTTATCACTTCCACAGGGGACTGGAGGATTCATAGTTTACAGTGATGCTTCAAACCAAGGACTCGGATCTGTATTGATGCAGAATGATAAGGTGATCGCTTATGCTTCACGACAGCTGAAACCTTATGAAGTGAATTACCCAACACACGATTTAGAGCTAGCAGCAGTAGTTTTTGCTTTGAAGATCTGGAGACATTACCTGTACGGGACTCATTACCAGATCTTTACTGATCACAAGAGTCTCAAATACATCTTCAGTCAGAAAGATCTGAACATGCGGCAAAGAAGATGGTTAGAGCTTATTAAGGACTACGACTTGGAGATTTTGTATCATCCAGGCAAAGCGAATGTGGTGGCAGATGCACTTAGCCGCAAGCCTGTTTCTATTTAGATGTTGGAGACTCTGACCTCCCAACTTAGCCTTCAACGAGAGATGATTAGAGAAGGAATTGAAGTGTGGTTGCAAAGAGTCTAAGGACAACTGTGCGTGATGGAATTAACTTCGTCATTAACCGAAGAAATCAAATCTAGACAGGCAGATGATCCTCTGATGATTCAGTTACGTGATGAAGTGATCAAGGGAAAGGCCCCCGGATTCCTAATTCATTATGATGGAGTTTTGAGATTTCAGAACCGACTCTGTGTTCCTGATATCAATGTTCTGAAATAGACGATTATGAAGGAAGCTCATAGCTCGCCCTATTCTATCCACCCGGGCACCAGTAAGATGTATAAGGACTTGAAACAGAATTTCTGGTGGGGCAACATGAAGAAAGATGTAGCGGACTATGTTTCAAAATGCTTGACTTGTCAGCAGGTTAAGATCGAGCATCAATGACCTGCCGGAATGTTGAAGCCGCTCATGATTCCTGAATGGAAGTGGGAGGACATATCGATGGACTTTATCACTGACATGCCGAGAAGCAAGACAGGAATGAACATGATTTGGGTGATAGTTGATCGTCTAACCAAATCAGCTCACTTCCTAGGCATTAAGGACACGTGGGGACCAGAGAGGTTGGCGCGGGTATTTATTTCAGAGATAGTTCGACTGCATGGTACGCCGAAGACCATTATTTCTGATCGAGACGGCCGTTTTGTGTCTCACTTTGGAAAGCAGTTCATAAGGCCTTGGGGACCGAATTGAACTTCAGTACAGCTTATCACCCGCAGACTGACGGACAATCTGAGAGGACCATTCAAACGGTGGAATACATGCTAAGGGCCTGTGCCTTAGATTGGTCGAACGATTGGGAAGTTCATCTATCGTTGATTGAATTTACTTACAACAATGATTGGCATGCCTCCATTAAGATGGCACCATTTGAGGCATTATACGGGAGAAGATGCAGATCGCCCCTATGCTGGGACGATTCATCAGACTTGATCGGAACAGAACCAGAGTTGATCGTACAGACTCGAGAGAAGATAGCCTTAATTCGTGAAAGACTGTTGACCGCCCAGAGTCGACAGAAATCTTATGCAGACGTACGCCGTCGCCCTTTGGAGTTCAGTATGGGAGACCACGTACTTTTAAAGGTTTCTCCTACTCGAGGAATCTTTCGTTTCGGAAGGAAAGGAAAGCTGAGTCCTAGATATATCGGACCATTTGAAATCCTTGAGAGAGTTGGAGAGTTGGCATACAGATTGGCATTGCCGCCGTCATTGTGCCATGTTCATAACGTGTTCCACGTATGCCAGTTACGGAAGTATATACCAGATCCTAGTCATGTCATTGATTTCGGTGAGATCGAAGTCGCTCATGATGGGACGTTTGAAGAAATACCGGTCAAGATACTCGAGAGTCGAGTTAAGCAGTTGAGGAACAAACCAATCGTTTTGGTCAAAGTTCAATGGTCACGTCACGGAGTGGAAGAAGCCACATGGGAAACGGAAGATGGCATGAAGTCTAGATATCCCGAGTTATTTTCGTCTTGAGTTTTGGGACGAAACTCCTTTTTAGTAGGAGAGTAAGTAATATCCGGATTTATTACTGTGTATTTCATCTGTATTCAAACCCTGTATTATTCGGATTTGTGATCTTGATAATTGGAGTATGATATTTCTTACATTGGTATCTTTGTACATAAGTATATCAACATGCAAAATTTCTCATGCAAACTCGTGATAGCGCACGCTAAGAATGTAGCTTAACGCGCGCTATCGGCTACTACTAGCGCATGTTACATATATAGGAGTTGCGTGCGCTAGGCACTCAATTATTGAGCTGGGCGGCTAGCACATGCGCCAGCCGGGACATGGGTCCGGATAAGATTCCCGCGGACGAACCTGGACAGATTAGGAGTCAACGCTTATTAGCGTGCGCTAAGTATGTATGGTAGCGTGCGCTAATTAGCTAAAGTGCAGAATATTATAAATGAGACAACAACCCGTTTTTGGCTTACATTTCCTCCGTTTACTCTTCAGTCTTGAGAGACCAGAGAGCAATAATTATCCTCCTAATACACTTAGAACACATCTACCTGATCGTTGAATATTGGATATTACTTGTGAGTGATCTTTGAAGAGAAGTAACACCTTGGAGTGGCGTATAACCAACCGGAGTCGGATTCTACCTTGCGGTTCAGTAATTTCGTCATATTAAGGTATGTTCAATCTATCTCCAGCCTTAGATTTGAATTCTAAGGAATTGGATGATCATGCTAACGAGATATTGAATTTCATTAGTGAATTATTCAACAAACATCATGTTTAGAAGGTGGGAATGTCTATGCTTATGATATTATCGTTGGAACCTTGTAGTTGGAATCCTAGTACTTTTAATGATGAGAGAAACATTCTGAAGTTGGCTATCCGTATGACTTATGTTATCTTAGTGATCATAAATTGGAGGTGATATTATTTTCGGTTATAAGGACTTAAGGGAAGAATCATCTTAGGAAATATTCTTTCGTATAAGTTGGAATTATTAGTTCACCTCAAGATGAAGTCCAAATGTGTATAATGATAGTAGAATCTAATGCACCAACCGGAGATCACCAAACTTCGCATGAGAATTGTAATCAAGATGGATTATGGTGTTGTGATGATTATACGTATACTTGTATCTCGAAGTTGTTATTATCCGTGAGATCATTCATAAGTTTATGAACATAACATGTATTCGGATAACAAACATTAATCACTGAGGAATTCGCATACTTCATCACCATTTGTACAATCTGCTGCCCTTCAGTGAACTGCCATGCACGCTTAGCGTGCGCTAAGCTACGTGAATTAACGTGCGCAATCGAGTATGTTTAGCGTACGCAACGTTTGGAACTTAGCGTGCTTTAAGTCATCAGGCGAGTCAGTCGGCTGATCAGTGAGGCACTGACCGTGCATGGTTAGCGTACTCTAGGCTGTGTGTAATGCGTGCGCTAACGAGTAGTATTAACGTACACTACATAGAATGCATAGCGTGCGTTAAGCGATCCAGGCAGATTGCATTTTAAGGACTTCCTACCGTAATTTTGGATTGTTAGACATTGTACGGCATGAGATGAATTCTATATTATTTCTTTTGTTAAGGTTCGAGCTTAGCAACGTGATTGATCGAAGGGGACGACCTTCGAGAATTTTGATATTTGTGGGAGTTTTATTCTTGTCAACGAACCGAGGCAAGTACTCTAATTAGAATTGTGTATATTATGACAGTTATGATGTGATTGTATTGTGTAAATGTGTTGTGATTATATGTCCACCATGCGTTGATCCGACGGGAATCATCATGGGAATCTATAGTCGTGTGTCTTTGGATCGTTGGACAGTAGTTCCACCATGTGTTGGTCCGACGGATCATCATGGGAATCTATAGGCTGTGCTACTGGATCGTTGGGATACCATCAGTATGTTGAAACTGTTATGATATGATATGTGTTGTTGATATTTCTCGTTGGAGAAACTTGTTATGATATAATTGTTGATTATATCACTGTTGTATGATTATTGTACTTGTACTAGCATCGTCGTGCTAACCCCTTCGGGGGTGAACATTTGTTTATGTTCAGGATCCAGGAGAGCGGGGAAACAACCACTGGAGATGCATGACGACGAGGGTGCAGAGTGATGTTCCGGCCGGGTTTTATTGTCTGTTGTTTGTTGGTTATTTCAATAAGTACTCGAGTATGTCGTCAGTTTATGATGTTTGGATTTTGGTGATGTATTAATAACTCTTCATTTGGATATTTGAAATTCTCGGTATTGAACCAGACTGTTGTATTTTATTTCAGAGATTTCATAAGTTGGTGTCTGTTTTTGTCATTTCATTTCTTCATCCTTGTAAATTCTTATGTAAAGGATTTACGGCACTGTAATATTCCTGAATATATAGGGGGTGTTACAATCTCATGGTCTTCTTCCATATCAAGCACAATGAAATCAGCAGGGAAAATGAATTTATCGATCTTGACCAAGACATCTTCTATTACCCCTTTCGGGTACTTGATGGATCTATCGGCTAGTTGTAAAGAGACCGTAGTAGGTTTCGCTTCCCCAATTCCTAGCTTCTTGAAAATAGAAAGAGGCATGAGATTAACGCTAGCGCCGAGATCACATAATGTTGTATCAAAAGACAAGTTCCCAATAGTGCATGGTATGGTGAAGCTTCCTGGATCCTTCAATTTAGGCGGGAGCTTTTTCTGCAAGATTGCGCTGCACTCTTCAGTCAGTGCCACCGTTTCATATTCCTCGAGCTTCCTTTTGTTAGACAATATTTCCTTCATAAACTTCACATAGCTAGGCATTTGTTCTAAGGCGTCGGCAAATGGAATGTTGATATGTAGTTTCTTGAAGACGTCAAGAAACTTGGAGAATTGTTTGTCCATTTTTTGCTTTTGCAAACGCTGTGGAAATGGGACGGGAGGCACATAGGCTGTCGGATTATCTGGAAACAGTTTTGAGCTCTTAGAAACTTGTGATTCCTCGGTCGCCGAATTTTTCTTCCCCTCATCTTCACCTCTCTTTTTGTTCTCCCTGGGCTGCTCACACACTTCCTTCCCGCTTCTCAAACCAATGGCATTTATACTCTCTCTGGGGTTCGTTTCGGTTGTACTTGGCAAGGTACCCTCAGGGCGGGTTGTTAACACATTTGCTATTTGACCCAATTGTACTTGCAAGTTGCGAATAGAAGCGGAATGATTTTACAGGGTTGCTTCCGTACGGGTCATGAACTGACTCGTATTTGCTGCTAATTTCGCCATTGCCTCCTCTAGAGAGATCTTTGGAGCGGGAGGGGGTTGCTGTTGGTGTTAAGCAAACTGAGGTTGGTTTAAGTTTTGTCCGTTTTTCCATGAAAAGTTAGGGTGATTTCGCCACCCCGGATTGTATGTGTTGGAATACGGATTAATCTGTCGATTCCCGTTCCCCACAAACTGAGCTTGTTCCATCGGATGTTGCTCGAAAGGATTTCCAACTTGACACTCTGCGCTAGTATGAGACCCATTACACTAATTACATGATTCTGTAGTAACAGTAGAAGAAGCATGTAAAAAAGCTTGAAGTTGCTGAGTCAAGGAGGCAACTTGGGCCGATAGCGTAGATATTGGATCATTGTCGGAGATTTCCATCACTCGTTTCGGGTTCACCCATTCGGAGGGCCACTGATAAGCGTTTTCCGCCATAGCTTCCAATAAAGAGTGGGCTTCGGCCATAGTCTTTCCCATTAACGCTCCTCCAGCACTCAATCCGTTATAAAAGGTCTGAATTTGTAGCCAATCCGGTAGACCATGATGTGGGCATCTCCTTAGAAAATCCTTGTATCGCTCCCAAGCTTCATGAAGCGACTCCATATCAAATTACCCGAAAGTAGTTATCTCGTTCCTTAATCTCGCTGTCTTCGATGGTGGAAAGAACTTAGCCAGAAAGGCTTGTGCTAATTCCGCCCAAGT
This sequence comes from Orobanche coerulescens, assembly GCA_033398695.1. NCBI lineage: Eukaryota > Viridiplantae > Streptophyta > Magnoliopsida > Lamiales > Orobanchaceae > Orobanche > Orobanche coerulescens. Next base: position 14,050,242 of record CM065815.1, on the reverse strand, counting down.
CGTGATAGAGCCCGGCGGTAGTGAATTCAACCAAAACTTGGCTTTGTCCCTTAGAGAAAAAGGAAAAAGCCGAAGACGAATAGCATCATCGGTAACACCGTTATTCTTGAAGGTGTCACATATCTCGAGAAATGAAGCGATATGTGCGTTGAGATCATCGTTTGCCAGTCCACAAAACTAGCTTGCTTGTACCATCTGAATAATAGCCGGCTTGATCTCGAAGTTGTTCGCTTGGATGGTTGGACATCGAATCCCCGAAAAGTTTGCATTGATTTGTGGCATTGCATAATCACGGAGTGCCAATGCCGGTTGAGCTTGCTGCATACGATTGTCTCCTCCGTGATTTTCTGTGTTATCGGCCATGTTGTCTTTTGCCGGTAGATCACGCTTTTCCTTCTTGGTTTTCTGAAGAGTGCGCTCGAGTTCAGTATCCAAAGGTAATAGGCCTTCGTTACCGAATTTTCTCATGCACTAACCAGAAATTCCTGAAAGGAAAACAAATAAAAAAAATTACACAAAAATAAAATAATGTTCAAATTAAGACTAGAAATACTGAAATCGATATTAGTAAAACAATCAGTCCCCGGCAACGGCGCCAAAAACTTGTTGCGAAATTCGGTGAACGCAAGTGCACGTTGTCGTAAGCAAGTAATAAAGTGATGAGTGAGATATCGTTCCCACGAGGACTGATTTACTAACTACCAATTTATGAGTATTCTAATTTTATCTGAACGATCGAAATTTGAAGGGCAAGTAATAACTAAAGAAAATTAATAAAAGAATAAAAAGAAAAATCGATTGCTCGAAGAAAGAAAATCAAATAGGGAATTAATCTAGGATTGTGAATCCACCTCGGGTTATCCGAATTACTCTTGATTATATGAATTTAATGATTTCCCAATTTATTGAAGGCGAAGATTGCTAAAATACTCTACCGCCTCTCCCGAGGTCAATAGAATTTTCTAAGGCGAATAACACATTCTATTCCTAGGTGAATTAATTCGACAATAGGTAAAAAGTACGAAATCTTCAGAAATGCCACGTAATTCCTATGAGTATATTCCTATCTCACAAGATAAAACGGTTCTCACCAATTTTTCCTACCAACTCTCCTCTCCCGATTCGAGTTAGGTAATTAAAACAAATCAATCATAGGCCACACAATTGACAGTAATTAAAACACTTGGAAAAACTCAATAAGAAAGGGAAATATGTTTTAATAAAGCAAAATCAAAAGTAAATTCGTCAAAACCTCGGTTTCATCAAAATCCTAGAATAGGGTTCTAGCCTGACATGCTAGAAAATAATACAAAACGAATCAAAGAAAGCATAAAAGAAATCAAACGCAGTCGAAGAACTCGGATTCCTCCGTTCTCTAGCTTCCGCTCTCTGCTCCTTGGTGTTTTCTCCTCCTCCTCGATGATCCTCTACTGGTCTTCTCCCCCAATCTTCAGACCTTAAATCCCTATTTATAACAATCATTCATCTCCAAAACGCGTCCGTGGATTAGGTCAAAAACGGGCTTCAGAAACGGCAAAGAAACACGAAAAACACATCAAAACCGCCCCGCGGGCCGCGGCTCACTTAAGCTGTGCCGCGGCCCCTAATGTTCAGCGCAGGATGCCTGGGCGCATTTTTCTTCATGGGCCGCGGCTCAGCTTCAACGTGCTGCGGCCCCCGGTACAGTGTGCTCGGCGCTCTAGGTGTGCCGTGCGTGTGCCGCGGCTCGCTCTCCTTGTGCCGCGGCTCGTGACCAGAAATCGTCGTTTTTCGCTCGTTTTTCGTCGTTTAGGCTTCCGGACTCCAATTTCCTGCAAAACATATAAGAATAGTGCATTAAAAGCTCATTTATGCAGATTTAGACTTAAAATGGATATAAAATAATGATAATAAAGCGCATAAAAATACGTCTAACAGTTTGTCATGTTGGTGATATTCTCAGTTGACGTATTGTTTGATCTGATTATTGATCGTATGAGCGTTTGGGTTGTGCATCGATGCTTCGGATTTGTTATCATTATTTTGTGGTAGTTGATCTACAGATGTATTGTGTATGTTTGGTGTTGCTACCCAAAATAGTATCCGGAGATAGATATTGCTGGAATGGATGAGTAGCAAACAAAGTGCGAGAGCACGTCCGTGGGAAAATTAAATAACACAAGATTTGCAGGGGTTGTTAGTCCCGGGCTTGAATGCTCTCGCGAGATGTTATTAATACGAATACGTTGGAGTACAAATATTAATGTAAGAGTGCGATTACAATGAGTGTAAAAGACCCTAGTTATCTAGCTCTTGAGTGCTGCTCTGTGAGTTCTTGAACTACAGGGAGTTCTTGTTCTCGTTTCTGCCGACCGTCTTATGAGTTAAGAGGTTTCGAGAGTGAGAGATAGGAAGATGTCCGAAGTGTATAGCGTAGCCAAGAGAGAGAAGCCAACTGAGTCCGGAGAAAAAACAGAGAGAGTGTTCCAAGTGGAGGAAGCCTTCTATTTATAGGAGCTGGGATGCCTTTTCCTGACGGGCGATTGCCTTTCTTGTAATATAATAAGGGGCGACCGTCTTTTAGCACATGGGCTGGTTGCCTTAAAGTCTGCGGCTGCTGCTGGCAGCCAGCTGTCGGACTAATGAGAAGTATGCACGCGTCCTGAGTCGCTGTCCCGGGAGGTCCCACCTTGTACCTTTCGGCGGGTCTGTCGGTAGGTGAGAAGATGGTGACAGGCTGTGGTCAACGATCCATGTTCTGTGGCGCCATTCGCAGTTCTGCCTATGGGTCTCTATCCCGAGTTTCGGCCTTCGCAGACTTGGCGGATGCTGGCTTCGCGTGGTATGAGGCGGTCGTCCATGATCGGGCACCTGGGACGATCGTTAGCTGCCGGGAGACGATCGCCTTGGAAGTCGATCGCTCGGCGTTGGGTCCTTTCGATCGGAGGGTCTGCCTTGGTCTATTTGACTCTGTCTCGGTCGCCCGGTATAGGTGCCGATCGCCTGTTGAGGTGTGTAAATCTCGGCACAACAATTGTCCCCCAGCTTGCTCCGATGGTGAAGACATGGGGTGAGGTGGTTCCACTGGCGATCGTTTAGGATAATGACGGGTGACCCAATCGTTTGGCGAGCTATCTTCGGTCTTGTTCCTGTGATCTTTAATTTTGCAGATCCCTTGAGGAAAGCTGATTGTTTCGTCTTTGAGGAACCGTGCACAGTCGCGGAGTTCGATGGACCGATCTCCATGACCGTGTCTTGTGCGCGAGGGACATTCCACCTGTAGGTTTGTCTCGCGACTCACTTTATTGTGAGGGTCCTCCGTTAGGCTGCGCCCGCCTCGTATTTAAACGAAGGGCGTGCGGTCTTGGTCTGGAGGAGTCCTTGCACGGGGCGTCGTCGGATTAATTGACTCCACGTTCGCGGATTGTTAGTATTTTTCTACCTCGGATCGTCATGTTAGATGGCAATCCTCGACGGTATACGTTGTGATGGGGGTAGAGACGCGTCGCATTGTCCGGATCCACCATGTTAGATGATGAACCTTTGAGGGCTGGCGAGCGTGTCCACATATTTATTTGGAGGGTCCTTTGGCTACGCCCGCCTCGTATTTAAACGAAGGGCGAGCGATCGCAGCCCAAAGGAACCTTGCATGGACGAAGCAGTCGGTTCCATCGACTTCCAGGACCATGGCTGCACTCTTCTACCTCGGATCGTCATGTTAGATGGCGATCCTCGATGGTATACGTTGTGCTTAGGGAGGCGATCTCGTGCCTTGGTCCATCATGTTAGATGATGAACCGTAGATGGCGAGCGAGTCCTCCATTTTTAGAGATGTTGATTGATTCCGGCGATCGGGTTGGAAGACTGGTGATCGTCGTTCTGACGCCGATCGCGGCATCTGGTTCTTTCGGCCCGGGGCTCCGGCTAAGTTATTAGACTGTCCAACTTGCCCTCCTCGAATAATCTCCAGAGTTGTCTGAGGAGGTCGCGGCATTGATCGGTGTTGTGGCCGGGACTCTTGTGGTAAGCACAAAATTTGTTGCGGTCCAGATGACCTTGGTCCCTTACCGCCTTCGGCTTGCTTAGTCGCTCGCGCCCCTGGATGGCGTAGAAAATATGAGCCGGAGATAGATTGAGGTTGTGGTAGAGATGGGCTTCCACATCCTCGAAGGTCCTAAAATCTCCGGGTGGCTTGGCGACCGCCTTGTTGGAATTGGCGATCACCGTCTCCGTCCCTTCGTCTTGGCGAAGGGCGAGCAACCTCCGCCTGGCCAAAAAGTCTGCGGCCTTGGCGCGGAAGATCGCGTAGGTCGGGGGGATGTCCTTCTTAAGGTGCCTGAACATGGGCAAAAGGCCATTAAATCACCCTAGGACCGAGTAGAGGGCGATCTCGTCGCTTACGGGCTCGCCGTTGAGGATTATCTCTTCCACCCGGTCGATGTAGTCTTCGTCGGACTCGTCTTCCCCCTGCCTGATTTTCATCATGCGGTGGGGACCTTCTGGTTGAGCGACCTTGGCGGCGAAGTACGATGTGAAGTCGCTCGCCAGTTGTTCAAAGGAACTGATGGAACGTGGTGGCAATGAGGTGTACCACCTATGGTCCAGGTCGCCCAATGTTAATGGGAACATTCGGCACCTGGTCGCGTCTGACGCCCCACATACGGTCATGTAAATCCGGAACTTGCTCAGGTGAGTTTCGGGGTCCGATCTCCCCTCATACAAAGGTGTCCGAGGAGGAGAGATCTTTGTTTGAACGGGGGCCAGCTCGATCTTGACCGCGAGCGGCTCGCTCGGCCCAGCGATCTTTCTCTTGGCGCTTGCCCCAGTTTCTAGGAGCGCCTTCATGCCATCGAGCTGGCGTTGCATGGCGGCCATCGCCGTAGCTTGGTCGCTCGTGGTTCGGCTCTCGGAGCGGGAGCCGAGGCAATCGTGTACCGATCTCCTAGATCCGCGGTAGGCGATGAGGTCGTCGTCGCCGATCTTAGTTCTTCGGCGAGGAGGAGCCAGATGGCTGGTCTGCCTTCTGGGAGTTGGGTAAGCTGAACTCCTGGTGACGGATTCGAGCTCCGTCGTCTCATGGCTGGGGACAGAATTCCCCGGTCGCCATGATGAGTCGCTTCCTAGGCGGCTGAAAACGGAACCATCCCGCCTCGCGAATGCTTCTGCTCGTGAATCGGGGCTCCCCGACGATCGCTCGTCAAGTAACCCCTTGAGCTTCCGTTTGTCCGCGCGGCGGATGGCTGGTGGGGTAACTGTGGGCGCATCGAATGCTCTTCGTCGCTCCCTTAGGATGGCCACAGCTTCCTCGATCTGTTCCGCGGTTTGGAACTGGTCGAGCGAAAGACTGGGGCCGTCCCTCAGGTGTGGGATCGAGAGTCTCGCACCGCCGTGGCTACCCTCCGTCGTAGGTTGGGGCTCGGATTGAGCCGGAATAAGGGGTCCGGCGGATCGGAGAGCATCTCTCTTCGATGTGGTGGCAGACTTCATGATTCTGAAGGCTTTTATTTGAAGAACAATGAGTGTTTCTTCAAGTATATGCCCCGGAGAACAGTGAGTGTTTTTCGAGACGGTCGGAATAAAAATGAAGGTTAAGATTTCCCCCTTCTTCTAGCGCCAATTTTTGCTACCCAAAATATTATCCGGAGATAGATATTGCTGGAATGGATGAGTAGCAAACAAAGTGCGAGAGCACGTCCGTGGGGAAAGTAAATAACACAAGATTTGCTGGGGTTGTTAGTCCCGGGCTTTAATGCTCTCGCGAGATGTTATTAATACGAATACATTGGAGTACAAAAATTAATTTATGAGTGCGATTACAATAAGTATAAAAGACCCTAGTTATCTAGCTCTTGAGTGCTGCTCTGTGAGCTCTTGAACTGCAGGGAGTTCTTGTTCTCGTTTCTGCCGACCGTCTTATGAGTTAAGAGGTTTCAAGAGTGAGAGATAGGAAGATGTCCGAAGTGTATAGCGTAGCCAAAATAGAGAAGCCAACTGAGTCCGGTGAAAAAGCAGAGAGTGTTCCAAGTGCAGGAAGCCTTCTATTTATAGGAGCTGGGATGCCTTTTCCTGACGGGCGATTGCCTTTCTTGTAATATAATAAGGGGCGACCATCTTTTAGCACATGGGCTGGTTGCCTTAAAGTCCGCGGTTGCTGCTGGCACCCAGCTGTGCGGACCAATGAGAAGTCTGCACGTGTCCTGAGTCGCTGTCCTGTGAGGTCCCACCTTGTACCTTTCGGCGGGTCTGTCGGTAGGTGAGAAGATGGTGACAGGCTGTGGTCAACGATCCATGTTCTGCGGCGCCATTCGCGGGTCTGCATATGGGTCTCTATCCCGAGTTTCGGCCTTCACAGACTTGGCGGATGCTGGCTTCGCGTGGCATGAGGCGGTCGTCCATGATCGGGCACCTAGGACGATCGTTAGCTGCCGGGAGACGATCGCCTTGGCAGTCGGTCACTCGGCGCTGGGTCCTTTCGATCGGCGGGTCTGCCTTGGTCTATTTGACTCTGGCTCGGTCGCCCGGTATTGGTGCCGATCGCCTGTTGAGGTGTGTAAATCTCGGCACAAAATTTGGTTCTTATCAAGATCGGTATTTGATTGTGCGATCCGACGGACATGATTTGGCACAAATAGATTATTTCCTGCTTATGAGTTATGATGATGTTTTTTGGGGATTTTGATTATTATTTTGGTTCAGTCCAGATGACTGTTGTTGAGTTCATTTCGTCATTTGAGAATGTGAAATGTGGATTATGGTAAGGATCGAATTGGTATGGATTGCTTTAGATTGGTAAGGTTAAGACGGTAAGATTATGTTGGTAGTTTTTTTACAGTATTATTACATTGGTATGTAATTATTTATGTGATGTGATTGATATCATTACTGAGTATTGTGGCTGACCCCGTCGTGGGATTTATTTTAGGTACTCGGAGATCGAGCTAGTAGCGGTCGTGAAGAGATGAGCTTCCCGGGTGATAATGGCCGTGGCATTATTTTGGGAATCGAGTATTCTTTTCTGGTTGTTTTATTTCCGCTGCAAATGTATATTTTGAACTGTGTTTTATCCGCTGCGTGTGTCTATTTCAAAATGTCTTTCCGGTATTTTTACCAAATCGTGTGTACATTTCAAAATGGATTTTGGGGTACTTCGTAAACTTGGATTATTTCGTAAAACCGATTCCCTAAACTGAGTTTTGGCATTTTGGCCTTGAACGTTTTAACGATATTTTCATGACAGTATTTGATACTTTATAATGACTTTTGTGAGTATTTGGAAAATATTACCTTCATCGGCCTTTCGGGCATTTTTGAACGTTTTTTAATATGATTTTTAGTCTGGTGGGTTCCGGCGCGGGGCCCACGGCGCTGTAATATCCCGGATGGTTTTGGGGGTGTTACAGAAAATGGTATCGGAGCTTGGGTTTTGTGAAACCCAGGCGTGTGTGTTATGTGGCTCTACCAGTACGGTAGTGGCGTGAGTTTTGAAAATGATTTTCCTGACTTTTGAGTCAAACCGATTTTTGGAGCTTCCAAAATTTTTTTGAGATCTTTTCAAATTGCTATTTGTGATATTGGTGTGTGTTGGGTGTCTTGAGACTTCGTATGGGAGTTGTGTGCTAGTATCACGGGAGATCATCAGCTTCACGCACCTGTAAGTATATTGGTTTGGTTATTCGTTTGTGGTGACGCTTGATTGTTTTTGTGATGAGTTGGAAATTTTGGATTGATCTGTTGTTGGTGACAGGTTGCAAGTTTCGAGGACGAAACTTATTTTAAGGGGGGTAGTATGTAATACCCGGATTTTCAGTATAAATTTTTCGCGTTATTTTATCTGAGATATATTGCATAGCTTGATGTCTATATAGTATGGATAAAATAAGTTGAGAACCGGGACAGTTATACTTGTGTAATTGACGTTTTTGATTGATAGTTATATTGAGGATATGTTATATCAGGTTGAACTGATTTGGATATCAGGTATATCGTATGAGAATATTTTTGGGTTGAGTATATGTGTATTCAGTATGCCGTATGTTCGTATCCAGTATGTCGAGACGTCGGACAGGAACAGTCGGATTTTGGCTAAGTATAGAGCCCTTAACGTACGCTAAGCTTAAGGACTTACGTACGCTAAGTTGGTACGCTTTACGTACGTTATGCATAAGGCATTACGTACGAAACAAGAGGAATCAGACAAAACCGAGCTGTGATCGGATAGTGGGGATCGTGGTCGGTGGCTTTCGGCGCAGATGTGGATAGGTGAGTCAACGGATGGATTTACGTACGCTATACAGGGTGTATTACGTACGTAATACGAGTATAATACTGTAGCAAGTCAACGTACGTATTACGTACGCTATGGATTAAGCGTTACATACGTTAGGAAGCAGCCGGTCGAGTCGTGGCCGGGAGGACCTGCAGTGGTCGATCACTGTCGGCAGTGACTCGCTGGATGGCCGAGCATGGTCGGTAGTGACTCGCTGGGATGGCCGATCACGGTCGGCAGTGACTCGCTGGGTGTCAGGAGTGGCCGATAACGGCCGTAAGGATGTGGCCGGGTACGGCCGTAAGGGCCCGTTACGTACGTAAGGTGGGTGCCGGTTACGGCCGTAAGGGTGCCGGTCGAATCGGGCAGTGACGTAGCCATGGCCGGTTACGGCCGTAAGCCCTGGCCGATAGCGGCCATAATGGTCCGGCAGGTCCCGCCTATTTAAGGGCCTGGACCGAGTCATCCGGCCATTTTCATGTTTTCTCTTCGTTTCTTTGCGATTTCTTCAGTAAAATGGATGGATTTGAGTAAGAACATCATAGAGCAACATGTTTTGGAAGTTTGATTCATGGATAACATCATCTTCCGCCCGGATCGAAGGTAAGAACACCTAAACTCTTGGTTTTGGAGATTCTTGAGGTTTCTTGATGTTTTGGCCAATTTGATTTATTTTAACTCAGATTATTTATGGAACTTTGTTGTATTCTTGGAATCATACATTACCCTTGAAGTTTTGTGGAACAAATTCGAGTATTTCTTTGATAATCAAATTGGACTATGCTCTCAAGGTGTCCGATAAAATGCTTCAATGAGTAGAACTTGGGAAATTCTACACGTTTTCGTATGAATGGTGATAGAATTGATATTGTTGTGATGATTCTTGGTATTTACGGGAATTTTGTTAAAGGAAGATAATGAATTGATGATCAAATGTCTTGATTATGTTGTTATGATCATGGAGTCGTAGTATTCTCGATGTTCTTGGTAGTTTGTTGCGATTAATGATGTTATGAGAAGTATATGTTGAAGAACATGATCATATACACCTCGAATTATGAATAAGGATTGTTTAGATGTTAGAACACATCGGATTATGTCGTTTGGAGATTTTGAATGTGATGTCGGAATAAGTTGTGTTCTTAAGGAATTCTTGGATTATATGAATTGATGATCATGTTTAAGTGATGTTGGTGTTTTGGATATGAATATGGAATATTCTTATCCAAAACTAAGTTATGTGTTTTGGTATAATATTGATATAGGAATACGAATATGATTTCAGGGTTTGATAAGATTATGATTCACTTTTGAGTTTAAGTATTCATATGTATTGAACAAGTGTTCAATTCGGATAATGGAATTATTTGAAACCCTTGAAATATGATTATCTATAATGTTGAACTAATCGGATTATTCAGATTGATGATGATAATCGGTAATTGGTTTAATTATGAATTTACAAGGAGGAAACTTGTATTCATAACTAAGATCGAATTTGGAATTGGTAATGCTTAGACACTTGGTTAAAATTGATTATTGATATGATCTTCGAATTATGGGATCGTATTGTGGTTTCGAATTCGTGTTTGATTGGTTTGAGTTGTATTGTTCGGTTTGTGTATGATTGAGGTATTGTTGAGCCGTTGAGTTTGATTGGTTGGCTATGTCGGTTATTGATTGTTATCGGATTGTTGTTGATTGATTATTGCAATAGGTTGAGATGTTTGATCGTTGATTGTGACCGTTGTGTTGCGGTTGAGATTGAAGAGTTCGTATATTGCTTTGTTCGGGGCTGAGGAACTCGTGGACGAAGGCAATGGATTTTGGTAACGGCTTCATGGTATCGGTATCGAGGCAAGTTATACTTGTTCAGTTTATAATATTTGATGAACGGTCTCGTTTTCATTTCATTTGTAATTCGTATAGCAATGTTGTTAGAATGTAAATTGTCTGGATGATGGGTTGTTCGTGAAAAGGATATTATCATCGGTTTGAGGTAATTTAAGTATTGTCCAGTTATGAGGATAATTATTATGATTGAGTTGTGTATATGTTGTAAGTTGAGGTTTCGTATAATGAGTTCCATATTGGTTGTTCGTTGCGGGATGTTGATCCCAGGGCTATTGTTGGGTATTAAGGGTTGTGTTGATCGATCGTTGAGGGATGATGATCTCCGGATGGTTGTTTTGGATATTGTCGGTCGTGTCGATCTTTCATTATCCGTGTGTCATTATTCACTTCGGTGAGTCTTTTGATCCTTATTGGATATGTGATTCCTTGAGTTTCGTTGTCATGTTGCATCGTGACATATCTGGAGTCATATCTGCGTGTCGATCGGTTATGTGTCGGATTTTCAGGGCGGGCACATATAGACGTGTGATGGGGTCATGTCCTCACATTGGGCTGTGCACACGAGAAGATTACTTCGTGAGACTAATTAGGTACAAGACTACACGTATATTTGATCGATACACCGTAATATCCGCAATTTCGATTTTCGGTAATTTTCTTTTTTTGACGGAAGTCCATCTTAGAAAATCTATTGTGACTGTTTCGTCATTCCGAGAATGATTAATTCTATACTTTTTGTCATCCGAGTTCGTTTCGGTGTCGTTTTATTGAGTTCTGTGTTCTTCAGCGACTTTTTCAAGTATGAGTTCAACTTTGTAAAATCACCATAAATTCTTGGAAACTCAAAAAATTCTAAATCTTTCCAGTATTATAGAGCATCAAGTTAGCTTTCCAATGGTTCAAACGGTGAGTCAATCGGAGTCCGGACGAAGGAGTTATGGTCGAAATAGTTAAAACTGCACCGTGTGCCTTTTGATGCTGGAGCGGGCTGTACCGCGGGCCGCGGCCCCTGCTATCCGGGCCGCGGCACTAAGCCTGTGCTGGGCAGTTTTTTTTTGGCCGTGGGCCACGGCACACTCAGCCCGTGCCGCGGCACACAGTGTGGATTAGCCTATTTCTGCAGATTTTGTGAGGATCAAGCTCATTTCATCATTTTTCCTTCTTCTCCTCCTTGGGCGATTTGTGGGCGATTTTTGGGCGGTTTATCTCAGGGAAATTCATCTTATTCAAGTTCTTGGTGTGGATTAACAACATCAAATCCTTGTTCTTCGTCGGATCGAGGTAATTTCTTGAAACCTCTTAGGGTTGACTTTCGGGATTTTTTTCCAATCTTCGTTGTTCATCCGATTTTGATGAATCGATTGATGTTATTGAACGTTATTAATCATGTTCTATGGGTAGTATATCCTCATTTTGAGTTTGTTCAACTCGATTGGTGATTCCAGTGTTCTTGGGAATTATCAAACATTGAGTGTTCGATTAAATGTCCCAATGAGTTTCCCTTCGATAGTTTGTCGGGATTTCCATTGTTATTGGCCTTAATTCTCGTTGTGATTGTATCTTCGTTGTGTTTGCCGGAGGATTATAGGTATACAAGGATTCCGATCGAGCTCCCCCATTGTTTCGCGCGCTTTGGACTTGAGGCGAGTATCTTGTCTATAATCTTTATACTTTGAGAATGTGGCGTGTCGTGAATTTAACGTGGACTTGATACCGTAATTTACTTTAAATGAACAATGTGATTCAATGAAAGTAAATACGAATGTAAATTGAAATTCTTGTAGAATGATAACCACCATTTCATGTGTATTGTGTTCGAGATGGATATTTAGAAGTGAGTAGTTATCCGAGGAATTGTGAAATGTTTGTATTGTTCACTTTTAAGAATGTTTACTAAATGATGGTGTGACGTGAATGTTATACCCTATGAAAGTGTTGGTTGCATTAACTTGTGATTTTACGTGTGTGTAATTGTGGCGAATGTTAGACCCTTGTTATTGCGAAATCGGTGTGAGATATTGACCGGGTATGGACCCGTGAGGCCTCCAGCGGCGCGTACTTGCGAGTACGCCTAGTTGCTATGATTTGACCATAAGGTTATCGAATCGGGTAGGTCTGGAGAGGGCTCCGAGTATCGTCACTTGCGAGTGCGATGTCGCGATAACTTGTGGGCGTGTTTGAATGATGTTTAACCGGGTAGGGACCCGTGAGGCCTCCGGCGGCGCGTACTTGCGAGTACGGCCAGTTTATATGATTTGACCATAAGGTTATATAATCGGGTAGGTCTAGAGAGGGCTCCGAGAATCGTTACTTGCGAGTAAGATGTCAAGATAACTTATGGGTGGATTGAGTTTGTTTTTGATAACTAATCCGGGTTGGGTCTCATCGAGCCCCCGGAGGTGATTTGAGTATTTGACTGGATATCTCTAAACTGTGAATGAATGAATCTTGGATTCCGGTTATATTGGTGATTGTGGTTCCGCCTTTGAGGCTCATTTTTGAATTGAACCATCTATATGATTTTGATAGAAAATCCTTTTGAAAAGGAGAATTACAAATCTTTTCATGATTTTACACTGAGACCCCTGATGTCCTCATTTATTCTTTCAAATGTGTTTTGAAGTTATATTTATGATCCTCCTTGATGGGAACTATTTTCGAAAAGACTTTAGACTCGCGAATCGTGTTACTACCTTGTTAAAAGGTTATTTTCATAACGGTTGTATTCTTGATGTATAACCCCTCATTGGGGATTTTATTATTTATTCCAGGTGTTCTGACTGGAGAGTGAGCAACCACAGGATCGGCTCGGAGGATGATGTAAAGCAGCGATACTAGTCACAGTTGTAGTCGGTTGTCCGTCAGTGATCTGTCGGTCTGAGTTTTCCTTGTCATCCTCGATGGGATGGACATTCTATGTATTATGAGATCGAGTTGTATTTTGATTTATCAGATGTACGGATATGTTGTGTTTTGAGAGACCTAATCGGTCTACGGTATTATGTTTTGGTCGAATTGACTGCATGTGGGTTTTGTTTTGTAGTTTCTTGCCTGGTAGATCCTTGCGGAAAGGAGTCTACGGCGTGTAATATCCCTGAGTGGATTGGGGATGTTACATAAATGGTATCGGAGCTTTGGTTGTGGAAACCTAGGCTGTCGGGTCAAGTTGTGTTTGTTGAGTTTTGTCTTGTCGGATTTTATCTGACTGAGTCGTGTCGCGACGCGTCGTCTGAGTTTGTTGGTCGTGATTAGTATCGTGGGGCGATCATCATCTTCATGCGACATGTGGATGTAAGTCGCCCTTCTTTGTGTTGTGCCTCGTGTGACATGAGCTACTTGTATGATTAGTTGTTGAGTGATGGAATCTTTTTGTGGATTTTGATTTCGTGATATGTGGGTATTCGACTCTCATATTTTATTTATATGAGAAGCGGTGTCGCTGCTAATGTATTTTCGAACTGTATTTTATCCGCTGCGTGAGTTCTTTCAAAATGACTTTCAGTATTTTGTAAACTGAGTTTTATTTCGTAAAACCGATTCTCTAAATCGAGTTTTGGCTTTTTGGCCTTGAATGTTTTATGAAGGTTTGATAAATGATTTTGTGAGTTTTGGGAAATACTACCGTCATCGGCCTTTTGGTGTATTTTGAAATGGTTTTGTAAACGGTTTTTAGCCTGGTGGGTTCTGTGTTAGGAAAAACAAACACCCTGTATCGAATCAGCCGGGATACCCGATCCCTGCATCGAGTGTTATTTGTTATTTAGAAGGTTTTGACATATATGCCAAATACAGTAAAGGAAATCAGACGAGGCTTAAGGATTTATCATGTATCAAGACCACCTCGAATCAAGATAAGTGAAGCTCACAAGACAAGAAGACTTGTAAAAGATCAAGTATGGAAACTGTCTCGATGCCCTAAATACAATCATCTTCCATACAGTTCACAAAAGGACAAGAAAGAACACAAGTCAAGTCCAGTTGAACAAAGAAGTATTTAAATACTCAAGGATAAAGTATTTAAATACCACGCCTTCGATCTTCGTAATCCCGAAATCCGGATCATGTCATATTCCCGTTGAAGGAAATCTTATTCAAATGGACATCTCAACGGATACTTTCTTCAGAGGCTATATATATCCTTGAAGACATTGAAGATCAGTCACGAATTACGAATAAAAGTAACTCTCAAAGCTATCAAGTTATCATCTGAGCAAACATATCTCCAAAGCATATCGCAAGTTAAAACGAAAGAGATATACAAGTTGCTCAAACATCAAGAACAACTATCATCGATCTTGATATTCAAAGTCACGTTCTTACCTGGTTACCTAACCTTTTACCTCTGTAAAAATCGAGCTCGTGTGAACTCAACAAGTTATTCGACTGTGGGACGAATAAGGACGAAGCTTTGGAACCGTGTGTGAAGAAGCTAGTCAAGAAGGAAGCTTTAACCAATCTGTGAACGGTTGAAAGCGACATTCTTTGTATCATGTGTGAACGATACAAGGATAGGTTTGTTTATAATTACGTAGTTGTGTACGCAGAATTATATAATAAACTTTTTACTCTGGTGGAGGACCAGTGACGTAGAGGGGTTTACCTCGAACCACTTAAATTATCGTATCATTTACCTTCGCTTTTACTGCTTTGAAATAACCGTGATATATTAAGTATACACCTAATACGCCGTTCTTGTATCCACGGCAACTAATCGTATCCAAGACTTCCGCTACGCACTCGATTTAGATTCCATACGCTTTGTTGTTTAAACGATTTCCCAAACCGTATCCAAGATACTTAAGTGGCCAACAAGTGGTATCGGAGCGGTTGATTCTAAAAAGAATCAGTCGTATTTCTTTTCACCGAATCGATTCAAATCACTTATTTTCAAAATAGTCTCTTTCATTCCTATATTATCGATGGATACTTCTATGATTAACAAAGTCCCTATGTTCTCTATTAATGAATTTGACGATCGGAGAATTAGAATGGAAGCTCATCTTGCAAAGAATGCACGAAGAGATGATCTTTGTTATACAGGATGGTCCGATCAAGATCATGAAGGTCAATCCGGCCGCAAGGATTGAGGGCCAAGCCCATGCCGAAATGCTCGAGAAGGAACGCGAGCAATGGACAACCGATGAAAGGAAGCGAGCCAATCTCGACAACGTGGCTAAGAACGCGTTAATAGTCACTCATGACAAAGTCACGTACTCAAAGGTAAAGAGCCGCAAAACACCCAAAGAAATCTGGGATAAACTCAAGTTAATTTGTGAGGGAACTGAGCTCTCAAAAGAAAACAAGATTTCAAAACTTACTCAGCAATTTGAATCTTTTGAAATGAAACCAACAGAGACACTTGAGGAACTTGACCTCAGATTTACTGGTATTGTTGGTGAACTTGAAGCGTTGGGCAAGATTTACACCCAAAAGGATAAGAACTTAAAAATTTTCAGATCTCTCGGCTCGATGGGACATTAAGACCACAACTATGCGTGTATCATGTAATCTTAATGAAATATCCACTTTTGATCTCTTCTCTGACCTTAAAGCTTTTGAGTATGACATTGACAGAAGAGAGAAAGCTGAAGAATCTCCTTCAAAGGTCACAGCTCTCGCCGCTGTATCGAACCGTCGACACAAAGATGCCTAGCTCGCCGAAGCCCTGGCCACAAGAACGCTGACAAAGGACGATTTACATCCCGTCACAAGATGAAATGGCGCTTCTAATGCATAAGTTCAAAAGGTTCATTAAACAATCTGAAAGACTCCTACAGCCCAAACCTCACAACAAGGTAAGTACCAAACATCATCCGCGATGCTAACTCGTGCTATAATCACAGGAAACCGTGCCATTATGAAAACAAATGTCCTCATCCCAAAGTCCAAAGATTGCCCGAGGCCGAGCAAAGAAGAGAGAGATGAAAGAAGACGTGCTTGAAAGACAAGCTCAAGGCCCCGATTGGAGAATCGAAGCCTCCCCACACCATCCAAATCAGAATGTCTTCAGTGGTCATCGAAAGTGATTCATCCGACGATGAGTTCAATGATAAAGCATACATGTGCTTTATGGCCAAAGATGTTCCGTAAGGTGAAGACAAATGACGATGAGGTAAGCTCAACCTCAGTTATTCCACCTAATGCATCTCATACTTTCGAAAATATGATGAATGAATTCAAAAACATTCAAAAGGCCCATGAGACTTTAAAAACTGAGAATATACAGCTTCAACTAACAAATCTAGAGCTGAAAGATAAAAATGACTTGCTGAAAATAAACTATGAAAATATGTCTCTTGACTGTGAAACCAGCAAGATCGATTTTGAAAAACTCATGGAGAGCAATCATCAACTTGCTCATGAACTAAATGAGGTTAAAACCCATAATGAGAGCAAGACAAATGATTTGGTTCTACTACAAACCAAAATTACAACTCTCGAGAAGCGAGAAACTGAACTTGAGACCATTCTGAAGTCTTTTGAAAAATCGTCCAAAAGAATGGAAGAAATCCTAAGCACTGGGCAACATGCTCATGATAAAAGTGGCTTAGGATACAGATCATGTTCGAATAAAGGAAAAACTAGTACTGTGTTCGTCAAGAGTGTGGAACACATTCCTGAATCAGAAGATACTCCTAGTCCCATAAAGGAACCTGCTGTACCGAGAAAACCGAAAGCTGCAATTCCGCCCCCTCAACTCTACTATTCGAGACAGTGGAACCAACAACCACTCAGAAGGCGTAATCTAAAGCATGCTCCACAAGCATATCATCAAAGCCGACAGTCATTCAGAAAGAAGACGGTATCCAACCACCAAAGGCCCGCACAACAGTACACTCAGTACAGTGCGCCTAGGTATTGGATACAGGAGCCCCGTTATCCCTCAAGACAGCAGATTCCAGTTCAGTATCAACAACAGCATTGGGAATCCAACTGGAGACCCAGAAGACAAGCCGTTAGGCCTAAGAAAATGGCTCCACCTCCTAGACGGCACTCGTACTGGAATAATAATAATAATCCTGAATTTTACATGCATAATAATTATCGTGATTATAACAACTACGGATATGCCCCCCGTAGATACCGCAATACTGTACCGAGTACATCCTACTGTAAACCAATTGCTGTCAGGAAAATCTGGGTACCTAAAGGAACTAACATATATGGACCCAAAAATCAAAGGGGACCTAAATCTACCTAATTTCTTTGATACAGGACATTCTAGAGGAGGATACCTGGTACTTCGATAGTGGATGCTCTCGTCACATGACTGGAGATAGGAGCAAGCTATCTGATTTTGTAGAAGGTCTCGGTCCAAAAGTTCGCTTCGGTGATAAGTCTAAAGGAAGAACAAGAGGGAAAGGAAACCTACTTGTCGGAAAATTCAAGGTCACCGATGTAGCATATGTTGAAGGCTTACAGTATAATCTACTTAGTATTATCCAGTTCTGTGATAAAAAGTTCTCGGTGAAGTTCTATATAGATCGTTGTAGAGTCAAGAACACCCAAACCAAGGAAGTTGTGCTTATAGGAAGCATATCAGGTAATATGTACATTGCTGACTGGAAGCCTATGAGCTCCTCAATTCCATGTTTTGTTGCCAAAGGCACTGCAGATCTTAGCTGGCTATGGCACAAGAGGATGTCTCACGTCAACTTCAAGACGATCAACAAGCTTTCAAGACAGGGTATGGTTAGAGGTTTGCCAGATGTGTCATTCAAGAAGGACAGCGTCTGCGGTCCATGCCAGAAAGGCAAGCAAATCAAGTCAACCCTGAAGAGCAAATCCTACCTTTCAACCCAAAGAGTGTTGGAAATGCTACACATGGATCTCTACGGTCCTGTAGACCCAGTAAGTTTGGGAGGTAAGAAATATTGCATGGTTGTTGTTGATGATTATTCCAGGTATGCTTGGACGATCTTTCTTAGCAAGAAGAAGGAAACAACATCAAGGATGCCCGAGCTCCTGAGAAAGTTGCAGAATGAAAAAGCATCGAGTATCGTGTGCATTCGTTCCGACAGAGGTACTGAATTTACTAACCGCTTTATAGAGCAATACTGTTCGGAGAATGGCATACAGCACGAGTACTCAGCTGCCCGTACACCTCAACAAAATGGTGTTGCCGAGCGAAAGAATAGGATGTTGAAAGAAGCAACAAGGACAATGATTGCCGCAAGCAAATTGCCACAGCGTTTCTGGGGTGAAGCAACCAATACAGCGTGCTACACTCAAAACCGCTGTATCGTCAACAAGCACCACAACAAAACAGCTTACGAGGTATGGAATAACAAAACTCCATTAGTTTCGTATTTTCACATTTTTGGATTCAGGTGTTACGTATTGAACAATGGGAAGGACCAACTTAGAACATTTGATGAAAAATCAGATGAAGGAATATTCGTAGGATACTCCTCCACAAAGAAAGCTTTGAGAATCTTTAATAAAAGGAGGCTGACGATCGAGGAATCAGTTCATGTAGTGTTCGACGAACCACACCATGACCCTACAGGAGTAGATGATATCACTCAGGACATTCACCATCTATCTATCTTGGATCCACCTACACCGATAGAACCTGTAGTTGATTTAGAAATCAAACCCGCACCGTAAGAATCGATGTGGATGAAGCCGACGCTATTCAAGTCAAGCCGCACTACGTAAACTTTCGATACAAGACGGATCCCGAACTAGAACCCGACCGAAGATGGTTGAGAGATCACCCGCAAGAGCCGATCATTGGAAACATTAATGCAGTGTGTTTCTACTCGTAGGAGAATACAGAGTACACAAGGAAATGTACTTTGTGCACAAGAAGAATCTAATGTCAAGTCTCACGCTTCTGAATGGAAATCTCAATCCGAACTTAGGAGACTCAATATGTGCACTATCGTTGTATTCTTAGCCCAATCGAACTGTTTCGACCATAGACGCTCTTAACAACTCTCATTGGATAACATCTATGGAAGAAGAGCTTAACGGTTTCGAAAGAAACAATGTATGGTATCTTGTACCAGACCGACACACCAATCGGTTATAGGAACCAAATGGGTATTTCAAACAAAAAGGATGGAAATGGACTTATCATAAGGAACAAATCCGGACTAGTAGCACAAGGCTATTGTCGGAAGAAGGAATCGACTATGATGAAACCTTCGCCCCTGTAGCGAGACTAGAAGCCATCAGGATATTTTTAGCCTTTGCCGCCCATAAGAGTTTTATCGTATACCAAATGGACGTCAAGAGTGCTTTCCTGAATGGAGAGCTTACAGAAGAAGTCTATGTTGAACAACCACCAGGGTTTGCCAACACAGACGGTATCGATCTAGTTTACAGGCTAAGGAAAGCGCTGTACGGACTTAAACAAGCCCCTAGAGCCTGGTACGAAACCCTGTCCCAGTATCTAATCAACAACGGATTTGAGAAAGGTGCTGTCGACAAAACCTTGTTCAAGATACAGGAAGGTGATGACCTTCTAATGGTACAAATCTATGTCGATGATATTATTTTTGGTTCAACTAACCTTGCTCTATGTCAAAGGTTCTCACATCTCATGAAAGCAAATTTGAAATGAGTATGATGGGGGAACTCAGTTATTTCCTAGGTTTGCAGATAAAGCAGATGCCTACAGGTATATTCATCAACCAGGAGAAATACAGCAAGGAGCTTCTCAACAAATTTGGAATGAACACTTCCAAATCCTCGCCAACCCCCATGAGCACTTCCGTGCAAATTAGTGCTGATGAAGCCGGAAAGCCGTTTGACCAATCACTCTACAGGAAGCTCATTGGTTCGCTCCCGTACCTAACGCCAGCGTGCCCGATATCGATTTCTTGTTGGAGTGTGTGCGAGATACCAAGTTGCACCTAAGGAATCACACTTCAATACAACTAAACGAATCTGAAATACGTTAAAGGAACAGTCGATGCAGGATCGTGGTATCCTAAGGAAGGCGGATTCGATTTAGTTGATATCTGACTCGGATCTCGGAGGTCGCAAGCTAGATAGAAGAGTACAAGCGGAACTTGTCACTTTCTGACCTAGACTCGTATCTTGGTTCAAGAAGAAGCAATTGGCAAATTCTCTTTCCACTACCGAATCAGTACTATGTCTTTGTAGCTACCGTATGCGAGATCCTTTGATGCAAAGAACAACTGTCGATTATGGAATCGATGCTAGAGAGACTCGAATCATGTGTGATAGCACGAGTGCAATTGCAATCACGCACAATCGCTTTTGCACTCGCGCACAAAACATATCAACATGAAGCATCATTTCATCAGAATCATGTCGAGAACAAGGATGTTCGCACGAAAAGGTTCATCTGCACATCCAGGGCCGACATTTTCACCAAGCCTCTCGACACGGCAAGATTCAACATGCTAAGAACAGATTAGGAATCTGCGGCGGACTCCTGTAAGTAAATTTCTCGCTTTTACTCAACAATTGAGGGGGAATCTTTGTAAGACCCGTGAATACTGATATCAACATTAATTATATGTACACTCGTAATCATCAATACAAGATCGTAGCGAACGAAGGCATATGAATCCTACGGTGATGTGTGCAATAATTAAGGGGGAATCTCAGGACCCATGAATACAAAGATTAATCCAAATATTGCCGTATGGAATTTAAAACCTATTAGTACCTTTTTAAGGGGGAACGTCAGACGACGCGGAGAACAAAGACATACTATGGGATTTCGATTCAAGATATAATATAATATTATTTCCTTTTAAAAAAATTTTGTCCACGTGCCTGTTTTACGTCAAACGTCATGTTCATTAAATGCCTTACACGACATCTGACAATCAATCTCAAAAGCCGCGATGTTTTTAAATTGTTTATTATTTTTAAACCGCCGTTTTAGGCATTTAGGGTAATCAACCTATGTCATAAGTGGGACCCGATGTATTTTAAAACCTTTTAATGGATTAGCGTACCAGTTACACTAAATCCATCCCGACCGTCGATTTCAAAACCGGTTCCCATCCCTTAAAATCGACCATTCGTACTGCAAACCCTATTTCGCCGCCCAAGTATAAAAGGATCAGATTACGCCATTAGAGACTCTTTATGCTTTCGCAATTACAAGAGATCTCAAGCACACAAACCTACATATTTTCTCGCATAATCACCGAGAATTTCTCTTGCTTTTCTTCTACCTTCGTTTTAAGAAAACATCCATGGCTACTCAATCTTCATCCCCATTCAAGAAAACTTCCAGCATCATTGATGGCCGGATCTTCTCGAAACCTGTCATCATCGAGCGTATCATCTCTGAAATCAACGACACCGAACCGATGGAGTATATCATTACTCGTCTTGAACAACAAGGACTTTATCGCTTCGGAAGCAAAATCGCTGACAAATACGACGCTCATCTAGTTGAGGAATTCTACCTCAATGCTGCCGTTCGTTTTCTGTCACTAGCCCAGGGAGGACATGTTGCTGACATCACTGCAACAGTCCAAGGAGTGAAAATCTGCATCAATAGCGACCTACTTCAGAAAATCTACAGGCTGCCCGCCGACGGCCTGACCATGGACCAGCTTGAGACATTCGGGTCTCAAGAATTGATTACCAAGTTTTATGGACTTTTTACCGGGTCCAAAGTGGTTGATATGGTGACAACCACGTGCCACAAGAAAAATTTTCTTCTTCATTTCGTTTATCTCCACGACTTCTGTTCCAGAATCATTGAAAATCGAACCGGTGCGTTCGAAATGTGCACGAATCTTAGGTTCAGAATGATGGTAGCTATTTTGACCTGTGAAAAGGTCAATTGGTGCCAAATCATTTTGAAACGTCTTCAAGAAGAGGTGTGCAAGCCTGCCACCCAAAAGAAATCATTTGGTTTAATGCTAAACTACATTCTGACGAGGTGCGGAGTCCAGCAATCCGCCGATGCCAAGAAAAATAGCTCACGGATATATTTAGGAGGCGTCAAACCCTCTGCCTATAACCAAAGCACAATGCATGCCAATCACCCGAGAACCAGGCACATGCCTATTTCTGACAACCCCAGAGACGAAACCGTGAAGGTCCCTGAATTGGAATCTTCAAAGAAGAAGCGCAAGCGTTCTCACAGCAAGAAGCACTCTGCTGATGAGAAGTCGAAGAAGAGACTCCGGAGGCTCTCAAAAATCAAAGCCAAACACTCCGAGGATGTCTCGTCCGTGGCGCAACCCACTGAAGAACCCCAGGGCCCAACCCCTGTGGAAGAGGTGTCTCCTACTGCTTCGACAGTAGATCCCGAGCCTTTGGCGGCTACGACGGATGTAGAGACATCTGCCAACATTCAAGACGTTAGCACGTCGGCTGCCCATTCGGAGCCAAAAGCTACTTCTCCTCTACGGGATTCCACACCCGTGCAGGATCCAATTTCCTTCGGGGCACCATCTCCTGCAAGGAGTCCATCTTCCGTCGTAATCCCATACCAGTACTGGAATCCTCAAACAGCGTCTCAGACGTGATTCAAGTCCCTCCCCGACTCAATCATTAACCAAACACTTCTTTCGGTTCAAATTGAACAAGCGTACGAAAGATTTCGCAATGGAAAGGCTATAGGCTAGCTCGTCACGACACCTTTGTACAACCGGAGCGAATGGAGCCACGAAGAGCGATTTGTCTCCGAAATGTGACTCGGCGAAATTGAGGCCCCGCCGATGGGACAACGCCTCTTGCAAAGATCTCATTGAAAGCCACTGCGCACAAATCGACGCCGAAGAAAAGGAAAGAAGAAGTCGAGGACTCTCCCATAAATCCAAAAGTGGCAGCGACGATGCCGACTCGGACGATGACGACGATGCTCTTCAAGGTGTCCGAGATTGAGCCGTGAAGAGGTCGAAGCCCGAGACGCCTCTCCTCCCGAGAAAGACGAAGGGCCATCTACCCAAGCTAATCCACCTTCGCCACGGTAGGAGAACATTCCCGACCGGGAGGAATCGGTCCCTCCAATCGAGGAAGATCAAGAAATTTTGGAGCAGGCACGAGCACATTGCGGCGAAGAATCCATTCCTGCAAGCCAACAGGAGGATTCAGTCCCTCCTGCATCCACATCTGCCGCAGAACCTTCGCCACAGGACGCTTCTGAACCAACTGTCGCCATTCCACAAGAAGCTACTCCCGCCCCTGCAACCTTGGAATCCGAGGACGGTAACGAACCTGAGGATGTCCAACTTACTTCACGTCCATCCGTGAACGTAAGGAGGTTGAACTGCGCTGAAGACTTCGCCCAGCCTGACTCTCCTATCTCTGCTGCACGTAAAGAGCGCCTGCGAGCTCTTGGCCTTCAGACTGTATTTATCCAAGATGCAGTAAACGCTTTATCTTCTGTTGAAAAGGCACTGAATTGGATGCACACCTCTGCAGTAGAAGAAATGACCACTCTTCAACACGAAGTATCTCGAGTTGTCGACGCATTCATCCTTCTGACAGAAGTTTTCAAGCAAGCCTTGAAGATTATGGAGGATAAACAAGCGCAACTGCTGAAGGAGGAAGCTTCAAAGACAAGAATTGCTGAAGCCAAGACAGCCTGTGCAATGATAGAGAACAGCTCTCAGCTGCGTGCGCATGACAAAAGTATTCAAGAGATGTCGCAGACTCTTTCCTCAGCATCGAGACCAAACAGGACGCCGCTCTTGATATCCTGCAAAGTCTTGATGAAGCCAAAAAGGGGGAAGAAGCACGAGAAGCTGCAAGGAGAATAAGACTGCAACAGGAAAGGGAATTTGAGGCTGCTCAGAGCAGTATCGCTGCCGAATTGAACAAGCTAGCACCTCAACCCCAAAGCTTTAGAATTTCAGGCTCCAGACCAGAATTCCATGACCCAAATGTCCCTTGGCAAAATCTTGTTCAAAGACCTTGAATACGTCACAACCAACCGCAACCCAACCGCCGAAGAAGTGAAGCACCTTTGGAGGAAGAATGAACTGATGAGATATTTTGTCGACTCATCGGGAATCCGCCATCTTCAAAAATTATAAAACATTGGCGGCGCGAGACAAGTTTTCAAAGATGCTAGAAGAAGGTAAGCTCCTCTCCAAGTCGAGATGAAATCAAAACATAGAAGAGGAGATCGGGTCACCCATCCGAAGATTGGATACTTGCCTTTGATCGTTCATATGAAGGAAGAGCGATTTACCAGAACGAGGCAATGATTCACTTCAAAGCGGTGGCGCGGCACCGAGTATGAGCCAGGAAAGAGACCATGGAGGCATGCGGATCAAAGATAAAAAGCTGAAATTTATGTATATTAGTTTTGTTTTTGTAATTTCTATTCAACACAAACTTTGTACTCAATCTTTTTGAATATCAATAAAACAGTTTGTTTGTCTTGAAAGATTACAACTCGTAATCTACTGTGTTAATGTATGATTATTTAAAATTGTTTGATAGGAATCTCAAGTTAGATAAACTTGATTGAAAAAATTAAGCTGTACGAACTAGTCTACGAACAGTTCATAGTTTCAGTTGTAAACTTAGAATACATTGTAAGATTGTGCCTGCGTGCCAATCATAGGCTTAAGTTGTAATAAATCTCAAACTGTATCGAACATGCCTGCGAGCAGTTCATTATTGTAGACTAAGTCACTAAGTCAGACCTATTGACAAGAGACCAAGAAATCTGCCAGAAGTCATCGAAGAAGAATGCTTCATGAAGAAGGTTTTGGCATCATCAAGAAGACTCGAAGAGTTGAAGTAAATTAGTCTTGGCAAATTGTCAAAAAGGGGGAAATTGTTAGGAAAAACAAACACCCTGTATCGAATCAGCCGGGATACCCGATCCCTGCATCGAGTGTTATTTGTTATTTAGAAGGTTTTGACATATATGCCAAATACAGTAAAGGAAACTGTATCGAGGCTTAAGGATTTATCATGTATCGAAGACCAGCCTCGAATCAGCATAAGTGAAGCTCGTCAGTACAGAAGAAGACTTGTAAAAAGATCAAGTATGGAAAACTGTCTCGATGCCCTAAATACAATCATCTTCCATACAGTTCACAAAAGGACAAGAAAGAACACAAGTCAAGTCCCGTTGAACAAAGAAGTATTTAAATACTCAAGGATAAAGTATTTAAATACTGTCAGTCTTCAGATCTTCAGAATCCCGCGAAATCCGGATCATGTCATATTCCCGTTGAAGGAAATCTTATTCAAACGGACATCTCAACGGATACTTTCTTCAGAGGCTATATATATCCTTGAAGACATTGAAGATCAGTCACGAATTACGAATAAAAGTAACTCTCAAAGCTATCAAGTTATCATCTGAGCAAACATATCTCCAAAGCATATCGCAAGTTAAAACGAAAGAGATATACAGTGCTCAAACATCAAGAACAGCTATCATCAGATCTTGATATTCAAAGTCATTGTTCTTACCTGGTTACCTAACCTTTTACCTCTGTGTAAAAACCGAGCTCTGTGTGAACTCAACAAGTTATTCTGACCTGTGTGGGACGAATAAGGACGAAGCTTTGGAACTGTGTGTGAAGAAGCTAGTCAAGAAGGAAGCTTTAACCAATCTGTGTGAACGGTTGAAAGCGACATTCTTTGTATCAATCTGTGTGAATGATACAAGGATAGGTTTGTTTATAATTACGTAGTTGTGTACGCAGTAATTATATAATAAACTTTTTACTCCTGTGTGGAGGACCAGTGGACGTAGAGGGGTTTACCTCGAACCACTTAAATTACTGTATCATTTACCTTCTGCTTTTTACTGTTTGAAATAACTGTGATATATTAAGTATACACCTAATACGTCGTTGCTGTATCCGCGGCAACTAACTGTATCCAAGACTTCCGCTACGCACTCAGATTTAGATTCCATACAGTTTGTTGTTTAAACGATTTCCCAAACTGTATCCAGTATACTTAAGTGGCCAACATTCTGGCGCGGAATCCACGGCATGTAATATTATCGACTGTTTGTTTTCCAGTAAAAGACATGTAATGTCTTGATTTTGAACGATTTGATGCGGGTATTACGAGGTGGTTAAGCAAATGTTGATACGTGTGAGTTTTGGGCATTCTGGCCTATTAAATTTCTGAAAACCTTGAGTATCTTAGAAAATAAATTTTGAGACGTACTTTTCAAATGGATTATTTTCTCGCGGTATTTTCAAGATGCCTACTAGTGCCACTGTAGGTTTCAAATTTATTCCACTTGGAGGACCAAAATATTTTGAGATATTTTCAAAGATTTAGAAACGCATTTGCTTAGACCCGAGGGTCAAATATTTATGAAAGTCTTTCACTAAAAGAAAAGTGTCCTCATTCTTATCAAACGCAAGATGTTTTTTCAAGGTCTCGATAACGATGTTTGTACTACTTTTTGAAAGGTGATACTCAAGATTAACTAGTATTTCCAAAATTATTCTCAAAAATGTGGTTTTCGTTTTTAAAACCTATCATTCCTGTTTGCGGTCCTGGAATGTATATATGATGTTCGCATTGTTGTTAGAATGTTATCTCCCGAGTAGGATCAAATTGGTGGCGTGAACGTTGAATCGTTTTCCACGCATTTGTTGTGTTAGCCCTCTGTGAGAGGTGAGATGTTGGTATTGAATGTTGTCGCTTTGTGGTGATTTGCGTGTTATCGCACCCGTGCGAGCTGTTAGAACTTGAGTTTGTATGATTGTGTACATACGTGGTTGTTTCGTGATGTTTAGTAATTGTATGTTGGTTATCGTTCGGGCCGTTGTAATCATCGAACGATGCCGTTGTTGTTGTGATTTTTGTATGTGTTGATATGTTATGCTGAGTTGGCATCTCCAGTATGTTGTTTGCAATGTTATGTTCCATTGTATCTAGCATTTGTATATTCGGTATGCCGAGCCGAGGTGTTTCAACCATGATGTGCCGGGGCATGCACGTGCAAATTGTCCTTCCCCGCTAGTAGCAGATTACAAGTGTGGACTCGAAGGATACAGAATCCATTTTGCGAATTAATTACCAAGTCTGCCGGGGTACGAGCTTCGGCAGAGATATCAGGATCGGCTCTGAGAGGCCCATGAAAGATGTTTCTGTCGGTTTCTTTTTATGTTGTTACCTTGCTTCCGTTGTTGTGAGTCGCGGGGATGACATTTCTTTTATGAGAGGTCGAATGTAATACTCGTATTATTTTTGACTTCTGCATTTTCTCTTTCCCAATTCTATCGACTCGCTCGTGTTCATTGATACTTTTTGAACTTGTTTGGTATCTCGGTTGCCATCGTTCGAACAGATTGCGACCTTATTTCGGATCAATCTTTTTATCGTTGTGACTTTTCCGATTCGGTTCGATTCTTGTGAACCTTGTCCGAAATTAACGTCTTTTAGATCTACAAGTTCTTTTAATGTCTTGAGTTGAAGTATGAACTTCAGAGTCGTTGTTTGACCATTGATGCTCGATCGTTGTTGTTCGATCATTGTTGTTCGATCGTTATTGTTCGATCATTGTTGTTCGGTCGTTGGTGTCCGATCATTGTTGTTTGATCATTGTTGTTCGGTAGTTGTTGTTCGATTATTATTGTTCAATTGTGGTTGTCCGATTGTTGTTGTCTGGTCTCGTACTGTGAAGAATTGTCGTTCACCGTTAGTCAGCTGCTTCGAGTGTGGCCAGGTGGATCACCGAGCTATGCATTGCGAGACGGTAGCTGAGAGGTTTGGAGATCAAGTTTGCGTCTCTGCTCCGAAAGGACACGGAGATGCCTAGTGTGGCTGTGAGGATTTCGGCGTAGTCCGAATTTTTTTTTGTGATTGTCCTTGTGGATCGTTTTGTGTATATTTTCTGTTTTCTTGATTGTGCATGTTTTCTTATATTGGTACCTCTTTCTTTGTGACTGTTCGGATAATTGACTCGATTGTACTATCTGTTTGATGACGCTTGTCACTTGTTGATTTTATTATGTCTCTGCCTGTGGCGTTGTGATGGTCGTCGTGGAGCGTGTTTTCACGTCGTATGTTTCTTTGCGTTGCTTGTAACGTTTTGCCGTTGGGCGTGAGTTTTTGGTTCTTGTGTATCTCGTTGAGTTTTCCTGGCGGGATATTGCTTATCCCTACTTGTTTTAAGTTTCGGGACGAAACTTCTTTTAAGGAGGGTAGTATGTAATATCCGCAATTTCGATTTTCGGTAATTTTCTTTTTTTGGCGGAAGTCCATCTTAGAAACTATATTGGGACAGTTTCGTCATTACGAGAATGATTAATTCTATACTTCTTGTCATTCGAGTTCGTTTCGGTGTCGTTTTATTGAGTTCCGTGTTCTTCAGCGACTTTTTCAAGTATGAGTTCAACTTTGTAAAATCACCATAAATTCTTGGAAACTCCAAAAATTCTGAATATTTCCAGTATTATAGAGCATAAAGTTAGCTTTCCAATGGTTTAAACGGTGTGTCAATCGGAGTCCGAACGAAGGAGTTATGGTCGAAATAGTTAAAACTGCACCGTGTGCCTTTTGATGCTGGAGCGGGCTGTACCGCGGGCCGCGGGCCCTGCTAGCCGGACCGCGGCACTAAGCCAGTGCCGGGAAGTTTTTCTTTGGCCGTGGGCCGCGGTACACTCAGCCCGTGCCGCGGCACACAGTGCAGATTAGCCTATTTCTACGGATTTTGTGAGGATCAAGCTCATTTCATCATTTTTCCTTCTTCTCCTCCTTGGGCGATTTGTGGGCGATTTTTGGGTGGTTTATCTCAGGGGAATTCATATTATTCAAGTTCTTGGTGTGGATTAACAATATCAAATCCTTGTTCTTCGTCGGATCGAGGTAATTTCTTGAAATCTCTTAGGGTTGACTTTCAGGATTTCTTTCCAATCTTCGTTGTTCATCCGATTTTGATGAATCGGTTGATGTTATTGAACGTTATTAATCATGTTCTACGGGTAGTATATCCGTATTTTGAGTTTGTTCAACTCGATTGGTGATTCGAGTGTTCTTGGGAATTATCAAACATTGAGTGTTCGATTAAATGTCCCAATGAGTTTCCCTTCGATAGTTTGTCGGGATTTCCATTGTTATCGGCCTTAATTCTCGTTGTGATCGTATATTCGTTGTGTTTTCCGGAGGATTATAGGTATACAAGGATTCCGGTCGAGCTCCCCCATTGTTTCGCGCACTTTGGACTTGAGGCGAGTATCTCGTCTATAATTTTTGTACTTTGAGAATGTGGTGTGTTCGTGAATTTAACGTGGACTTGATAGTGATCGAACGTTTAACCGTAACTTACTTTAAATGAACAATGTGATTCAATGAAAGTAAATACGAATATAAATTGAAATTCTTGTAGAATGATAACCACCATTTCATGTGTATTATGTTCGAGATGGATATTTAGAAGTGAGTAGTTATCCGAGGAATTGTGAAATGTTTGTATTGTTCACTTTTAAGAATGTTTACTAAATGATGGTGTGACGTGAATGTTATACCCTATGAAAGTGTTGGTTGCATTAACTTATGACTTTACGTATGTGTAATTGTGGCGAATGTTATACCCTTGTTATTGCGAAATCGGTGAATTGAGATATTGACCGGGTAGGGACCCGTGAGGCCTCCGGCGGCGCGTACTTGCGAGTACGGCTAGTTGCTATGATTTGACCATAAGGTTATCGAATCGGGTAGGTCTGGAGAGGGCTCCGAGAATCGTCACTTGCGAGTGCGATGTCGCGATAACTTGTGGGCGTGTTTGAATGATGTTTAATCGGGTAGGGACCCGTGAGGCCTCCGGTGGCGCGTACTTGCGAGTATGGCCAGTTTATATGATTTGACCATAAGGTTATATAATCGGGTAGGTCCATAGAGGGCTCCGAGAATCGTTACTTGCGAGTAAGATGTCAAGATAACTTATGGGTGGATTGAGTTTGTTTTTGATAACTAATCCGGGTTGGGTCTCATCGAGGCCTCGGAGGTGATTTGAGTATTTGACTGGATATCTCTAAACTGTGAATGAATGAGTCTTGGATTCCGGTTATATTGGTGATTGTGGTTCTGCCTTTGAGGCTCATTTGTGAATTGAACCATCTATATGATTTTGATAGAAAACCCTTTTGACAAGGAGAATTACAAATCTTTTCATGATTTTACACTGAGACCCCCGATGTCTTCATTTATTCTTTCAAATGTGTTTTGAAGTTATATTTATGATCCTCCTTGGTGGGAACTATTTTCGAAAAGACTTTAGACTCGGGGGTCGTGTTACTACCTTGTTAAAAGGTTATTTTCATAATGGTTGTATTCTTGATGTATAACTTTATAGCTTGGTTACTTGCTAGCGATTCCATCGCTAACCCCTCGTTGGGGATTTTATTATTTATTCCAGGTGTTCTGACTGGAGAGTGAACAACCACAGGATCGGCTCGGAGGATGATGTAAAGCAGCGATACTAGTCACAGTTGTAGTCGGTTGTCCGTCAGTGATCTGTCGGTCTGAGTTTTCCTTGTCATCCTCGATGGGATGGACATTCTATATATTATGAGATCGAGTTGTATTTTGATTTATCAGATGTACGGATATGTTGTGTTTTGAGAGACCTAATCGGTCTACGGTATTATGTTTTAATCGAATTGACCGCATATGGGTTTTGTTTTATAGTTTCTTGCTATATCCTTGCGGAAAGGAGTCTACGGCGTGTAATATCCCTGAGTGGATTGGGGGTGTTACATACACGGGGTGGCTTGTGCACGGACACATTTCCGGATTGGGCGTACTGTGACGTCCATCTTTGAGCCATATTGTTTGGTCGTTCATCCTCCATTTATGGTTGGGTATGTTCGACGGTTTGCGACTGGTTGTTTCATAAGCCCGAGGGGTATGTTCGACAGTCGAGGTTATTTCTTTGAGATCCATTATTGTTGATCGTTTGGAGTTTACCTTGTTGATGGTATTCTCGGTCGTTGTTGATCCTTTGTTGATCGTGTCGGAGTTTATCATGTTGATGATATTCTCGGTCATCGTTGATTCTTTGTTGGTCTTGCTTGGAGTTTGTCATGTTGGTGATATTCTCAGTTGACGTATTGTTTGATCTGGTTATTGATCGTTTGAGCGTTTGGGTTGTGCATCGATGCTTCGGATTTGTTATCATTATTTTGTTTTAGTTGATCTACAGATGTATTGTGTATGTTTGGTTCTTATCAGGATCGGTATTTGATTGTGCGATCCGACGGACAGGATTTGGCACAAATAGATTATTTCCCGCTTATGAGTTATGATGATGTTTTTGGAGATTTTGAGTATTGTTTTGGTTCAGTCCAGATGACTGTTGTTGAGTTCATTTCGTCATTTGAGAATGCGAAATGTGGATTATGGTAAGGATCGAATTGGTATAGATTGCTTTGGATTGGTAAGGTTAAGACGGTAAGATTATGTTGGTAGTATTCTTACAGTATTATTACACTGGTATGTAATTATTTATGTGATGTGATCGATATAATTATTGAGTATTGTGGCTGACCCCGTCGTGGGCTTTATTTTTAGGTACTCGGAGATCGAGCTAGTAGCGGTCGTGAAGAGATGAGCTTCCCGGGTGCTACTGGCCGTGGCATTATTTTGGGAATCGAGTATTCTTTTCTGTTTGTTTTATTTCCGCTGCAAATGTATATTTTGAACTGTGTTTTATCCGCTGCGTGTGTCTATTACAAAATATCTTTCGGGTATTTTTACCAAATCGTGTGTACATTTCAAAATGGCTTTTTGGGTACTTCGTAAACTTGGATTATTTCGTAAAACCGATTCCCTAAACCGAGTTTTGGCATTTTGGCCTTGAACGTTTTAACGATATTTTCATGACGGTATTTGATATTTTATAATGACTTTTGTGAGTATTTGGAAAATATTACTGTCATCGGCCTTTCGGGCATTTTTGAACGTTTTTTAATATGATTTTTAGCGTGGTGGGTTCCGGCGCGGGGCCCACGGCGCTGTAATATCCCTGATGGTTTTGGGGGTGTTACAGAATATGGTATCGGAGCTTGGGTTTTGTGAAACCCAGGCGTGTCTGTTATGTGGCTCTACCAGTACGGTAGTGGCGTGAGTTTTGAAAATGATTTTCCTGACTTTTGAGTCAAACCGATTTTTGGAGCTTCCAAAATTTTTTTGAGATCTTTTCAAATTGCTATTTGTGATATTGGTGTGTGTTGGTTGTGTTGAGACTTCGTATGGGAGTCGTGTGCTAGTATCACGGGATATTATCGGCTTCACGCACCTATAAGTATATTGGTTTGGTTATTCGCTTGTGGCGACGCTTGATTGTTTTTGTGATGAGTTGGAAATTTTGGATTGATCTATTGTTGGTGACAGGTTGCAAGTTTCGAGGACGAAACTTATTTTAAGGAGGGTAGTATGTAATACCCTGATTTTCAGTATAAATTTTTCGCGTTATTTTATCTGAGATATAATGTATAGCTTGGTGTCTATACAGTATGGATAAAATAAGTTGAGAACTGAGACAGTTATACTTGTGTAATTGACATTTTTTATTGACAGTTATATTGAGGATATGTTATATCAGGTTGAACTAATTTGGATGTCAGGTATATCGTATGAGAATATTTTAGGGTTGAGTATATGTGTATTCAGTATGTCGTATGTTCGTATCCAGTATGTCAAGACGTCGGACAGGAACAGTCGGATTTTGGCTAAGTATAGAGCTCTTAACGTACGCTAAGCTTAAGGACTTACGTACGCTAAGTTGGTACGCTTTACGTACGTTATGCATAAGGCATTACGTACGTGACAAGAGGAATCAGACAGGACCGAGTTGTGATCGGATAGTGGGGCCTATGGTCGGCGGCTTTCGGCGCAGATGTGGACAGGTGAGTCAACGGATGGATTTACATACGCTATACAGGGTGTATTACGTATGTAATATGAGTATAATACTGTAGCAAGTCAACTTACGTATTAAGTACGCTATGGATTAAGCGTTACGTACGTTAGGAAGCAGTCGGTCGAGTCGTGGCCGGGAGGACCTGCAGTGGCCGATCACTATCGACAGTGACTCGCTGGATGGCCGAGCATGGTCGGCAGTGACTCGCTGGGATGGCCGATCACGGTCGGTAGTGACTCGCTGGGCGTCAGGACTGGCCGATAACGGCCGTAAGGATGTGGCCGGGTACGGCCGTAAGGGCCCGTTACGTACGTAAGGTGGGTGCCGGTTACGGCCGTAAGGGTGTCGGTCGAATCGGGCAGTGAGGTAGTTGATCTACAGATATATTGTGTTATATTGGTTTTTATCCAGATTGAGATTTGACGGTGCAAATCCTACAGATAGGATTTGACACGGATGAATCAGTTCATGCTATGAGTTATGATGATGTATTGAGGATTCTTGGTATTGTTTGATTACAGTACAGATGTTTGTTGTGAGTTCATTTCGTCATTTGAGAATGAGAAATGTGGATTATGGTAAGGATTGAGATGGATTGGTAAGGTTATGATGGTAAGATTACGTTGGTAGTATTCTTACTTTGTTATTACATTGGTATGTAATTATTATGATGATGTGATCGATATCATTGTTGAGTATTGTGGCTGACCCCATCGTGGGCTTATTTTTTAGGTACTCGGAGATCGAGCTAGTAGCGGTCGTGAAGGGATGAGCTTCTCGGGTGATACTGGCTGTGGCATGTTTTCGGAGAATCTAGTATTCCTTTTGGTTGTTTATTCCGCTGCAATTGTGTATATTTTGAACTGTTTCTTTTTCCGCTGCATGTGTATTTTAAATGACTTTCCGGTATTTTTACCAACTTGTGTTTAACTTTAAAATGGCCTTTTGGCATTTTGCGAACTTGGGTTATTTCGTTAAACTGATTCCCTAAACTATTTTATCGGTACGTTTAAGTGGTGACTTAACGTACATTTTGAAACTGTCGAGATTTGGCATTTCGCCTTGTATTTTCAAATAGTATTTGATGACGGTATTTGAGAACTATATTTTGGAAAATATTTGAGTATTTAAAACATTACTGTCATCGGCCTTTTAGCGTTTTTAAACATTTTTAAAATGGTTTTTAGCCTGGTGGGTTCCGGCACGGGACCCACGGCGCTGTATTATCCCGGATGGTTTTGGGGGTGTTACAGCGCGTAGTTCCGGGTCTTCCATCTGTGCTAGAGGTATCTCATCCAGCAAGGATGAGTGAATATTAATTGAGCACAACTGTCCTTGGCAGCGTTGTACCCATACTTCAATATCATTCCTCCTGAGGTCCTGTTGGAGTTCTAATTGTACTGTTAAACCGGATAGCGTCGTCTCTTGCGCAGTCTTCCGGCTTAGTGCATCTGCTACGACGTTGGCCTTCCCAGGGTGATATAGAATCTCTACGTCATAATCCTTGATTAGCTCCAGCCAACGCCTCTGCCTCATGTTTAACTCTCTTTGAGTGAAAATATACTTTAAACTCTTGTAGTCCGTAAAAATCTTACAGGTAACCCCGTAAAGGTAGTGTCTCCAGATCTTAAGAGCGTGGACCACTGCAGCCAGTTCCGAGTCATGCGTCGGATAGTTCACCTCGTACAGTTTGAGTTGTCGAGAGACCCATGCAATAACTCTGCCGTTTTGCATGAAGACACATCCTAGTCCATGTTTAGATGCATCTGTATAAATCATGAATCCTTATGTGCCCTGCGGTAATACTAACACCGGAGCAGTAGTCAGTCTCCTTTTTAATTCATCAAAGCTCTCCTGGCAATCCTTTGTCCAGACAAATTTGGTACTCTTCCTTAGTAGATTCATCAACGGCCGAGCGACACAAGAAAAACCCTCGACGAACCGTGTATAATATCTTTCCAATCCCAGAAAACTCCTCACTTCTTTGACGTTTCTTGGTGGTTCCCAACTCATCACTGTCTCGATCTTCTGGGGGTCTACCTTGACGCCTTCTGTTGAAATTGCATGTCCCAGAAAGGTCACTTCCGTCATCCAGAACTCGCAATTAGAAAGTTTAGCATAAAGTTGGTGTTGCCTCTAAACACTTAACACCTGCCTCAAGTGTTCCTCATGCTCCTGTCGGTCCCGGGAATAGATTAAAATATCGTCAATAAAAACCACCACATACTTATCGAGAAATTCTGTCACAACCTTGTTCATTAACTCCATAAAAACGGCTAGGGCATTAGTCAAGCCGAATGACACCACCATGTACTCATAATGTCCATATCTTGATCAAAATGCGGTTTTGGGAATATCCTCCTCTCGAATCCTCAATTGGTGATATCCGGACCGTAAATCGATTTTTGAAAACACAGTCGCCCCCTATAGTTGATCCAGTAAATCATCAATCCTTGGAAGTGAGTAACGGTTCTTGATAGTGACCTTGTTTAGCTCCCTGTATCCGATACACAGGCGCATGGAGTTGTCTTTTTTCTTCACAAAAAAGACTGGTGCACCCCATGGTGAAGTACTCGTACAGATCAGTCCCTTCCTTAGCAATTCTTTGAGTTGTAACTTTAATTCCTTCATTTCAGCTGGTGCCATCCTATATGGTGCCTTGGAGATAGGCGTCGTTCCCGGCTCAAGTTCAATCGAGATATCGACCTCCCGTCGTGGCGGCAACCCTGGTAATTCATCGGGAAAAACGTCTGGAAATCCGCTCACCGCGGGAATGTTATCAAATGATAGTTGTGATGCGTCCTCCTGAAGAACATAACACCAGTAACATGTTTCTCGAGCGTCACAAGATATTTCTGCTGTAAGGAGGCTGAGGAACCCTTTAGTACTGAAGTGTTCTCGACCCCTGATTATGTGAGTGGCACCGTCACGAGTCATAATGGAAACCGTCAGGTGATAGGTATCTAATATCGTCCTATGCATCATCATACAGTCCATACCCAAAATGACATCTTCGTTCTGAAGTGGAAAAACCATGAGATTCGCTGTCCAGTCCTGATCATCAATGCGGATCGGACAGTTTCGAACTTCCAAATTACCCCCAACTCTGCTACCCTCGGGTAGCTTAATAGTAAAAGATTCACAAGGTACACAAGGAAGGTTCAAATGATTAACACATTCCACATATATAAACGAATGCATCGCTCCAGTATCAAACAGTACATGAATAGGCTGGGAATTAATAAGAAGTGTACCTGAGACAGCAAGTGCAGTCTGGTCATCAGTAGCCCTCAATTCGAACACGTGGGATGGCAGTGTCCCCGAGGAGGGTGCAGTGCCTCCCCACACCCACGTCCTCTTCAGAGACCGTATGGAGGGATTTGGTAAGGTGGAGATCGATAATCGGACACGGCGGGTGCCCTGGATGTCTGTACCGAACCTTGTTGACTCTAAGGAGATGGATTTGATGTAGAATTGACCCGCGAACAGTAGCAATACATATGCCCACTTATTCCGCATGAAAAACACTTCGTAGCCACCTTTCGACACTGACTCATGGTATGTCCAGCTATGCCACAACTGAAACAGCTCCGGCAAAGGGATCGATCAGATGTGCCCTTCTATTGGTACGAAACCGCTGATTTAGAGGAGAACCCAGTCCCCGAGTTCATTCTACTAGTGCTCCCAGACTGATTAGACGTCTTATGGTTCTTTTGGTTATGCCTGGTATCAAAACTAACAACAGTACCGGCATATACCGTGACTACGTCCTCATATGCCCTCATAGTTGTGCAGTGAAATCCAGCTGCGTAACGTTGAACATCTTTCGGCAACCATGCGCGAGCAGTTTGAGCTGTCCTGGGGCAGTACTCATCTCTCAATAGTTTGGAAAACTCGGTCCACCTGACTGCTCTGTTTTCGGGCTTGTAGGTCCTCTACCATCGGGCTGCAGTATCGCAGAGCTGGTTGATTCCTAGTGGCACCTTTCGGTTCCCTAGGCAACCGATTACCTCGGAAGCAGTCTCCATTCCGGAAATCCAGTCGTCCACATGCTTATATCCCGAACCGTCAAATAATGGTGGTCTAGCCTTCAGCATCTCCCCCAGCCATCGGTCCTTTCCGGCATTCTCCTCCACGTTAATGACTGGTACCCGCTCTGCTCGGTTGGCCTGAGCGATTCCTACTGCAATAGCCTGGGCGAGAGTCTGAATGAAAGCCAGATCCATTCCTCCATTGTTATGGTTCTCCGCATCCTGTTCGTTCTGATTATTGGACGGGGCTAGTTTCCGACTGGAACGGTTTCAGCGGTGTTCCTGTCTTCCTGCTGGTTCACAGCAGAGCCCTGAGCGTCGTTCACGATTCTTCTAGCTCCACGACGTGCCATTGTGATAATTTTTCGATCTAGAGGGTCATTTCAGTACAGTTATTCTTCGAGTTCTACTGAATTCAAACATCATACCTGATTTTCAAGAAACATACGTGTTTTCACCTTGACATTCCTCGAAAAGTTACGGTCGCTTGGAGAGTTGGACTTTTGAAGGTTTTTAAACATTTTCAAAATGTTTTGATAAAACTTCCCACGTAGTGTTCGGCTCTGATACCATTTTCTGTAACGCCCCCAAAATTTGCCAGGACGCTACAGTGCTGTGAATCCCGTGTGGGACCCACAAGGCAAGTTTTTAAAGAGTCAAAAAATTCATCATGAAATAAATTGCGGAAAGTAGCCTCCTGATAACGTAAGTATGAAACGAAATTCTTTAAAGAAAAACAAGTCCGCATACGCGGTTATTACATAATGTGGAATGTTTTCAAAATTCAATTTAAGAAACAGATTAACAAGGCTTCTCCCCAACACTTCTCAAGACTGACCGGAACCTTCGGGAACGTCCTGCACATATTCAACAAATTTGCATGACATGGCGAATCGTGCCAGCCAACCTAGGTCAGACAATATGAACAAAATTCGTTGATAGAATCAGATAAATCCATAATACAATGTTATTACTTGGTAAGGCAATATATTATAGAATACTCAACATTGTCTCATATATCAGCACATAAACTCCCAAGGTCGCAACCAAGGGTCACGGAAGCATCTACACAAGAATACTCCGGACGTGGGTACCATTCAGCTTTTATCCCGCAACACAGTTCCGTACGGTATTTCAACATATAAACTCCCAAGGTCACAACCAAGGGTCACGGAAGTATTTACTCAGGAATACCCCGGACAAGATAAGTAAAACGAGCACAATTCTACAGATAGTGATGCACATTAAATTTTGGGATTTGATATAACATAGTCCGAGCAAGGGTTCACTTGCCTCAAATCCGACGAGAGTTACTACCTTGATAACACAATGCCTCGAACAACCACACCCGAGTGCTCAACCTATTACATATTCGTCGATTAATACCTTATGGTGATAATGACGATTAGTGACAATTTTCCCGTCCCGTTAGGATTCTAAACCTAGTTTGATCATAACGTCAAAACCAAAATTTCATGTTTTAACCACAATGCGAATTACTAAATTCCTTGGTCCGCGAATTTACAATTTATCATCTCGTTAAACAATAATATTCTAGTACAACATTTCTACGTTACGACTACGACTTATAGCCACCGTAATTTCATTACTTACTCAAATTCGAAATTCTAGAATAGAACGACTAAGCACAAATCTCCTGAAATCTTAACATATTTGATAACTTATCTGATTCGATAATCGTTAATTAATTCATTAAGGAATTACCAATGGGTTTACAATACGATAATCAGATTATAATTGCAATCCATAATAAGACGATTCTATGGTGTTGGTGATTTACAAATTCGATTATGAGTTTTACAATCCAACTACGAGTACTACTGCAATTCATTCAACATACTAACTTGATAAGTTTCGATAACAATTATGATTAGTTTTTTACCGGTCCGATCATTATCGAAAGTTCTAAACTACCCAAGGCATCCGAAATCTAGTACGACTCATCTAACAACACTGAGATGAATTCAAGATTCGAGAAACTTACCTTACTTGACAAGAAACGAAGAAGAACGATGAAGGACGATGAAGAATGGAAGAACAACACCTTCAAAACCTTCTCCGGAGTTTGATCAATCCACTCTACTATGATAATACACGGCTAGGAAGGCTCAAAATTCGGTTTGGGGGGCTCGAGGATGATTTTCGGATGAGAAGAAGTGTTCAAGGGTCGGAGGAAATGAAAGAGGAAATGTCATTTTATAATATCGGGCTAGCATTATGTTCGCTATATTTTTAAACAATCCGCAAGTGTACAGAGAATATGTAGAAAGCGGCGAGCAAGGTCGTATTCCACAGAGACTAAATATTCTTATTGTGTTGAGTACTAGATTATAGTGTTTCCGGTTTTATCTAGACGATCGAAAGGTAAAATGGATGATTAATGAAATAAAATACAATGATCACAATAAATTAAAACATTTGAAAATATCCGAATGGAAGCGAATTGCAAGAGTTTAGAAAGGTAGATTCCAAGGCTAGGTTTCCGTTGATTATTAAATTTAGTCGGAATTGGTTCCAAAAGGTTCTAAGTGCGTCTCCAAAACGATGATCACAACAATATTCTAAAGTCTCTCTCGAGATGCATTAAAATGTAGATTAAACAACCTATAACAACGTCTCCGTCTATTATAAATTATCTAACTCCAAAATGTTCATAAGATTAAATATCATCATAGTTCATCACCGATTTCTCAATCTCGTAATTTACTACGTCAAATTCTCGAAACCTATTAATGCCCTCTTCTCTCGAATTATGAGCTATTAAGTTTAATATGTAAAAACATTGATCAAGTGTCTAAACATGAATCAAAACCAAGTATTTGATAAATAAATCACACTAGATAAATATAATCATCAATCCCTCAAAATCATAGCAAATCAACGTACTCCCATGCCCGGAATCTAAAGAGTTTAGCCGGACATGGTAATGAAAGAAAGATTAATAATCATCATGTTCATGCTAAATAAAACAACAAAATGAATAAAAGGTAGGAAGAAGATAAAACTCGTGGTGTGTCTTGATTGATCCTGGTTGAAGCCTTCAAATGTTCATGAAGTGTTCTTCAAGAATTTCCTTCAAATCTCCTTCTTTTGGAGTAAAAGCCCACAAATCTTGTGTTTTTTTCTCTCTCCAATCTCTCCAATTCTCTCTCAAAGGCTGAATATCCTCAAGTCTAGTCCAATATCCCTTTTTATAAAGCCAAAAACATCACTTTTCATACACAAATCTTGCAAAAATATCAAAAGGTGATTTTTCCACCGAAAAGTGACACGGCCCGTTTCAAATGACACGGCCCGTGTCAAAGTGTGCTAAAAACTCCGAAACTCGCTGGACAGGGAACTCGACCGTGTCAATTGACACGGCCGAGCAAATGACACGACCGTGTCGAATGACACGGCCCGTGTCATACTCCTCTAGAAAATGAAAAGCTGTCTGGATAAGAAACCCGACCGTGTCAATATGGCATGGCCGGGATTATGATACGGCCCGTGTCATTTGACACGGCCGAGATCGTGTTGGTCCGTTTTGACACCGTTTTGACTCCTTTTTAGGCTCGATCTCTCGTTTCCGCATTGCTTGATATGTATTTGGGTTTGAGACTTCGTTCTTGCTTGATTTATGTCCACAAAGTACCTATAAAATCAATAAAACGTACCCAAGCGTGATCGAGTCCAATAAACACAATATGAGTATAAACGACACAGTTCTACACATTTTAGGATCTTAAAACCCGGAAAATCGGTGCAAAAATATGTGTAAAAATGAGTGTTATCACATTACGTACGTAATGCCTAAGGTTTTACGTACGTAACCTTCGTTACGTACGTTACCGCTTATGGGATAACGTACGTAAGTGTTTCTCAAGAGCAACTACCCGAAATGTCATGGCCAATTACGTACGTAATGTGTGGCTGAATTACGTACGTAATGATCAATTGACTAGCTGTCGTAGTCGCGCCGAAAGTTGCCCTGACCACGCGAGATCGAGAATCTCGTCCGAAGACTGCATTACGTACGTAAAGTCTAAACTTTAACATACCTAATGTTATGAAAATAGCGTACGTAATGCTGCTCGAGTGACGTACGAAATGTTCATTCAATACACTAAGTTATAATATTATGTTTAATCCTTATAACACGACTTCCTTTTAGACTCATCCAGTAATTTCTCAGGGAACAAGACGTTGGCCACCATCATATTGGCATCGATAATTGCTCAACGACATCAAGGTAAGTCACCGACATATCATCAACATCATGAAATCACATCACAACACAATTAAGTACTTTCAAGAATTTACATGCCACAACACGGTCCGAACATAATACGTATAAAAGTAAAAGCACCACGTTGGAGCACATTATTTAATTATTAAAACGATGTACAAGGTTTTAAACAGCATGGAATACTCGTGGTATTACACGAGAACTCCACGACAAAATGGTGTTGCTGAGAGAAGGAACACAACTATTTTAGAGATGGTTAGATCAATGATGAGTTACTCATTTTTACCTATTTCATTCTCGGGGTACGCCTTGCAAAAAACGGCATACATACTAAACATGTGCCTTCGAAAGTAGTTCCTAAAACACCCACAGAACTGTGGAGTGGGCGGAAGCCCACTCTAGGACATGTTTGGATTTGGGGTAATAAAATTTCCATGTCCGATTCCTTCTTAAACGAGCCTAGTAAATATGTACTTCGAAGATCATATTATAAATATGAGTTGAATAATTCATAATCAATGATTGGGATTCGATATGTGGTGAATCTGGGTAATTTGTGTTATTCGTATACTAAGCGTAAATATTAAAGAATGATTTTTAGATTATTTTTGATATATATAAATATAAATATATTTATTTCGATTAAAGCTGAGTTATAAGACTTTTTATTATAAAAGAAAATATAGAGTATTGCTTTTATGAATATTTGAGAATGATAAATTGGAATGATTTATAAAAATTATTTATTAAACAGATTAAAATATTTTATTTGATTAAAAATTTGTATGACTAATATGCCATAATCGAACATCTTGAGTGTTGAATTATATTTTCAAATATTCAAGTGATATTTAAAAGTTATCGACTAAGTCGTTTTTAGACGACTACTTACCAAAAGTTGGAAAAGATAAGGTATATTATAATATTTAAAAAAACGGACAAGCCGTTAATCAATCGAACTAAAGTATCTTAATGATAATACTAGTAGTGTGTTATTAATAGAGTATTGAAACTTTAGCTAGATGTGGAAAGTCGACTTTTCGAGACTTATTTGGAATCACACTACTGACCAAACTTACAAGGTAAGTTCGTCCAAGTTGCTCAGCCCTAGCATTATTACAATTTTGTGTGTTCAGTATGTATCGATTATGTAATGCCGAATGTGATGCGGTGAATGCGTGAATTTGTGTGTTCTGATGTGGCTTTGCATATGAAAAGATGAAAGTTATGTCATCCCAGCGGGACAAAGATAAATTTAAAACGAACGTTCGTTAAGCGCCCGTACCGTGGGGTGTGTACCGGAAATTTTAGGTGGTAAAAATTCTATCCAGATATTGGGGATATGTCGCGTATGTGCTCTTATATTCATGTATATGTGATAACACTTTGTACACTGATACATTTGGAATTGCAAAATTATATATGTGGACATATGAGTTGTGATGTGTTATGGCTTGACCCGGGTATGAGCTGGTATTGTATACTTGCTAGTTGCAGGAAATTCAAGAATACAGGCTTGGGAATGCAAAGGATCGAGACGAGCTTGATGACGTGGTTTGTAATTCATTGAAATTTTAGTTTTTTATTTTCAAGGGGTATGCAATAATTTGCAACCCGTGTGTACCTCAAATTTCCTGTTTAATGCTATGAAAAGTTATTTTCGGGATTTTTTCTTTTTATATTATAAGTTACCGTAATGCAAAACGAATAACCTAGCCTGGTAGGCCCCACGAGGGGTCCATGGCGCTGTAGTTACCCATAAATTTGGGGATGTTATAAGTCATAGACCATATACGAGAACTTGTGGATTAAATTCCACTATAGCAACACCTAC
Source organism: Orobanche coerulescens (assembly GCA_033398695.1). NCBI lineage: Eukaryota > Viridiplantae > Streptophyta > Magnoliopsida > Lamiales > Orobanchaceae > Orobanche > Orobanche coerulescens. The sequence goes on along the minus strand of CM065815.1, from coordinate 14,007,222 downwards.
TTGCATCTTCGAGGCAGGCCCGGCCAATGGCATTGTAGTGCCCTGGGCAAAAAAACAAAATTGTGCCCATGTCCAACTATTTTAATACGATACATTAGATAATTTTTTTAAAGGGTTTGGAACATAGTCTAAGCTAGGCGGCTCATCCCTATGCCGATTTCATCACAAAAATGATACAATGATGTGACATATACCGAAATGCTATAATAAGAAACAAAATAAGTCACCTAAAACGATGTCTCCTTGCATTTTTTGAAGCAAAAACTTCAATTATCTTATCATAACCAATATTTTCCAACATCCTACTTACGATTGTCAAAATTTCTAACCCGTTCAACCTGTCTTACATCATAGTACTTATTCTCTTCTTCTCTTTTTCTTTATTTCATTTTTGAGCGCCAGATAGTTGTTTGGGAGGAACTATTTTTTTACAAATACGAAACTAGCTACCCAGAAAACACCAAACAAGCTCAAATAATAATTTTGGATGATTAAATCATTGAACATAGAATGATAAAACCTGGATTTTTAGAAACAAATTGAGCAAATAACACCGATTGAAACCAACGAACCTGAAAGTTGAAGCATAAAATTCAATTAAGTTACATCTACAAATAACACAAATATATAAAATAAAAACAAAATGAAGAGATAGAAGACAAATACCAGTCCATCGTATGAGGGGAGAATACATATGAGGGAGCGTGTTGAAAATTGAAACAGTAAATGAAGAGAAAGAGCGGCGGCGGCGGGTGAATAGCAGAGGAAAGGTAGAAGGAGTTTGGGAGAGTATAAAGACAGCCGATAGGATTTTAGGATACAATTTCTATTTTTCTAATATATATTATAATTGGGCCTCCTCCTTCCTTCTGGGCCCTGGGCTGTTGCACAGTCAGCCCTTAGGAAAGGCCAGGCCTGCTTCGAGGATAATGCGGCATGCATTGAGAATGTGAAGTTAGGTTTCCTTAAGGGTGAAAAGACCGAGCATATCTTGTCGAAATTCTTCTACAGTCAGCAACAATATAAATTGCTGAATATCTAAGTGAAACAAGTGAGTTTCGATGAGAACATCGCATATTTGTTCACTAAGTCACTGTAAAAATCTACATTGGAGAAATACGTGAGAAACTTCGCCATAGGTTATTTCTTATTATTAATATTTTATTATTGTGTTATTATATATTAATTCTGATAAAGGGTGTTGAAAATGGTTTGTGGCAGTGCATATTAGAGATGCACTCATAGAGGTGCCCAAAACGACCCAACCCACCGGGTCGACCCGCCGACCCGGACCCGGCTGACCCGTGCAAGACCCGGACCCGGCTGACCCGTGCGACCCGCCGACCCGGACCCATGGTATACACGGGTGGGGTCCGGGTCGAGCTTCTCCCAACTCGCCGACCCACGGGTCCGACCACGACCCGGAAATATAAAAAAACAAAAAAATTCAAAAATGGCCGTTGGACTGGCTGGTCGGACCGTGACCGGCGGTCTAACGCTAGTCCGATTTTAAAAAAAAAAATCCTATCTATAAATACCCCCCTCCCCAACACAATTTTTCCACACCTTCAATACTATCTATCTCTAAAACTCTCATTGCTAATTGCTATACTACTTAGTCTCTCTCTCTTTTTTCGCATTTTATCATTATGTCGAGTTCTGACAAGGGAAAGGGTATTGCTACATCTCCCAAAAAATCCAAAATGTCCAAGTTCGAGCAAA